>CAOLHI010003180.1:0-194854 GCA_948474755.1 Ctenosaura bakeri | reverse complement strand
AAAAAAATAAAGTGCTGTCAGTCCTACTCTGCCCATCCAGGATGGCTACCGGATCATTTTGGGCAGAGGATGGAGGGCTTTAGTTTTCCTGCCACCTAGGTTTTCTTCTGCTTCTAGCTTGCTCTTTCATCCTGATCTCTGGCTTGCTTCGCACTCCTGCTTCTGAGTTTGTTTATTAGTTTTGACTTATGATTTGGTCCTGACTACCAGCTTTTTACCATGTCTTCTTGTCTCACATCAGGGTACTCTCTATGATTGAAATTTGGCATAGGTTATCTTAAAAGCACCAAACAAGTGCAATAATGAAGTCTGATCAGCTTGGTAAATACTTGTAAATTCAGTGACCCATCTACTTTTGCAGGGGTTCAGGGCACAGAATCCTCATGAAAGTGGGAAAGTTGGAAAACCACAAATAAACTAGAAATAACTTCCTCCACAATCCCACTCCCATTCCCTTCTGACGGTCCCCCTCCCATTTCCTTGCCTTTTGCACGCCAGGGCCAGAGGCAAGGGGATGGAAGGGGGAGCTGCAGAGGGGAGAAGAAGGATGTGTATGCATGCCTCCCTCCCCCCTGCCATTCCCTTGCCTTTTGCCATGGTGCTAGTTCTCATTGCTGTGGGGGAGCTCTGTAGGGGAAAAGGAAGATGCACATGTGCCTCTGCACTCCATTTCTATGCCTTTTGTCTGGGAGTTTGCCTTCTTTCTCCACACCCAGCAAAATGCATGGAAATGGGAGGGGGAGAATGGGGAGGTGGCATGCATGTGCCTTGCAAATAATTAAACTCACAAAAGTCAAACCTGTGAATGTGAAGGGAGGAGTGTAATGAATGACCCACTGACAGTGAAACAGCTCTGGTTCCTCCATTATAATCTCTATATGTGAGCAATGTGCAGGGTTTTTTTGCCATTTGACAGATTGTCTCCACCTGGAGTTCCCTCAGCTCCATTATCTTGGTCACCTAAGCTCTCAAACTTGTGGATGATAGTATTGTTCAAATAGGTAGGCATAACATTAACATTGCCCTTTAGTAATCTCAAAGCATTGCAATTCCTAAATAATTAGCAAAGGGAATAAGCAGGTGACTTTGTACTGTTTCAGGCTGTTTATCATATAATCCATGAGGAGAATCATATATAACACAAACTTCTGCATCCTGGCATACCACATCCATTTCATATTATCTGTAAAGGAATTAGGTATCTTTACAGCGATCTTTTGTTTTTCCTACAAGTAGCAGAAAAAGGAGTGGCAGATATGGCCTTAATTCTTCATACAATGTTCTCCATCTGGTTGGACTGCCACAATATATCTTGATTGGGCCTGCCTTTGAAGACTGTGGGCAGCTTCATTTAGTGGACAATGCAGCTTCCAGGATTCTGAGTGCCTGTCAGTTACTTCACGTTATCATTTCACATGAGCTTACATTTTCTTTCCCTTCTTAATTCAAGCTGTTGGCTTTTGAACAGTGTTAGACCAGGATATTTCAAGAATCACCTATGTCTATAACAGCTTATCTAGGAATTTCATTGCACCTCTGAAGCTTTGCTTCTGATCCCCCTTTTGTCAGACATAAAATGGATGGATATCTGAGATGGGGCCTTTTAAGCTGTGGCACTAGAAATCTAGGATGGCCTCCTGATCAGGGACTGCATAACCTGATCACCTCTCATTTTTACATGAGCACCACAGACAGTTCTGTTTCCATGAGCTTCTTTAGAGTATTGCTCAGTACGGTTCTGTGCCGCTTCTATCTTTTCATTGCATTTTAACTTGAAGATTTATCATTGCTTAGTTTATTTAAAATCAAAAGAGGCAGAAGGAAGCCTAGTCAAAAGTATATGTAGTATTGACATTATGTCGATAAGTATTAACATTTGAAATATGTATTTTTCGAAAACTATTAAATGGGGCCCAGGTTCAGGCAGGTGCTTTGAGGATGAGTTTTGAGCATATGAAGACATGAAAGTGACACATTTCCCAAAGGAAGGATTTATAAATTTAAGGCAAGGTATACAGAAGGGGAGAGTCCCTGATGTCCACAGGCTACATTAACCATTTCCTTAGTATTACAGAAGGTTCCTGTAGCTTGTGGACATCAGGAAGTGGGGAAACTTTGGGGTTTTGTCTGGCTGTGCAGACAACTGGAGACATTTTGTGGTTCAGGCAGGAATTCCTAAATGCATCAGGAACACAAACTCCTTTCTCTGGAAATGTGGGGTTATCTTCAGTATTACTGTATGAAAGGAGTAATGAGCAACACAAACATCAGGGGGATTAGATTAGTATGATTATTTGGGACAAGGGTGACCACGAGTAAGAGACCCTAACCAGTGAGAATATGGCCCTGGCTTCCAAGAGAAAGGAGTATGTAGGGATGTCAATCATGTTAGCTGTGGTTATTTTCAGAGCTTAGATAATTTCCTTTTTCAGTCTAGGATCATTTTTGCTCTGTCTCTTGATAAAAATGGCATATAACAATGTTTTGATATCAGAATCACCAGGGCAGTGCCTTCAGAGCATAAAACATGTATAGGAATTGTTTAGCTTGTTACCACGGTTCTGTCATGCCTGGTGATAGCACTAGATATCTCTTGATATCAAACTTATTTGGCCCTCATTTGACCTTTCTCTGCCACCCTGCTCCATGTGTTTGCAAGGGCCACCGGACAAGCACGTAAACAGGCGTGGCCGTTAATGGTTGGACATTCCAGTTCTCATTTAGGCAGGCAGATTAATGCCCCTCTGTTGCTTCAGGGACCATTTTCTTGCAGACACACCTTGCTCCAGCGCGACTTTACACAAAGGCGCACAGCCCTGCGCCAGCACTCTCCCAATGCTAAGCTATTTGCATACTGGCTACACTATTGTCGTCCAGCGCTAAGCTAATCATGTAAAACCTGACCTTTTCCAACACCTTTGTCCAGCTCCAAATTTCCTTTGTTCTCACCAAGCATGGCATGGCCTGTAGGCACAATCCACCCTATAAAAAGTCCCTGATTCCAAGTCCTCCTTGGACTGCTTGGATCGCCCTGGACTTCCATCTAGCTTTGCTGCCGCTCTGTCCAGTGAAGTTGTCCTCTCAGTTCTCAATAACTGAGTCTGCCTTCCTTCTTGGAATGCTTGCCCCTTGGACCCCTCGGAACACTCCGGACTGCTATCCCGCCTTGCTGTCAGTTTGTCCAGCAAGTCGACCCCTCAGCGAACCGCACTGAGCTCTCTTCCGTGCAATCCTCCGTTTTCTCCAGGACTACAAGAAAAGGTGTCATATCACCCATTCCCCCTGAAAACTCTAATTTCTAATTTCTAGTTAGCTGTGTGCATGTTGTGTCTTTTTTGTTGTTCGTCCTTTAATAAAAATATTATTATTTTTACTATTTTAAAACCTTGTCTGACTGCTCTTCTGACCTAACGTTGTATACATAAGGTTAAAGATCACAGCTAAAGTTACCCTGCCTCTCGCTAGCTTAAGAGAGTTCTCAAGTTAATTTCCCCATCTTGTGTGTTTATTTGGTTATTTGGGCGTCCCTCCAACGGTATTGCACTGCATTCCTTGCCAATGACCAGCATAGCCACTGGTGAGGAATGCTGGGAGGTACAGTCCAACAACAACTGGAGGACCACAAAATTGCTAATCCTAACATGAAGCATTCCTCTGTATCAAGCTTCCACCATCCAGGACAATATTAAGCCTTGCTTACATCAGTGTTGTTGCTGCTGTCGTATGCCTTCAAGTCATTTCTAAGTTAACAGCAACCCCCAGGTTTTCTTGACAAGATTTCTTTGGAGGGGGATACCATTGCCTTCCTCAAAGGTTGAGAACATGTGACTTGCCCAGCATCACCCAATAGGTTTTTTTGTGGCTGAGTTGGAATTTGAACTCTGGTGTCCTAGAATCCTAGCACCATACTCAGACTACTACACCATGGTGGCTCCTAGGTAAATGCTGAACATTTTTCAATATATTGGAAAATTAGCCAGAGGCAACCCTCACACACACAATTGGCCAGAGCCTATGGTATCTGAGAAATATCTCTTTTCTAGCATAGATTTGTAAGAATCAAAGTTTAGCAGGCAGATGCACTGGTTGGATCACCCAAACAGAAGCATAGCCTATGACATCTATTAGCCCTCCCTGTTAGCTTCCATCAAGATGCAAAGACTCAAGCGCCTGGGAGGGAGAAAAACCAGAAACTCAGTCCCAGGCCCAGGTCAAAATATTCCTCAATCTGGTAGAAGCTCCATTGTTGTTTGGGCCACAATGTTTGTTGCAACTGTTGCTTTGTTTATTATCATATATTGCTTTTGCTATTATTCTAAACCATTTAGAATAATGTATACAAAAGCAATCAAACCATTTTATGCAAATTTGTTTGACCTGCAAAATAGATGCAGGTTGCAGAATTCTGCTCTTCTTGGTGCAGAATTTGGACATTATGTATTGGTAGAGAGACCTAATCAAACAAAGCTGTATAAATTATTCAAAAATAGTGTCACTATGAAAGTCATTATTTATGTGGTGCTAAACCAAAGTTTTGTAGGACTATAACTCTGCATTACAGTAGGCCTGTCCTATACAGTGTACATACACGTGTGAGGTATATTCTATATACATTTGTTACATGTGAAGAACTGTGACACTAGGAAGATCTGAGTCTTAGATCTTGCAGCGATCATTGCATTTTGGCTACAAATCTTGCAGCCCAGGACATCTGATAATACTGTGTACTGACATTTGAATTGTTGCATTTAATTGTAAAGAAATGCATATTTTCCTATGGATATCAAAGGGATTAATAGGATTTCTTTAAACAAAAAGATAGCAGGAGCCAATTCCAACAAAGCTTCATGAAGCCCAACTGTATATCTGTTTTCTTTTAGCAAGTAATATTTTCTTTCCCATTTCCTGATCTTCTTTTATTTCTCTCAGCATTCCACAGGAAAAAAAAAATAAGTTTCCCTCCTCTTTTGTCAAAGTAAAACCCCTCATGTAGGGGTATGCCTGTTACTATTTGACATAACAATGTCTTCTGGATGAACAACAAAAGAGAAACATCTAGTTTTCATTTAGTTTAGGAAGCTGGTCTTAAATGTACATGAAAAGCATGTGCATGTACTCAGACAAAAGCCGTAAAAATCAAAGCGCTTCCATCTCTCAGGAAGAATTATCATTGGTTCTCTGGAATTCTGCTCCATGCATTTTCTGTACAATTTTTAAAAGGTTGTAGAAATAACGACTTTTCAAGCAGCTGCTCCATGGGAGCTTCCAACAGACCTCATTCACTGAAATATACCAGAGATGGACCTTTTCATTAATTATCTGCTCTTCCGATGATTATTCTCACTGGCAAGCTAGGAATCAAAGCACTCTATATACCAGAAACATGTTCAGAGTTTTAACTTTTTTGCCTGATGAAGAACCCAGTGAAGTTTCAAAAGCTTGTATAATGCATTTTATGCTTTGGAGTTAACCCAATGAAGGTATCACTGCTTGTAGATTTTGGATTTATCTGTGTACCAGAGTAACCAAGTGACATGTTTTGATTTAGCTGAAAGTGCTTTGAACACCTTGCCAGTTGCAAAACTACTGTTCTGCTCATTCCACTCCTTTGAGTGTTGAAATGGACCATAGAGCACCCAGGTTTCATTTCCTTTGGAAGGTGAGCATTGGATGGTTGCTGGTGTGTTATTTTGTTTGTGTGTATCTGTATGCAAGCTCTATACCAGTGAAGACTCACAGCTTAAACTCTCCCAACAGGGCAAAAGTGGATGTCATGCAACCCTCCAGATGTTGTTGGACTGAAGGTCTCAGCATTCCTTACTATGAGCAATCCTGGCTAGGGCTGATAGCAGATGCAATTCAACAATTTCTGGTGGGTCATGTAACTTTCACCTTTGGCCTATGGCCTATATTCAGTTGTTAGTCCCAAACAGAGAAGATTCACTGAATCAATGGAATGTAAATACGTGTTGACTTCTCAAGTTCCCTTCATTACCTTCTAGCCAGGAATAACAATTGGATGTTGCATGTGGTTTAATTCATGTAGTTTAATCTCAAATCTCATGTAATTTAATTCATTGCCACTCAAAGCAGTGGTCTCTGGAATGGTGCCAGTTCACAAGCCATCAGTTGCCAGTCCCTGGAGAGTTTCTAGGAAAGAAAGAAACGATTGTACCCAATGGGCACAAATAGGACACTGGCCTGTCTCCCACATCAGATAGCTGAAGCAGCATTGGCTTAGTTAACAAAGGAATGTACCCAGGCTAGATCTTGCCAGCCAGTTTGACCAGTCTTTATTCATTAACCCTGTTGCGCAGGCACGCACACACACACATGAGTAGAGCAAAACAATGTCTAGATTTCATGCTATGTAGCAGGAGGCAGAAGCGCTGCTCCCTTCTAGAACGCTGTACCATCCCATAATGACAGTTGGGTGAAACTGTTCAGGCCAAGACAAAGGCCCTTTCTGCACCTTGCCTTGTCACAGAGACATCCAGTGTGGGCCTGGTGTTGGCACTCTGGGAGGGGAGCACAACAGGAGCGCTCCCCTCCACACCAGCCACCTCTGGGATCCAGGAACCCCATGGCTACACCTCTTCCTGCAGCAGCGCAGCCAGGCACTGTCCAGGCCGCGTTGGGGCAGGAAGGGCAGCCATTGAACTTCCAGGACCTCTGCAAGGAAGGTAAGTGCAGGCGCATGATGGGATGGTGGCACAATTGCCAGTCATTGATGGGAAAAGCCTGTCAATTATTTGCAGCGTAATCAAACCACCTGGGGGCAGGAGAAGGACAGGACCATGACGACGTCATGCATAAGCATTGTTGCAGTCCCATCCTTCTCCTGTCTCTATGGTAGATTGGGAGGGTGGAGTGGAAAGAGCCTGATCAGCACACACAGCAGATGGCCCACAATGTGGTCCTTGTTTTCTATGTTCTCATTCTCCTAGGAGTATCAAAAGTCTTGTGTGTGTGCGTGTGTGGTGAGGAAATTAAGACGAATGAGTGAAAGGAAAATGCAGGAGAGTTACGCTTGAAGAAGATAATTGTCATCTTGAACTCTCGTAAAATGCCACATCTGAGGCAAGATGGTTGCACAATCAAATCTAATCTAGAAGCATCCCCTAAATCAAGCTGTCTCTAGGTGAAAATGGGTGTAATCCAAGGTTTCCTCAAGACTTGCTTTTGTACCAAAAACTGACATACATGACTGTCATAAAGATAAGAATTACTTGTGGAAAATGATGCAGCAGGTGGTCAATAGCAAAGTATCAGAGTACTTTACATGAAACTGTCCAGGACTTCCTCACAGTAAATGGTAGAAATAGCCTCTAAACATCTAATTGTACCCAGACTTTCGCATGGTTGATTCTCGCCATCCCTATGGCTGGCTAAATGGGTTTCTAGGGCGGAGATGCACCCACATGCACACACAACAAGGGGAGGATGGATTTCCAAAGGTTATGTGGTAGAGAAGCAAAGGAAACTGAAGTGTTCAAATGTGACCTACTTCCTGTCCCAATAACTATGAGAACTGTACAAGCAGGTTGCTAAAAGGAAAGCTTTCTCTCAATCTGTTCTCATTGTTCAGCATCTACTCATTATAGTACTCTCAGTCTAAGGACAACTATCTACCGGGGCCTACTAAATATAGATTAACGGTTTCTATGCCATTGGACAGGGATACACGTTTGGCTATGATGCTACCAAAGACTGCAAAATCTATCTGCCTGGTGGAGTGGGGAAGTGCAGCTCTCCAAATGTTGTTGTTATGCACCTTCCAACATTCTTCATCATTCCTATGCTGGTTAGAGCTGATGGGAATTGCAGTCTTAACAAAATCTAAAGGCCCTTTGCTGACCCTTTTCTCCAGGTCCTGCAATTTGATCTTGCTCTGTCCAATCTGTCTTGCAACTCCAGCTGCCAGAGTGAGGTGTGGGGAACTTTATCCAGTAGTCAATAGACGGCTCTACAGCCTTGTTAGACTGCAGGGAAATGAATTCAGACAGTTTACTCTCAATGGCAGCAACTAGACTAAACCATAATAAACATCATCTGTTGGGGTTTGGAGCAGGGCCTTCTCAGCAGTGACCTCATATGGTCAAGAACTCTCTCCACAAACAAGTCGCAAGGCTTCCTCCTTCTGGAAGGAAATCAGAATATTCTTATTTAAATAGGCTTCCCAGGTAAGCTTTTTCCCCACATTGTTTTCCTTTTTTAATCACCAATTTTTATGATAGTGCATTTGGAGCTTATTTTGAATTTAGAGTTTGTCACTATGCTTCTCATTTAAAGGAAAATGGACTTTTACAAAACAAAAAATCTATGAAATAAATTTAAACTCAAGTGTTTTTGTTCCATGTGACCCCCCCCCCCAGCCACACATCTGATACCCTTAGCATCTAAACTGCGAGCTGTGAAAAAGAACTTTTCTGGTGTCGAATAACTGCCAGATTAATTACCTCTCCATATTTATTTTTCACTTTTCTTGCCACATAGTAACATGTATAGATGTGTGAAAACATCACATATCAGTAAACAACATCAATCATTAAACATTTTATAACATTTTCAAAGTCTGCTGCAGTTGACAAATAACAGCTCCTTTTGTATCTCTCTCTCTCTCTCTCTTTTACACACACACACACACTCCACAATCTTCATTCCTTCTCATAAAAGCATTGTCTGTTTTGATTCCTCACAAAACATCTGATTCATAAGACAGCCTTGCTGGAATTTAATTAGGGAAGGTATGTGCAACTGGCACCTTGGAATTTGCCAGGTGTTTAAAAAAGAAGGTGGAGTAGCTAACCAATATTTGATTTACGTTTGTCCAGTGAAAACAGCTCACATTGACTTTCAGTCTGGGGAACTTTGGGATAAATATTCATTAATAAATGTCCTCACTAAAGAGCCCTGGACATTGCTGCATATCCCTGGTGACAGAATAGTAAATATTTCTCTCATCTTGGCTCCAGTAAAACAGGTATTTAATGAGTATGGAATCTGGGCACCTGTTATGTTCAGAAAAACAAACTTAGCACCTTCTCTGCTTTGCAAAGAAAATATCCAAAATAACAGGGCACTAGAAAACGAGAGAGGTATACATGTGCTTTGGTATGACCCAGAGTTTCCCATCATGTGGACAAAGCCTTACATCAGGGGTGGGCAAAGTGTGAGCCCTGAGGCCAAAACATTTTTTGTTTGTTTGTTTCAAAATGATCCAGATGCACTCTAGAGGGTGTGGAGCATTTCCACAATGTTTGGAGGCTACTCTGCCCCCAGTCACAGGGTTATATATAATTTTATATATAATGTTTTTGGGGGCATAGGAAGCAGTTCCACCACATATTGCAACCTTTTTTTAAAACAGTAAGTGAACAGGAAACTACTTCTGCTCACTCCCCCTTGGGCCTAAAATGAGCCAGGGTGGTCCCAAAACATGGTGAAATGCCCCATGCCCCCAATTGGGAGGATCAAAATTGACTTTTTCCTTTTCTTTTTTTCTTTTTTCTTTTGCCAGGAGCAGGTATGCTAGAGAGGTGCAGCCGTCCAAGGTGTTTCATATAGTTCTACCTATCAGTAAGACTCAAACAGGAGTTAACAAAATCCAATAACTTTATTTAAACAACTGTGTAATCAGTTCCTAACAGTCTTTTTCCCACCAGCTCAATCTTTCTACTAGTGTGTGTGCCAAGTCTCTTCCTAGTAGCTGTTTCCTTACCCTTTGCCTTCCCTCTGTGTCATTAGGTTTCTCTCCTTGCCTGCTGTCTTAACTTCCCTACTTAGTTCCACATATATTGATACACAAGGTCTCCTGGGGGGTTAATGCTGCCCTGTACGCTTCCACAGTTGCCCACACCTGCCTTATATGAATATAAAGTAGGTCCCCCATATCTGCAAGAGATATGGTCCTAGACTTAACATGGACAGCTAAAAGCACAAATAATACCAAACACTATATTTTGACCCCGAGCCTGGGCAAGGGAGGGAGGGAGGGAGGAAGGCAGTTCCACTGCCCAGTTTCACCCTCCTGCCTTCCTTCCATCCTGGTGGGTTTGGCAATCAGCCGCCTCCCTGGCAGCCAAATCCGATGGGAGGTACATGCCTCTCTTGGCCAAGGAAGCCAAGAGAGGCATGGGAAACCCGACTGTGCCTTGCCAGGCCCCTCTCTTGGCCCATCTCAGCAGAGTAAGGATCCTGGCCAATAGCAGCAGCAGCAGCCACGGCCCTGGAGCATGTCACGGGTAAGTGAAACCATGGATACTGTTCATGCGGTTTTGGGGGACCTACTCTAATTACATTTGCACGTGCCTAGGTTCTTTTTAAAGAAATGTGGTCAATATGTCAGCAGGAGTACCAGCAGCAATAACCACCAGCGATTCATGTAGCCGGGGCTGGGACTCCCTCCATTATTTCAGAGTAAGCCCCTATGGCTCTGGCTGAGGTTCCTCCCTGTGCACCATCCCGTTCCCCCTCCATGTTCTCTCTTCTGTGTGAACAAGCAGAGTCCTTCATCAGCCAACTATAACTCATAAAAGATTTTATCTGTAAAACAAGCTAGCCTCCTAGCTGTGTGGGGGGGAATAGAAGGAAACTGGTTTTCATTTGCAGGCAAAAACCAAAGCAAGCTGTTGGACCTGCTTCACTTCTTCAGAGACCAATTCAACTCCAAGCTCATCCAACCTGGCCAAAAGCCTCAGGATTTGGCAGGATTTGTACCTGTGCTTGTAAGGATTTTTAAAAACATCCATATGATGTACCTCTTGTTCCAGTCTATTTCTCGTAAAGCTGGACCTTTTTGAGCCTGGG
The DNA here is from genome assembly GCA_948474755.1 of Ctenosaura bakeri. Lineage (NCBI taxonomy): Eukaryota > Metazoa > Chordata > Lepidosauria > Squamata > Iguanidae > Ctenosaura > Ctenosaura bakeri. The sequence goes on along the minus strand of CAOLHI010003180.1, from coordinate 184,045 downwards.
GTAGCACCCCCCCGCCCCAATTTGAGAGCTTTCCAAAACAGACAGGGGTGAGTTCCACATCTATATCCATTCTCTCAGTTCTTCCTGTGACTTCTGAGTAGTTCCACGGATGATGTGTTGAATGGCAGGTGACCTTGTTACCTCACTGGTAAACCCTGTTGCAGGGTCTACAATTTTGATATTAAAATATGATTCAATGTGCCTGAGAGGTCACCTGGATGAGCATGTAGGCAGCAACGGTTGAACGATCAAAAACCAGGTCAGGCCAGTACAATTCCCCATCACGTAGCCCAAGGAGACCTCAAGCTGTGCAAGCCCACAGTAGAAAAAGGGTCCTCATCCACTAAGGAGCCAACTTGAGGAGATTAGTGTGTTTTCCCCAAGTTGAGCACTGATAGCAATAAAATCCTATCAGGCAAGGACTATCTACATAAATTCACACCACAACCCAAATTAACTGAAGATCCTGAAACTTTGGCAACACCTTGTGATCTCATCGTGCAAAAGGAGGCGCCATTGTGGAGCTTCTTTTCCATTGCAACACCCTTTGTTCTCCCCAGAAGAGGATTTGCCCTCAAGGTACTTTTCCCCCTACAAATAGTCCCAGTTTTTGAGCATTTCTTTGGATCACTCCTGGTCATATCAGCAGACCGTTTCTCCATCCATCAAGTAATCCCCTCAGCCCTCTCTGTGCTAAGTTCCACTTCTTCGCTGTTTTCCCCAGACCAAGGATTTCAGGAAAAGGTGCAGTATTACCCCAGCTACAACCCCTTCAATATTTCCTCTATCCAGTTTCATCCCTTTTGCTTCTTAATAGGTCTTGAGTGAGTGTGTGAGTGATTGTGTTGGTGCGTGATACTTTCATTCAATAAAACCACTTATTAGACATCTTCGTTTGGTTTTTGGCTTGGCCTGACCCTGTAAAAATTGGGTAAAAGGACCCCACTAGGTTACCCTGCCTCTTGCATTGCTATTGCTTGTGCTCTGGCTGGTTTCCATTCCCTATCACATGGAGCACATTAAGGAGTCCCCCATGGGACCCCAGAAATCAGGATAACAACCTTTGCCATGGAGATTGTCCTTTGACCTTCCTTCCCTCATTACATTTCTGGTTACCAGACCCAACAATTCTTGTTGTCTCCTCCTCCCACCTTCTTTTACAGATATAATGTGAAAATGGTATAATTATTTTAGCACTTATAACAATTTTTTTAAACAAAATTTAAATTTGTGAGACACAAATGTGGATAAGGGTGGAGGAGCATGGAGGGAGGTGTTGAGTTCATGGAGAGGATGAACTTCCACACCATAGTTTCCATACCTTGAGCAGAAAGAAAAGAGTCAACCAAACCCCCTCATATTTAGGGTGTGATGATGCAGGATCAAGAACAACCCTCACAAAGTGTGAAATCCAGAAACAGAATAGGCTGACATTTACTGGAACAATTAACCCATCTGGAGGAACCTTCCCTTGTTATATTTTCTTTAAAGCTAAAGCTGTTGGTGTGTTCATGAAAGCACCTGTGCATAGTGCCATTTCCTATATTCCAAAGAGACTCATACTGTCTTGCTGGGCAGCCTATCAACAAGGCTGTCTTTTAAAAACAGAAAGTGTAAATGTCCAGAAAATCTTGCTCTGCTGCTGACTCATTCTTTTTATTAAATTTAAATTTAAATTTTATTGAATACCTCCTTCTACAATGTTAAAAAAAAGGGGTACATCCCCCTATGTAACCCCACAAGCATAGGTCACCAACACGTTGGTGACTTCTGTCAACATTTCCAAACAACACATTTCCATGAACAAACTTGAAATAATTTTAGATCATATTTATTTTTTCCTTTTCCTGGGTTAGCTGTATTAGTAATTGGCCAGAATTCTATTTATTTCTCAAAATATTTCCCCTCTTCTTCATTCATTTTATGATCAAAAGCAAGAATATGTATTTTTAAAAAGCTAATCAGCTCTTCTATTGACACATTCTTATTTTATTTATTATTCTTATCAAAGCTATAGTGCTCTACTCCATTCCTTCTTTGTTACAGCAGGTTACTGAAATATATGAGAGCAAGGTCTAGTCAGACACAAAAAATAGTAAATTTTTAAAAAGCTATCTAACAAAGAATGGGGGAGAAATGGACAGAAACTAAATAGAATGAATCAAACTAAAAAGTGAACGATATTCAGATTTTCCCTTAATATCCTGTGGAGGATATAGGCAACAATTGATTTCAGGTAACATGCTAAAAATGTGCAACTGTTCAAGCAGTAAAAAATCTTACAAAGTCCAGGAAGACAAAACATGAGAGATTAAGAATATATTAATCAGAGTTGCAAAGGCTTCTGGGATTTAAATTAATACATTTTTCTCCAACATCCCTTACACTATGTTCAATGTTTGTTCTGAATATCTATTATATTCAAAGGCCGTTTCTGCACCTTACTGTCTTCCGGCGCTGGGGTGCAGGGATCACGCAAGCAGCCTGCCGTGAGAGGCTCTCGCATCCAGGGTCCTTCAGCTCCACATGAGCTGCCTGCTTGCACGAGAGCCTCACCTCTTCCTTCTGCAGCGCAGACCAGGAGTTTCCCAGGCTGCGCTGGGGCAGGAAGCATGACCGGTGCGGCTCCAGAGGCTCCACATGACAGGTAAGTGTGCATGGGGCCCAGGAGCAATGCATGATAATGCAACACTTTTGGCTTCTAGTCAAAAATGAAAAAGTGCACTATCTGCACCTGCCAGCCCCTGGAACATTGCGCGATTGTGAGTGCATCGTGCAGATCGCTCCTCACAATCGCGCAATGCTCCAGGCCCTCTTTTGCATGGAAAATGCAGTGCAAAAAGGGCCTAAGAAATGAAAAAAATGGGGCATCCACCTTGTAGATTACAGGCAGGAGAAAGCTGCCACAATTTATTTTCTAAGGCCCTTTTCGCATGGCATTTGCCATGTGAAAGAGGGCCTGGAGTGTTGTGTGATTGTGAGGAGCAATCTGCACGACACACTCACAATTGCGCGATGCTCCAGGGGCTGGCAGGGACCTATCTCACACCTTTTCATTTTTGGCTAGAAGCCAAAAATGATGCGCAATTGCGCATTGCTCCTGGGCCCTGCGTGCACTTATCTGGAGTGCAAAGCCTCTGGAGCCAGGCCGATCACACTTCCTGCCCCAGTGCAGCCTGGGAAGGTCCCAGGCTGCACTGCAGAAGGAAGAGGTGAGGCTCTCACGCAAGCAGGCAGCCCATGCAGAGCTGAAGCAGCAAGCAAGGAAGGGAGAGCCTCTCTGCAGAGGCTGCTCGCGTGATCCCCACACCCCAGCACTGGAACAAGGTAAGGTGTGGAGCGGGCCTAAGTTTTGGATCCAGTTATATGCTATTATTCTCTTATATTTTTGAGGGTTGTTTTTTTTTAATATCCTTTTTTTTAGACTATATATTTTATGCCCTAGATTACGTTCTGCCTTAAGCAATTCAGAGATATAGAGACAGAGAGATTAGATCAGACAGAATGTGTGAAAACTTGGCCTGAATAAATTCATGGCTATTTTCTGTAAGAAAAGGCAGAGATCTCTTTCAAGGAGCTATAAAGAATGATTTCCACAATAAAAACAAAATGTGAAATCTAGTTGAAACTATAACAGTATCAAAGAATGGAGTGCTGGAATATATAAACCCAAATATTGAAACATTATTTTGAAAATCTAAGACATAAGCATCAGTATTTCTTTGGGGATGGTAACATGTTACTCATTATTTTGTGGATAACAGATTAGAAACACTTTACTAATCTCTTGCTTTTTAGGATTCATTTGAAAAATTTAAAAAAACTTAAAATAGAAAAATAGTCTGAAATGGTCCAAATTGTCTCCAAATTACACTAAAATCCAAACATTTGGGAAACAATGAGAGTGCATTCTTCCTTAAATGTACAGACAAAAAAGTGTTGATATTTATTAACATTATTTTAGTAAAAGAACATTGTTATGAGGCATGATTTTGTCCTTACTTTTTCAACCAAAAGTTACATTATTTCCTAACTGTGTTATTTACAAAAACAACCCAACTCACTCATCCCTACAAAAACAGCATCGGGAGAGAGAGAATCTGCAATTCAGTACAGCATCATTGAGTATAACATTTGTGTGACTGCAGGATCATATGGTAGGTATTAAGGACTGAGAAATCCATTAGGTTACTCAATTCATCTTTTTGACACATGCAAAAATAGTTTCTGTTCTGCATTGTGAAAGGGTAATTTGTATAGCTGGCTTTTAATATTTCCAGAGAAGGAGGCCCAAACGAATGAGAAACCATTCTGTGACCTAAACAAATTTGAGTTATTATTCTCTAAGAGCACTTTTCTTCAGTGTCATTTTTTGCATTTTAAATAATGGTTCAAATGAAATTAGTTCTTTTTCTTGTTTGTTTCCCATGTTCAGAGCATTAATAATTTTCAGAACTATAGTACAATGCAGAACTATAGTTCTGAAAGCACTGCATTTTTGTTCATAGTCTCAGACTCATACATCTATGGTGGTAATAATGTCCAGAAAGAGGTAGCGTTTAAAAAATTACCCTTTTAAAAATTGCTACCACCAGAATCTTCCAGTGAGAAGCAGACTGGCCAGGTGAAGAGAGAAGTGGAAAGATGCCCATCCTTTCTTCTAGTCCTCTTCCTCTCCAACCAGTTTTGGGCTATCTGGTTAGCTATACTCTTTTGGTAGCGCTTTTTATTGACAGGTCAGTTCCATTAGAAGACATTTATCACCCAGTTTGATTGTGGACGATTGGGCTGAACTGGTGTTTTTGACTGAGACCTGGGCAGGTGATCTGGAAAGGAAGCTGATCTCTCACAACTTTGTCCACCTATATACCAGTTACAGTAGTGCACAGGATTAGTGGGGTGGTAGATGTTATCCATCTCCTTCCTCAGGAGACTTGTTCAGTCAAAATCTTCTTCAGAGAATTTTTATTGGTACTGAGCCTGAAAGACAGAGGTGGATGAGAATTTTGTGTGATTCATTTTTCTTATATAAGAAATTTACAAACTTCACAGTTTTAACCATAAATTCAACAGAAAGATGATGAAGCCTTCTTTATTGTTTTGGTTTCTTTTTAAAATAATGAATGTGTGAGAAAGCAAAACTGAAAGATTGACCCATTCAGGCATACGGTGAATGTCTGTGATGCAGAACTGGAGTTGTCACCTCTTTTTAATCTAACAGGCTCCTCATCTTTAATACTTACTTGGCAGGCAGGGGCAACATAGTCTTCTCCATATGGGAACAGCCGTACTTACTGAATTTGAGTCAGCATGGTTTGAATGTTGGACTAGGACTCACAAGACCAAGGTTCAGTTCCATGGAAACCCACTGGGTGACCATGGGCAACTCACATTATCTCAGCTGAAGAGGAAGGCAATGGCAAGCCTCTTCTGAATGAACCTTGCTAAGAACTCTGACTGGGTTGCCATACCTTGGAATTGACCTGAAGACACATATATTAAAAAACATAGAAATTGACGGGTGCAGAGGGTTAAGAATTCTGTTTGGGTTGTTTTTTGATAAGAATTTTAAAAAATTACCAAACTTTCTTCACGAATTTTATGGAAAGATCCTGTTTTTTTTTTTTTTAAATGAATGCAGGAGTAAGTGAAACCAAGAGGTTTGTCCATTCCTATGGAGAGAGTCTAGTGGTATACCAACCACTCTGCTGCCAATCTGCCTTCCTACCCAAATTGGCAGACATGATCCTGGGGATGAGATTGAAAGTCCTGCATCTCAATAATCACACTGAGGCTGTGTCATTAAGGATGGTTGGAACTTGGTCGTTCCCATAATGACACTTGAGGGCTATCTCTGCATATACAGAGTGTATATGGTGTAGGCATACAGCCAGTTCTGAAAAAGCAGTTGCCCATTTCATCACTTCCAACAGTCTCAGTCTTCTTACACATTCTGCAGAACATCACCTAAACTTTATTTTTTAAAAAACTATTTCAGAATTCCAGTGGTATGGAGGGGGAAATAATATGGCCTTAGTCTGACCACTTCCTGGTGAGGTTTAGCATACCCAGTGGGTAACAATCCTGCTCCATGGGAGTTCTGGTGCCATTAATTTAGTCTACCCAGAGTTTCCTGGAATCTGGCAGACCTTTGAATTACCTCTTATAATTTTTACTGTCCCACTATGGAAAGATGAGACAGGAATGGTTGATTGCCAGTTTGGGGAAAAGGTGGGATATATATATAAAGTGATGGATGGCTGTTGCACTGATACACACAAACACAAATCACACGTAGATGTCTGCGTATTTATCTATTTACTTATTTATTCATTCTGGACAGTGTGGGACAAAACTGCAATAGATTATTTAGATATAAAGACTCAAGGAAGGCTGTGTCAGTATAAGCCCTGACAAAGTCCTAGAAAGTATGATGGTATAAAATCTACCCAGTGAAGTACAAATATATGGTAGGTTTTAATGCAGAACCAGACATGTGTAGTGTTTAGACTCAGATCTTTTTAAATTAAGAACTGTGCCTATGCCTCCTCTGTCCTGGAAAGCATCCTTCAGCTGTGAGGCATCTGTCATGTGGGATGTTTAAGGAAAGATACGGAAAGCAAAGTTCTGCTTCACAGAACATTAAAAGGTGCCAGTTAATCACATAGATAAACTAAGCTACACAAGACACACATCCACTCAAAAGCTGCACAAGTCTGAACATACAATAAATGCCATGCCTCTTGAGAATACTATGGGGGCTTGTTTTTTGTAACATTTGAAACAATGTGTTCTTATTTCCTAAAATAATCCTGTCTGTAACTCTTCTCATGCCTGCTTCACCTTCCATATACGGGAAGCGTGCAAGGGGAGCAGTTTGTGCTTGCTGGCCCCATCCCAACCTCCAAATCATCATGACCCCACTCTCTAAAAATTCATAAACCTGCCTGCACATGGAGAAGACTCTGCACATTCACGTAAGACCACTCTTGGTTGGCCCTACCATTAGGCAAAGTGAGGTGGCCATTGCTGGCAGTAGATTTAGGAGTATCCTGCAGGGCAGGAAATTAGCAGTGATTTACTTTATTTACTGATTAATTTTTACAGGAACCAGTCTAGGAGCTATGGTTTTTTTTCCTACATCAGGTAAGGTGACTTACTATGCAACATGATTTGGATCACAGGAGGTGGGAAGTGCCATTTGCTATTCTGCCTCAGGTAGCAAGATGTCTTGGGTGGGTCCTACCTCTGCTCTCCCCGGCTCCCTGTACAATCTATGTTGGAGGAGAGGTGAATGAGTAAAAGCAGGTTATGATTATCACTTCCCCAATTTTATGAGCTACTAAAGTTTCCTCATCTCTCAAACAGCTCCTTTTATTTTTCCTCAAATTGCCTCAGGAATACTCTGCACAGAGGTCATGACTTTTCCACTCTCAAATCTTAAGCATGGAGCAGGGACCTGTTTTTCCCTTTCACACTTTAAAGGGCCATCAGTCTTAAAGATGCTATGTAAATCATAAATAACCGTTATGTCATCTTTTTCAAGAAGCCAAGAGAAAGCCTAGGTTTATTTTTGCTTTAAAACCTTGCAGGGCCTCAGGATAGAAATACATTATCCTGTGTTGCTGGCTGAGTCCATTGCTGGATGAGCGACAGAAAGGATGTTGTGTTCGTCTGAATTCTATTAATATCAACATTTTTATTAGTTACATTTATATCCTTTCTTTCCTTCAATGAGATCAAGATTCTGTACTTTCCTCTTTCTTACTCTCCTGCTGTCCTGATCTGGCAGAGACAGTTAATCCTCAGTTCTCCCACATTTTCAGCTGCTTTTCCAACGTCCCAGTTTCTGTATCCTCCTGCTGCTTTCTTCCTTTGTCCTCAGCTTACTTCCATTGCTGGAACTTGATTTCAAAGGGCAAGAGTAGTTTGCACTCAGTTGACTGGAATACTGTGTCCAGTTCTGGGCACCTCAATTCAAGAAGGATATCAACAAGCTGGAACACGTCCAGCGGAGGGTGACCAAAACGGTGAAGGGTCTGGAAGCCATGCCCTATGAGGAGCAGCTTAGAGAGCTAGGAATGTTTAGTCTGCAGAAGACAAGGTTAAGAGGGGACATGATAGCCATATTTAAATATTTGAAAGGATGTCATGTCAAGGAGAGAGCAGGCTTGTTTGTTTTCTGCTATTCCAGAGACTAGGACAAGGAGCAATGAATTCAAACTGCAGGAATGGTGATTCCACCAGAACCTCAGGAAGAACTGGTGGTCAGAGATGTCTGGCAGTGGAATATGCTGCCTCGGAGCATGGTGGAGTCTACTTCTTTGAAGGTTTTCAAGCAGAAGCTGGATGGCCATCTGTCAGGAATGCTTTAATGTGGGTTCCTGCATGGCAGGGGGTTGGACCGGATGGCCCCTGTGGTCTCTTACAACTCTATGATTCTATGATTTAACTCAGCAGTAGGGGTGGAAAGAAAGAGGCAGAATCTTGCCTTTCTCAGGAAGCTCAGGCAAAAGCAAACCACAGCAGCCTCTTCTAGTTTGTCAGTTTTCCTCATTTGAAAACTTTTGCCATTTTGACCACACTCTGATGTAGATTGGTCACATGCGTCCCAGTTTTCATCTGTGAAATATTGGAGAGTATGTCCTTTGGCACTTTGTCCTCACAGCAACTCTGAGTTAGAGAGAGTCAGTAACAGAGAGCGACTGGCCCAGGATCATCCAGTGTGTTTCATCATTAGAACCTGGTACTCCAAAGTCCCAGTCCAACATTGTTACGAGTCCCCACACACCCCAGATCTGATATGGTTTAATTGGAAAAATAGGATCTAATTGGCAAAACATATTAATTGGTATTGATATAAACTGGACCTTGATGTGACTGTAAGGCCAGGCTGGGAAGAGGAAAAACACTGGCTGAACACATATGCTCCAAAATAGGTCAGAAGATCCCCTATAGGCATAGCCAAGGTCATTGTCAGGCTAATCACCTGGTAACTCTAGAGATAATAGGCTTAAATTGAAGCTGTAACATCTCTGCCACCACACAATAACAACAGGAAGTTCCCATCAAAACACTGATTGTTTCAGCTCTGCTTCCTAGCACCTGGACATTTCTCTGCATTGTTCCTTTATCTATCCACCATTATAGAGCTATTACGATAGCCATTAACTTTTTGTCACCTAATACTAAGACCATTAACTATGGCCCTTTTCGCATGGCAGTTTAGAAGCGAAAGGGCCCCTTGAGCGTCGCATAAATGTCAGGAGTGGTCTGCATGATGCACTCTCATTTCTGCCACGCTCAAGGCCTGCAAGCGCAGCAAATACACATTTTCTTATTTTCAGCTTTTAGCCGAAAATAAGCTGCGCTTGTGCAAGGCTCACAGGCCTGGGCCGCACTCACCTGCAGTGCGGAGCCTCTGGAGCCAGGCCTGCCGCGCTTCCTCTCCTCAGTGCAGCCTACAACTCCCAGGCTGCACTGCGGAAGGAAGGAAGGAAGGAAGGAAGGAAGGAAGGAAGGAAGGAAGGAAGGAAGGAAGGAAGGAGGAAGGGCTCTCGCACAAGCAGGAAGGACCTGTGGAGCCCAAGCAGCGGAGAAGCAAGAGGCTTGCGAGAGCCTGCCTGCCCAGGCTTTTCACACAAGGCCCATACTCCAGCAGCGTGAGAAGGTAAGCTGTGGAAAGGGCCTACATCTGGACCCCATTGTCCATGTTGCAACCTCCATTGTTTGCTCAGCCAGAGAGCCATTCACACCCCTGCCCTCCAGGCAGATTGTGGGTATAAAAACCCTCCATTTTGATCAGTTCAATGCAGTACCTCACTCGCTGAATGCCAAGCTGTTGCTCTGATTTCCGAACAAGTACTGTCCTTAGATGCAAGTCTAAGCCACATCACTGTTTTCTTCACTGCTCTCCAGATCTGTAATTCTCACCCATTCCCTCAAAACTTTCCTCCCTTTATCCTTCAGTTAGCTCTTGCGCAAGTATATAAGTGCTTGAATCTTTTGCATTCATGATTAAACCTTATTTAATAATGCAGATTTTAGTTTATTTGGAATCTCTGGCTGGTTCTTTCCTGTGGAGATCCTGTAAACATCGGTGGAAGATCTTGTTAGGTTACCCCCCTCTTGCAGGCCTCCTAATTGAGCTAATTAATTCCCCATTGTCATGTAGGCGTCACTCCATGTCACTCATGTTTTGGAGTAACAACATTGTAACCACTGCATGGGTTCTCCTTTAAATTTGCCTTATTCTGAGTCAGACCATTGATCCTTATTACACAATACCGCCTAATCTGATTAGGAACAGGTCCCTGGGGTATCAAGCCATCCATCTCAGCTCTGGTACCTAAGGTCTTTTAAATCAAGATTCCTGAGATTAAACCTGGGAGCTTTCTGTATGCAAAGCATGTGCTGTACCACTAGGAAAAGAGAAGAAAAAATATATAAGGTGGTGCCATAAAATTTCACAAAGGAATGAAATGGGTTATGATTGGCTTAAAAAGAGTATGGTACATAACAAGCAACCACAGACTGGAAAATAAAAATTAAATGTGGAAACTTATATAGAATTTCTTTGGAGGGAAACCACTTTTCTTCTCATAGCTTGCAGACCAATCTTATCACATGACACTGGCTTATAGTAGTTGATATTTATGAATGTTAATCTTTAACAGATTTTTGGAGCTGTATCTGGGAGCAAAATATATAACCTTTGTTATTTATTTTTCCTCCACATTTTATCTTTTAAAAAGAGGCATAAAAGAATGGAGCAGGCTTCCAAGATATGGCCTTGCCATGTATTTGAATGAACTACTTTTATTTGTTAGCAGAGGAAGTTAGAAATCCATGCTATCCAGATTGTTGTAGAAGAAAATGGAGATGGGGGGGGGCAACAAGATTGTGACATTTGTTGTCTTTAAAAGAAACAAGCCTAATCACCAAAATTTCACACGTAAAGACTGGGACACATGTGACCAGGCAACATCAGAGTGTAGTAAAGATGACAAAAGTTATTAATGGGGAAGTACATAGAAGCTTAGCTGCAGCAGTTTGCTTTTGCCTGAGCTTACTGGGAACAGCAAGATTCCTCCCTCTCCTCTCCTCTTTTCCCCATCCTGCTGAGTGCAAACTACATTTGAACTTTGAACTCAGTTTGCAACAACTGAAATAGGCCAGGGGTGGGGAAGTGGAAGGGGGAGAAGAGAGAAATTGGAATTTTTAAAAGTAGCTGAATATGTGGGATAACAGAGGATTAATCAGGACTGTCTCTGCCAAATTGGAACAGTTGGAGAGTATGCTTACTGGGGAGATCACTGAGGTTCCATGGGGAGACCAGTGACAGAGAGACACTGTTTTTTGCACGCCCAACTTCTTCTTCCAAGAAGCCCATGCAGTTTTGCACAGGCTTCTAAAAGAATAGGAAGACCAATCAATTGGGGGAAACATGGCTTGCTGGAGGGGATGGAGAAATATTTAACTGAAGCAAAGGCCGTTTCTGCACTAGACTGTTATAGCGCTATTATTCCATTTTCAACATCCTATGGAATCCTGGGGTTTGCAGCACCTCCCTTTGCGGCCCCTCCCTAAAATGCAAACCCCAGGATTCCATAGGATGTTGGAAGTGGAATAATAGCACTATAACAGTCTAGTGTGGAAATGGCCAAAGACTTCGTCCCAGTTTGCCCTTATGAAAGCATGGGAACAGAGCAGAGGGAACATAGTCATTTGGCTCCTGGACCTCTTTCCACCATAGGTATTACATTGATTGTAAGTTGGATTGTATTGTACAATTGTAAATTGTATAAGTATGTCACACCTTCAGCAGATTTGGCATGACAACAGATCTAGTTGGCATAAAATGGGTCCGATGTGCCATTAAAATCAAGGGGGGACCCCTTAAAGAGTGGATGATTTTGCCTCACCTCCAAGTGGCCAAGTCTATCACCTAGGTTTGCCCAAAAAAGCAGGTTGGGGAAAGTGGTTTCCATTAGTTAGCAGGTTGCTCAGCCGATGTCTAGATCTGGACCCATGCTAGGCCAGTCCATCTTCAGCTGTAACTAATGAAGTTAAGGCCTTTATTCTTCTAGCACAGTTTCATTGTTCATTTATCAACAAGCAAAGCCTTCTTCTAGCAGCTTGTCCTGACACTGTTAAAATATCATTTCCAATAAGACTTCCAGAGTTTCACAACTACTTCAGAAGCCTTTGTTTTTCTGCTTCAGGAGAGTGTAGGGATTGTGAACAACTTGGATGGCTTTAAAACAAGATTGGCCCAATTCATGGAGCATAAGGTTATCATCAGCTCCTGGTCACAAGGGCTGTATGATGCATCCAGGATTAGAGGCAATGTGCCACTAAACACAAGTTGCAGGGAAACATCAGCAGGCAGCTTCTCTTCTTCCCACATCCCTGTGGGCTTCCCCTAAAGCACCTGGTGGCCACCGTGTAAACAAGACTTGGGATTAGGTAGGCCTCTGTCTGATCCAACAGGGTTTATCTTAATGGCTTTATGATCTGAGGACAGGTGGCTTTCTTGTGTCTAAACCAGGACAGGCCTTCTCAACCTGTGAGCCAAAAAGTCATGGTAAATGTCATTCACTAATTATAAACAGGGTTGCCAACACTACAAGTTATTGTCATCCTCATCATCATCTGGTACTGCAATAGGATGTTGGACCACAAGAGGAGGCCACACAGGTCTGGAGGCAAAGACCACTGAAAATATCCTGTCCAATATATGGCTTTTGTATGTGCACTAATTACACATCTACCAGCAAGCAAAACTGTCCACACATGGTATCAAGCTCCCAGAGATCACAACACAATAAGACTACAAATCATCCACAATGAGAAAGTAGGAAATAAGCTACGAGTAAGCAGAACAAATAACTCAAAAATGTGAGCCACATCATGGATTACAAATCCAGTACCACTTATGCCTTAAGTTAGCAGCAGAGAATTCCCAGCCTGCAGGCTGGATGCAGCTGAGAGCGAGTTTCTGTCCAGTCCATATCCTTCTCCTAGAACCAAGGTCTTGCTTTCCTGCTGCTCCTATGTGAAAATGGGCCCCTTAGGGAAAATAATTTCACTTGTTTAAGGTTTAAAGTTTAAGAAGCTGGGAATAGTTACACGCTTTATAGAAGAGAAAGAAAATAAGTTGAAGTTAATCACAAAACCCATGGCAGAGAACTGAAAAACACTGTTCTAGTCTAGGGTCTATGCTGCCTGCTTAAACAGGTCCCTTTCATACTACACAAATTATAGCACCATGATTCCACTTTAACTGCCATGGCTGCATCCCATGGAATCCTGGGACTGACAGCTAAGACAGGGGCAATTACATTTCTCAGCCTGAGAGATTTAGTGCTTCTGACCAAACTACACATCTCAGAATTCCACAACAGTTGACAGCTTAGTGGACTTATAGCACTATAACTGTGTAGCGTGAAAGGGTCCCAGGCTACTTCTCCCTAACAAGCCCTGGAAACTGTGTTTTTTTGGCAGGAGAGAGCGAGTACAAGGAATCACTCACAGAAATATGAGAACCTTCCATTTCCAGGATCTACTGTGGGATACTACGACATCTAAACAGGCATAGTTAAAAACCAATTTAAGTTTGTAGTGTAAATACAATTTTCCATGCTAGTTTTTCAGTATACATTGCATAGCTACTACAGAACTGTAAAAAATTGTTTTCAAGGTCACTTATAAACTGACTTTTTGACTGCGTGCAGTGTGTGGGCTTCCTTAGAGATAAATGTGATCAATGTGTTATCCTTGCAGATAAGCGCAACCTTGTTTATGTCTATTCAGCAGTAAGTTCTGTTGCAATTTTAGTGGGTCTCACTCCCAGGCAAATGGGTACTGGACTGCAGCCTTAAGACTGTGATAAGAACAACTGCCTCCAGGCAACCTATTTTATCTTATGTGGCTGCAAAACAATCGCCATGCCATAGCAGCTCTCCTAGAAAATCCTGCTTGTTTGACTCTGGCAGCAAGCACCTTTCAAGTGTTCTTTCTTCAGAGCCTGAAAAGGTTATTTTTTGGGGACTGTAACCTTCAGAATCCCCCGGTGCATAGTAAACAGGCCATGTGAGGAGACTGACGAAGAGGTTAAGAGTTATCCCTTTTTCTAATTCTCTCTTCATTTTGCCACCAGGAGTTCCGCACTACACTCTTATAGCACAATTATTCCACTTTTAACATCCTATGGAATCCTGAGGTTTGCAGTTTAGGGAGGGGCCAGCTGGCCCCTCCCTAAACTGCAAACCCCAGGATTCCATAGGATGTTAAAAGTGGAATAATCGCGATATAAGAGTTGTAGTGTGGAAATAGGGCTCAAGAGACAGAAATGGAAGGGGTACATCAGCCTCTTGTTCCTTCACCCTCACTTCTTTGTTTGAATTAGAAAAACGCACACCCTAAGGGTCACAGCAAACTGTGGACATTCACTTTCAGGGGCTGGGTAGGAATTTTGACCTCTTTCAGTAATATTGCAGGAAAGAGGACATTTTTACCTACCTTGTGCTGAACCAGGAAAGGATATTGTGATGACTGGCTCATGTTAACTAGCTGGCCACATACCAGGAAGGTCTTGGAGAAGCAACCTGGTGCCACCTGTAACCAGGCTGTACATGCCCACACCTTGATATGGTTTGATTGGCGAAATATGATTTAATTGGCAAAATATATTAGTTGGCTTTAATATAAAATGTACTCTGACTGAATGGCCATGCTGGGCAAAAGGAAGAAGCTGGCCAAACACATGCACTGCAAATTAGATCAGAAACCCCCTCTAGCATAGCCAAGTCATACTCAGGAAGTCACCAGGTAACTCCAGAAATAATAGGCTTAAGCTAGCCTCAAAGAATCTGCCTTTTGAGACAATAGCAGTTGGGAGATTCCCACATAACCGCTGATTGTCTTAAATCCTCTCCCTTTGACCAGCAAACTTTCCCATTATCCCAAAACCCGTTTGACAAGCACTGAGTTATCAGACAGTCATTAGTTCATTGCCATCTAACGCTAAGACCATTAGCCCATTCTGGATCCCATTGTCCACTCTGTGAACTCCACTGTTTACTCAGCTGGAAGGCCATTCATACCCTTGCTCTCCAGGCAGGAATTGTGTATAAAAATCCCCAGTTTTAACCATCTAGCTTGCAGTATGTCGACTGCTGGTAGCCACTTTGCCACTCTGGTTCCCAATTGTGTATTGTCCCTAGACACAAGTCTAAGCCACATCATTGGCCCTTTTCACATGACATTTGCCATGCGAAAGGGCCCCTGGAGCATCGCACGACTGCAAGGAGCGGTCCACATGATGCACTCACAGTCGCATGACACTGCAGGGGCTGGCAGGGGCTGACCACACACTATTTCATTTTCGGCTGTGAGCCAAAAATAGTGTACAATTGCGCATTGCTCCGGGGCCGCACGCGCACTTGCCGTGTGTGTAGAGCTCTGGAGCCACAGCGCTCGTGCTTCCCAGGCTGCACTGAGGAAGGAAGAGGAGGGGCTCGTGCGCGAGCAGGCAGAAGCTGCAGAGCTGAAGGAACCGAGATGTGAAAGCCTCTCGGAAGAGACCGCTCGCGCAATCCCTGCACCCCAGCTCTTCAAAAAGGTGAGTTGCGGAAAGGGCCATTGTTTTTTTGCTACTGTCCTGGATTGGTAAATAATGCCCATTTCACCCTAAATCTTGCTATCTAAAAACTTTCCTCCCTTTTCCTTCAGTTAGCCTTATGTGATTGTGTGACTGTTTGAGATCTTTTGTGTGTGATTAGTTCCCCCAATAAAACATGTTTTAGCTTACTTTTGGATCTCTGGCTGGTTCTTCCCTGCACAGGACCTTGTAAACACTGGTGTCAAAGATCTCGTCAGGTTACTCCCCCATCTCCTAATTTAGGCTAATAATTCTCTACCTTTGCATGGAGGCACTGGCATCACAGGTGGATACCTGAGTCACCCACAGTTTGGGGTAACACACCTACTGGATGAAAGGGACAACTTCAAACTTGTCAGGTTAGGAGCAGGAAAGGATCTGCTTTTGGATCTGCTTTTTGGTACAGAAGTTGCAGAGGAGGTCTTAATGAGGGAAGGCCTCCCTTAATTATTTAACAACTGGCTGGGAGGGTACAGATTATGGTTTATGACTGGGGTTGGATTGGGTACCTGTGCCCTCAGCTGATTAGGATGGAGGTCGGGATGCATTCCCTGCCTCAGCTGCAGCCTCTTCTGGCTGGCAATGTGTCTTGTTATAAAAACACTATAATCTAATATATAAAAGTCAAAGTTTGTTTGTCTGTGTCAGGTGAAGATCTCATATGATTGGCTGTGTCAGGCAAAGACCTTGTGTTATTGGCTGCCGAAAAAGATTCTATGGAATCCTGGGGTTTGCAGTTTAGGGAGGGGGCCTTTAGAATTCTCAACCAGAGAGCTCTTGGGCTTCAGTCAATTATGTCTGCCTTGAATAGGCCGGTTGCTATGGAGACAAGGCCTAGCAGCAAGGAGGAAGACAGTATATTCCCTCAGGAACCCAACCTCTGAATGTTAATAACTCTAAATACAGATTAGATTGGGGAATATTGGGAAAAGTTACAGGTACTGGGCAAGCAGTTTGAGGAATTAGAGACACAGGATCTCAAATCTTTCTAACAAGTATTACCTTTGAGAAAATAAAATCCCGGACAACGCCAGGTATATATGCTAGTCATTTTATATAGGTAAAAAAACAAATGGGCTTCACTGAACCTGTAGTTGTGTTTGGCCTTTCTATTTTCTGGTAAGTAGGCAAATATCATATCAACAATGTGACTCTTTGGATATATCATGAGATGACCTTTTTTTTTTTTGGATATGTTTTCAATGAGACAATGTGATTCACTGAAAGAGACAATAATGCCTGGTAAAGTGGAAGGCAGTAGGAAAGAGTGAGACTGCCTTACAGATGGATTGATTTAAGGAAGGAAACCATAGCTCTAATTTTGGAAGACCTGAACAAAGCAGTTGATGACTGGGGCTGTTGGAGGTCTCTCGTTCATAGGGTCACCATCAGTTGAAGTCAGCTTGGCAGCAAATAACAACAAGAGAAAACACTATTGCCCATACTGGTGGGGGGATTATGGGAGATTATTTATTTACAACAATAATAACAAATCAATACAACCGGGGAAGAAAGACAAATAAAGAGGGACAACACACATTGTCCCCAGGGATTCTGGGAGTTGTATCCTGAAAAAGTAACTTCTACATCCCCTGCTTTCTTTTTCCAAGGGAATAAATGATCCATGAATACATGCTCTTTGATCTGTGAATAAGTGGACTTGCTACGAAGAAAGAATGAAATTTTTTTTTTGCTTTCTCTCTCTCTTTCTCTCTTTGGTACAGTGTGCTGTGATAGTCTTGAAAGCCATGCGTGGGTGGAATTGTACTCGGTGTCTATTGACCAAGATAATTCAAACAGATATAAATGGAAGTAGCTTTTAATGAATGGGTAATATCATAGAAGCATGAAAGGGAGCTTTTCATTGGGATATTTTTATATGTCAACAAACCGAACAACCCTAAGAAGCCTCTAACTGGATTTTTTCCAAATTTTTCCTGACTGAGAAATGTTGAAGTACAAGCACAGCTGAAATAGCCACACCCAAAAAATATTCTATTCAGTGCTGTTATTTTAGTAACTGAGATGAATTCAAGAAATTACTGCCTGTCTGCCCTCTTCTCCTCCTCTCTTATTCTCTCTCAGAGAAAACAAGTTCTTCTTGCATGGTTGAACTTCAAGAGCCGTTGGAATGCCTGGAATAATAAAGATTGCAGAAGAAAAAAAAATCTGTCCTCCTGATTGAAAACAAGCATTTAATTATTTCCTCACATACAGTTGGAAGATATGTAGTTTTGAATGCAGTCCCTCTTGATACATGAAATAGAATTCTCCCACATATTTAGAAACAAAAATGCAGATGCAATGATGAAATGGGATACTGAAGAGCTTCCACAGGCAAAATGGATCAGTTTTCCAACATTATGTGAACCTACTCTTCCAAAGTCATAGAAATCTTTGACAACTAGCGTTCATTTCTCCCAAATTACCCCCCTCCCTTCCCCCTCCTTAGCTCTTCTGACGATAGATCAGATACCAAAATACTTGGCTTCTAAGTGTGATTCAACATATGGTAACATGAGCTCAGAAGTTAATTATTTTTGTTTCCTAATCTTCTCTT
The DNA here is from genome assembly GCA_948474755.1 of Ctenosaura bakeri. Taxonomy (NCBI): domain Eukaryota; kingdom Metazoa; phylum Chordata; class Lepidosauria; order Squamata; family Iguanidae; genus Ctenosaura; species Ctenosaura bakeri. The sequence goes on along the minus strand of CAOLHI010003180.1, from coordinate 165,821 downwards.
CAGGCTCCCATCCAAAAGCAGCCATAAATGGAAGGCAACAAATGTAAAGGAGTAAACAACCTGACTTGCCCCTCACTCTGGCAAAAAGGGGAGTGGGAATGAAATTCACCTACCAGGGTGGCCCTGTGTTTTACTTCACAGAGAATAGTCCCCTTTTTGAAGGCCTCTTTTGCTTGAAAAGAACCCACTCTAAATCTAAATCTAGTTTAAGATAATGACAAAGATGATAATGATATCTAAGATTAAGAAGGCAAAGTGAGTAGGGCATTGTCGAGAGTGGAGAGCCCCTAGAAAGTGGACTGAGCAGTCAGATGGGTTACCTGATCTCCTCCACGATGATGCAAGGTACTATTTTTCCACTTAACGTATACTACTTATATCTAAATTTTCCTTAAATAGGTATAAATCAGAACATGCCATTTCCCCCCCAAGTCTGTCTTCTTGTCCTCTCTTTTGGTGATTTGTAACTGAACGTTCTACCTCACCCCTTGAAGAAAACAACAACCCAGAAACCCTGTCTTCTTATATCTACAGTACTTTGGTGACCTTAAAATGTGCTGGATTAATGCTCAAATAATTCAATCTGTAGGTCAAGATATCTGGAATGTCCCAAGATGGTTGAGACTGACCTATGCAGTAGTATGCTTCCTTGAGAAGAAGTGAGGGGATATTCATAAATGATGCCCTAAATATCCTAAAGGCACCAGATCTTATCTGATCTTGCAAGCTGATGAAGGCCAGTCATGGTTAAATGGGGGGCCGTCAAGGAATACCAGGTGCTGTTGGCTGAATTTCAGAGGAAGGCAAGGGCAAACCAGCTCTGGGTATTCCTTGCCTAAGAAAACCCCATGAAATTCATAGGGTCACCATAAGTTGGCAGGGAGTTGAAGGCACAAACACGCACACTTAAGTTAGGTCAACTGGCAGATATGGAGGCTGCAGTAACTTAGGCCATTTCCGCACAGCCACGTCAACCCATCACAGCAACGGGTGATTGCGGTTCCAGCAGCTGTGCTTTTGCATGATGTCATGGGCAACCTTTTGCTATCCCACTGCCAACTGCCCCAAATCTGCCTGTATCACTCCCTATGTCAATAATGGAAAAAGTCTATTATAGACCACCATTTGTGTGACTGTCCCGTTACAGGGTGGTGTGGTGTGCAATTCCTCAATCACGCCAGCTCCTGTCATCAATCCAGGAGCCCTGACACATAGATACATGGATGCATACAATACCACTCAATAGGAAAAAAGGCCTCGGAAAAAGGTGACCAATCAGATGCCACGGGGTGGGGAAAGGATGGGGAGAAGGCATAGCTATGGATGCCACAACATGGAAGAAGCAGCACTGTTAATGCTGCTATTCCTCCACTGCTAAGGGACTCCTGTGGAAGGGAGTGGTGGAAAACCATTCTGTCCCAGGACTGGTGATGTTTACAGATCATCCCAGCAATGAAGTGAGGTGCAGAAATGGCCTTAGACAGGAGCAATGGGGTTCTAACTGAGCTCTGCTTCTCCTTGCAACACTACAAGCACTGTCCACATTTAGTTAGAGATATAAAATTTCCAAAAATTTTGAAGCCATTGTGGAAAACTGGAGCTTTTCCAGTTTTTTTCCTAGAAAAAAAAGAAACAGAATTTTTTTGGAAAAATGGAAAATGCAATAGTAGTACTTTCACAGACTGAAAAGTATGCTGTTACTTTAGGAGTATAAAATACATTGTGTATAACTTGGTTTGGCATAAAATTATCATGTCTGATCTACAAAAAGCACAGTTTATTCAGAAAATAATGATACATTTGACTTAATTCTTAATGCTTTTTTTTCCCAAAAAGAGTTACAAGAGTCCAAACCTCTGATTTTTCTAGTTTATAACGAGCAGACAAAACAAAAATACCAACCATCACCACCATCCAGCAACATTATTAAAAGAAAATTATTTTGTCTCCTGTGGTGACAAGCTGTCATAAAGCCCTCATTCCCATAAAAAGAATAGAAAAAAGGAAACAAAAGCCAGGAATTGCAATCACGTGGGAACACACGGCGCCCTCTTCTGATGTGACCTCAGCACACATTAATGCAAGGTCACACAAAGCCTCATGTCCAATTATTGTCAATGGATGCGTTGTGTGCATGCCCGCACCAACTAAAGTCCATACACATTGCATCTATTGACAATAGGATGAAGCATTCTTTTTTTTTCTTTTTTTATGCAAGGGTTCCTGGAATATAGAGAGAGGGCACACTGTACCTTACATAATACAGAAGCTTAACTGCTATATAATAAATATAGGAACACTTTGTCTTGAATATTTTATTGTAAAAGAAAATATTTCATAGGCCCTTTTCGCACGGGCTTTCTGTTGCGCGAGAGCCCCCTGAGCCTCGCGGGAGTGGGAGTGTCGCTCTGCACGATGCACTCCCACTTCCGCCGCGCTCACGGGGCTGCAGCGGCGTGATCGCGGGTTTTTTGATTTTCGCCTCAAAGCGAAAATCACCCGCGCTCACGCAACGCTCCCGGCGCCCGCACGCACTTACCTCCTGTGCGGAGCGTCGGGGAGGCGGCCGGGTCGCACTTCCTTCCCTCCGCCCCTCCGGAAGGAAGGGGCAGGGCGGGGCGCTAGCGCGATGGACGCGACAGCCTCCTGCTTCGCGTGGGGGGGCAGACGCGAAAGCCTCCTGCTTCGCGCAGGGGGGCAGACGCGACAGCCTCCTGCTTCACACAGGGGAGGGCGGCTCACGCGAGAAGCCTTCTCCGGGAGGCTGCCGCTTCCCCCTCCTTCCTTCGCCTGCGGAAGGAAGGAGGGGGAAGCGGCAGCCTCCCGGAGAAGGCTTCTCACGTGAGCCGCCCTCCCCCGCTCGCGTGAGCCACCTCAATGTAGAGGAGGGAGAGGGCTTGTTTTCTGCTGCTCCAGAGAACAGGACAAGGAGCAATGGATTCAAGTTGCAGGAAAGGAGATTCCACCTGAACCTCAGGAAGAACTTCCTGACAGTCAGGGCTGTCCGGCAGTGGAATATGCTGCCTTGGAGTGTAGTGGAGTCTCCTTCCTTGGAGGTTTTTAAGCAGAGGCTTGATGGCCATCTGTCGGGAGTGCTTTGAGGGTATTCCTGCATGGCAGGGGGTTGGACTGGATGGCCCCTGTGGTCTCTTCCAACTCTACATTTCTATGATTCTATGATTCTAGGGCCATAATCAAAGCTTTTTCAGTTTTTTCCAGCAAGAAACAAAAGGTTTTGGGGGATTTAAAAAAAACAAAACTTCCCACTCCCTTGAATGTTTCCATTTCATTTCTGGGGTTTCACGTCTTTACTTTTAGCCCTTCTCTTGTCATTTTTTCCAAGTGTAAAGTCTACTAGCAGCATAAAACTATCATTCATTATCCCAGCATAGGTTCCTTACATGAACATCATGTTCTGCCCCATTGGTAAAACCAGACGTACAAGGAATTGCAACACTGTTAGCAAGCATAACCCATCACAATGCTACCAAATGTGTTCTCTCTATGGTACAGTGCATATCAGGAATGCCAGAATCTGTCCTCTGATGACCTGTGTCTTGTTTTTATTCCCATCCATCCATTTTTTATTTTTATTTTTGGATCCTCAACAATAAATCCTTACTAATCATGCCTTGTTCTTATTCCAGAGTTGTAAGAATGAAAGTACACAGCATTCCCCCTCCATACGCATGCATGCACATGCGTGCGCGCACACACGCTTCCACTGTGCAAGTTCATTTGCATTTGATGTGTCCATATGGAGCTCATTTGCATCCCATTGACATTTGAAGGAAAATGCATGGGAAGAGCTTCAGTGAGGACGCGCACCAGATGTAGAGCAGTTCCCTCACTCTCTGTTGTCATGGGGGAATGAAGTAAACTTGGCCTAGAAGAGGTTGGAGAATTCAATTTGGCACTGAAAGTCATTCTATCTGTTCCAGTATGTATCTGACTGCTTTTCTATGCCAGGCCTGCACAATAGAAGGCCCATTAAGTCATCTCTTCACATCCTTCAGTGGGAATCCCAATTCCCTTGTTATTTAAAGTCCTTTTTTTCCCCTAAAGATCTACTTACCCACTCAAACAAGCTTAGAAAAGGGGTGAGTTTTTTATTTATTTTTTTGGACTACAGTTCCCAGAATCTCTTACACAGCACAGCCAGTGGACATGCTGGCAGCAGGAACTTGAGGAGCTGTAGTCCTCAAACTAAGGCCATTTCCGCACATGGCGAGGGAATCGCTTCCTGCTGCTACTCACTGGATCTTCTTTGGGTCCAGTCCAGTCCGGGGTGAGGAGGAGCAGCGCGTGATTGCAGATCCGCACTGCTCCTGCATCCAAAATGGCAGCTTCCAGTTGGTTGTGGGTCACGACCTACTGCTGAAACTCGCCAGCCTAAAGCCCGTCCTCTGCAGATCGCAGGCTCACATTGGTGCAAGCCTGCGAATCTGTATTGGAGAGCAGTCACACAATGGTGTGCGCCGGCATTTTGAAAAACATGAAAAATCAGGTTTTTCAAAAACACAGTGGAGACATTTGGGGACATTCCAGAGCAGACTGAGGAGCGGATCTACACTAAGTAGTCCGGACCTGGTCCGCTCCAAGGTGCAGACGTCCTCCGTGGAGGACACACTGCACTGTTTTTTTAACCCGTGTGGAAATGGCCTAAGTTTCTGGAGTTCTGCCCCAAATGAACAAAACAGAGAACAGAGGAAGGATAAACAGTTTCACCACTACATCTGCCTTAATTTGCCTTTGCTTAGATCAAGAAGCACATTGTGGAATTAGGGCCAGTTTTTCCCCAGCCTGTTATAGCCATGCTACAAGGCCTACTTGCTTTCAAGGATTCCTATAATCAATAATTTGTTGAAAGAGTGAAAGACTTTATATTGTTGTTTTTAACAAGGCAGTGCTCTCTCACTCTTGCTTTCTCTCTTGCCCCTGTGCACGCTGCCTCCCTCCCTCCCTCCCTGTGTGTGCATTTTATAAATTTAATAAGGAGAAGCAGAAGGAGGAAGGGGAAGGGACAAATTCAGAGTAAAGGGTGGGAGAGAAGAGAAAAATCAATGGTTCCAATTTTCAGTTGGTCATTTGCCTTGAACCATGAAGGTGCAAAGACTGAATCAAATCATACATGAAGTGGAAAGCATAGTCCCTACACAAAGCAGAACAAAATAAATCCAAGGTATGTAGGTAAGGAAAAGCCCATGCTAGGGAAAACAGCACTTTTTTCAGCACTTGAACAACATGACAACTACCTAGTGTAAGTGCAAGACAGCTATTGCTTTATCAAGGAACTAGCTCCTACTGAGACTTTATATAGCACTTGGAAGCTCCATTTCTCCCTGGCTCTCAGCCAAGCCCTGATCCAGGCAGATAGACTCATTTGTAACTAATCATTCAGTTCATTGGTGGTCCTTAATTTCATGTCTTGTACCCCACCTGCCCTTCTCTTTAGGCCTTGGAGTAACCAGTCCTGAGAGCTGTCCAGGAACCTGGGTGACTGGCATGGACACCTCTGATCCTTTGGCAGTCATGTCACAAAATTCCTGAGAATCATTTTAAATGTGTGTTTTTGCTGGGTGACATTTCTACTCCTCTTTTGCAGAGCATTAAGGAATGGAGAGAGGGGAAGAAGAAGGGGAGAAGGGCTGTGGAAGAGGAGAGTGGTGTTAAAAGATAAATACCTATGCTATGGGGAGCAATAAGTAAAAGAAGAGTAGCATGAGGGGCCTCTGAGCAATGCCAGTCCAAGACAATTTACTATATAGGCTTCACTGTTCACCCTTGTGAGGGTCAACACTTGTAACAAATCCTTAAATCATCTGTTCCTCCTCTACCACCATCAGCACCATGGGTCAACCTTGGAGCAGGTCACTTCCTGCTCCAGCACAGATGGCATGCATTGGGGGGGAAAGAGCTGTGGTGTAGGGAAAAGATGTGGGTACAGAAAAGTCCATGGGAGAGAAGAGAGACTGGAGAAAGGTGCTGCAAAGTGGAATCTTGTGTGGAAGGAACAGAGGAGGTGCCATGGTGTGCAGTGAGAGAAGAATAATGCCTATGGAACTGTGGGAAGAGAAGAGAAAGAGCTGAAAGAGAGAACTTCAGAGATACCTTTCAAAACACTTGTCTCTCTCTTCATGATTCCCATAAAACCAAGATGTCTATTTTCACTAGAGAACAGTGATACAAAGCTGAAGCACCTACCTCCACTGTGTTAGAGATGTATGTAAGGTGGCTGTGTGTCCTGTTCTACAGAGGACAATCCTCTATCTGAAGGCATTTTCCATTTGAAGGGCTATCCAGACCAAGACCCTTTTCGCACGCAGTTTCTTTTGCGAGAGGGCTCCTTGAGCATCACATAAATGGGAGTGGCGGTCTGTACGATGCACTCCCATTTATGTGACGCTCAAGGGCCTAAAGCGGGCTGCGCATGGATTTCTTTATTTTCAGCTCTAAGCTGAAAATGCTGCGTGGTCGCGCAATGCTCCCGGGGCCCTCGCGCACTTACCTGCCCTGCGGTACATTGGGAGAGCCGGGCCAGTTGCACTCCCCCCCCCAGCACAGCCTGCAGCTCCCAGGCTGCACTGCGGAAGGAAGGGGCAGGGCATTCACGCAATGGCTGCGCGACCGGCAACCCAGCTGCGGAGAACGGAGGAATGATGCGAGTGCCTCACGCAAGAGGCTGCTTGCGCAAACGGCACCCCACACCTCCGTGAGCAGGTAACATGCAGAAAGGGCCCAAGTCTAGTTTAAAGATAATGGGACTTGCAGTTGCCCACTCAGAAGACAGATAGCACGTGGAGCAGCAGTCCCACAAGTCACACTCTTTCCCACTAGGATGAAAAAATATATTTCCATTTAAATCATAGTAATAATTTCTCAAATTTGAGAATCTTTTATGGAAACCTGTTTTCATTTTTACATTTTTAAAAAAATCATTATACAATGTCTCTTTTACAATATATATTACATATTATATAATATACAATACAGTATATTTCTATTCAAACTCTATATCCACTAAAATATATTTTTTTCATCTATGACTTCCTGAATAAACTGTTTTCAGATCTTTTCAGTATTTCTTAGTACCATGTCTAAAAGTGTATCTATTCTTTATTCTTACTTCTTTTTTATTCTTTTAAATCAATTATTGAAATCTCCCCTCATTTATCCTCTAAGTAACTGCATAAACAGCTCCAGTCTTCTCTCAGTTTGTCAAGTGTTTTATCTTTTAGAAACATTTTTTTATATGACACCATTTCCATGGTGTCATATAGTTCTATCAACCAGTCCTTTAGTGCTGGTATTTTATCATCTTTCCATTTTTTTGCATATGAGATTCTAGCCTTGGTAGTAGTAGTAGTAGTAGTAGTAGTAGTAATAATAATAATCTTAACCATCTCTCCCCAAGGCTTGAGGTAGGCTACACCATAAACTAAAATACAATCAAAAATGCAGCGCAGGCTAAAATACACTAAAAACATATAAAACCATTTAAAATATAAATATATCATAAATAAAATCTATCAATCATAATTAAAATAAAACATAACTAAAAATAGACAGGATAGACCTGACAGAGTACATGCCTTGGATAATGAACAATCGTTGGCATCTCAGGCAAAGGATGAGGACGATGACTGCCTTAAACACTACATAGGCACTGACCCCATTGTTACCCTAAGAGGTGGGGACAGTTGCGGTCCACCTGCAGTCCCAGTGCCTCCTTACAATTTGGGGAAATTATGGCTCAAGGGAGGCCTGTGAGAGGAGGGTAACAGCAGCATCTATTCACCTTAGTATACTAGTACTAACTGTAGAGAAGACTCCAGTTAAAGATAACAAACTGTTTTATCTGGATTGACAAACAAACAAATCAGACACTCCTAAGAACCTTAAAAGCTATAGGAAAGTGAGGTAAGAAAGGCTGGCTAGAGAGAGATTGGGTGGAAACAGTGATAGTTACCAGCCCTGAAAGGGGTCACAGTGAAGGGACTCAGACAGCATCTGAGGGTAGCATGGATGAACAACAGTCTGGGGCACCGCTTTCTACAGACTGTGTCCAACATACTACAAGTGGCTGGGTTTTTATACCCAATTTCCTTCCCTGAAGGAGGTACGTTGACAAAGCTGTAATGGCTTTCCCATGGAGCTGAGAGAAGATTCTAAAATGGACTGACTGCCTTACTCCAGAGTGACAAAACATTGATGGGAGTCACAACAACCTCTTAATGTTTGGGCTGGTAGGGAGTATAGGGAAGAATTCTGTAGGGCAAGATCAAGGGATGGTCCCTGATTGCTTCACCTGGGCAGTTCACCCTCCATTTTATTTGGGAGTTCACAGAGTCTGAGGTGTTTAAAGGACTAGCATAAACTCCATTAGTTTTGGGGTTTCTCACTAAATCCTCTCCAAACTTATGACTTGACCATGTTTTAAGTCAACTTGACCTTGCAACACACTTTCTGGTCAGCATGCCCTCAAGCATGTTTTCCAGCCAGAACTGTGTCCCGTTATGAAAACACCACATCTCACAGGATGGGGGTATAGTGTATGATAATACCATTCTGCGCAGGCAGTACTGAGCTAGATAGACTCTTTGATTTAGTGTAGCTGGGGGGACCACTGAAGAGGGGAGGGCAAAGCTTGGAAAATACACCTTTGGGGACTACAGGTCTCCAAATCCCCCAGTCAGCAATATCATAGTCCAAAATTAACTTCTACAGTCTCTGTGGAAAAGGATTAATTTGCATGTGGGAATCAACCAGTGAATCTCTTACTTTGTTATTGAGTAGTAGTAGTAGCAGCAGCAGCAGCAGCAGCAGCAGCAGCAGCAGTAGTACTATCATCATGTTTATGTTTTGCTTTTTTCCCCAGGTTGAGAATCACCAATTAAAAAGACATAGGCCCCTTCCACACCTTTCCACGGAGTCCTCCAGTGGGGATCCTGGCATTGACTCTTCTTGAAGGGAAGTGCAACAGGAGCTCTTGCCTCCACACTGGTTGGCTCCATCATGAAGGAAGGGCAGTGGCCACACCTCTTCTTTCTGTAGCGCAGCCAGGTACCTTCCCAACCTGTGCTGAGGCAGAAAGCACAGCAATTGCATTTCCTGGGCTTCTGCAGGTACATCTGCAATGGTGGCACAATCGCGGGTCATTGACAGGGAAAACCCGCCAAAGATTTAATCTGTGATTGCACTGCCTGGGGATGGGAGAAGGACAGGACCGTGACAATGTTATGCAGAATTGTCATCACAGTCCCATCCTTCTCCCATCCCCATGGTGCGTTGTGAGGGTGGTGCAGAAAGGGTCCTAGTTAAAAATCATAGAATACAAAAGTTAAAACACAATTAAACAGTCAAAAAAATTAAAACAAAATTAAAATACATAATTAAAAACTCACACACCCATACACATCAACAACACAATTAACAATATCCAGCACATTTATCAAACAGGTCACATATAATCACACGTTGGAATAAAATGTCTTTACTTGACTGCAGAAAGAAAGTAGGGAGGTTGCCAGTCTACCTTCTCTGGGAAGAGAGATCCAGAGCTTGGTGGCAGCCTCTGAGAAGGCCCTCTCCTGTGTTCCCACCAGGTGTACTTGTGCGAGTGGTACAACAGAGAGAAGGACCTCCACAGCAGATCTCAAAGCTTGGGATGGTTCATAAATGAGAATACAATATTTCAAATAACCTAATAATACATATTCTGGTATGGCATGGCTTAGCCAAAGGCCATTGCCAGTCATTCTGTGGTTGGCATTCAGCACAACCACAGTGTGGATACAACAAGAAGAAGGAAGGACATATCATTTCATATATCATGAGAATGTGATCTGATACTGCAATTCATTATTGAATCCAATGGCCAGAGTTCACATGGGAATGTGTGTCTTCATAAATAGACTTACATCTGTCAGAAATAGAATTAAGCTGTTTTGCAATGCCCATATTCAGCAAGGGGCTGCTGTTATGTTACAACAGAAGAGCCAGCGAAGTGACCAGCGCACAGCAGGAAATGTGCACAATGGGACTCAATGTACATTGGGTTGCCACAGAGGGTAGAGCCTGATGCACATCAGGGCACCCTTGCTGGTATCCCATTATACATATTTGCAGTTCACTGACAAGGTTCCTTAGCACTTCTGCTGTGTAGCTAAGTATGCATAAAGTTATGTAATGTAGCCTATGATAGAGAATTCTGGCCAATATCTTTTATAGGAGTAACTAGATGGATGGTTGGATGGATGGATGGATGGATGGATGGATGGATGGATGGATGGACAGACAGATGAATTGACATACAGACTAACAGACAGAAAACATCCATAATAAAAACAAGTAGGGCCCTGTCCATTCATAATTGATCATGCTTTACTGTCAGATATTCTTTACCATCTCTTTTCATTTTATGTCAGGCATATGAAATTCTGAACACAAAACTACCACAGGAGAGCCATGTTAAAAGTTCTTAAGTATATACAGTGGCTGGCACAATAGAATAAACTAATACTGGACCAAAAATTTCTCATAGTCAGCATAGCCACTGGTAAGGGATAATGGGAGCTGCAATCTCACAACATCTGGAGGGCCTTGCATTCCCCATCTCATCATGTTTTCATCTGTACAATCAGACTAGCAGCTCAGACGTGGATCCCCACTCCCCGAAGCTCATTTTCTTCCCCCTCTTTCACCTATTCCACTGAATTCCACCTCTTAGTTGAAAGTCAGACACATGCTTAAAGAAATGTAATGCATGAGCCATGTTTTCTCTGGCTTTTGCTACTGACTGACTGTTGACCTTGGCTAAGGATATACATCCTGACATTCTAGCTTTTTCTATGGACCTGTCCTGTGAAGTGCCTTTCCGCACGTCTGAAATGCCTCAGCAATTCTCACACCAAAACAGGAGGCACAGCTAGCAGAATTCATTTTTATGTTTATCGGGAACAAATAGTTCTGGGGAAAGAATGTCCTGCATGCTAAGCAGCATTTGGGGTGTTGATAAATGTAAGGTTTACATGAATATTCCTAGATCACTGCTGCTAGGGAATAGACATTAATGGCATTTGCTTAGCATTTTAGCTAAAGATCCATTAGAATATCAAACTTTTGTTGGAAGGATAAATCATCTAGTAGCATCAATATTTGCTCAAGTATTATTTTAAAACAAACATATATGGTATTATGGAATACTTGTGCAGTTTGGGAAAAAATAATTTCTAAGGGTTGTCCCATTTGCTCACTGAACTAGGAACTATCTTCTCTGTCTCTAGGCTGTTCCCAACTGCCATCTTTTAAAAACTATTCTTTAGAATAGTTTTGCAGTCTGTAAAAAACAGATATTTCAACATGCTGTCCCATTGGGTCCCTGCATGGGACGTCTCCTCTTTGTCTTTAGGTTATTTCCACCCGTTACCATAATAAATTTTTACTTAAGAGTCTTTTGGAATGATTCCACTGGATGAAAACTGTAAAGGACTGCATGGCAAGTGAAAACCATTACAGACTTTGGCAGGAAATATCCTGATCCAGAGAAAGTTAAGGAAGAAAGGGCAAAAGCAAGTTTATGGTTGAATATTAGCAAAACAAAAATAATGACTGCATATGATTTACATAACTTTAAAGTAAATAATGAAGGTCATTTCTGCACTATGGCCCCATCCCTGTATGGGGACGAGCTGAAAGGCAGGCTACAATGCATGCTACAACATGATGTTGTCATGGTTCCATTCCTGTTGTAATAGGCCCCTTTTGTGTGATGATCAGGTCAGCCGGGGCCATACAGAAAAGGCAGAAGCACACTTCCTTCTTCAGCGCAGCACAGGAAGAGGCGAGCTGCACAGTGGAAGGAAGGAGCATGTCTTGACCACTACCATCTACCAGCAGCTGGTCGGGTGTGGAGGGGAGCATTTGGGACATGCTCCCATCCCAGCAAAGGCACTGCTGGGATGATGCTGAATGTCATGGGATGCAGGTAAGGTATGGAAAGAGTCAAAGATACTGAAATAGTCAAAGATTTCCTACACCTTGGCTAAGTCAACAATCAAAATGTAAACTGCACACACAAAATCAGAAGAAAACTAGGACTTGGAAGGGCAGATTTGAAGGAACTAGACAAGAATTTCAAGTGTAGAGATATATCACTGAATACCAAAATCAGGATGGTCAGTGCCATTGTATTTCTGATTTCTGTGTTTAGTTGTAAAATCTGAACAGTAAAAAAAAAAAAATGATAAGAAGAAATGTGAAATGTGGCTCTGGAGAAGAGTCTACAGATACTCTGAGCTGCTAAAAAGACAAATGAATGGGTCCCAGAGTGATCAAGCTTCTAAGGAGAGCTCAGAAGCCAAGATGACTAAACTGAGATTGTCATACTGTGGACATATCATGAGAACACATGGCTCACTAGAAAAGACAATAATGCTTAGTAAGGTAGAAGGCAGTTAGAAAAGAGGAAGACCACACTACAGGTAGACAGACTCAATCAAAGAAGCCATAGCCCTGCATCTGCAAGGCCTGAGCAGGCCTATTGATGACAGGGTGACTTTGGGATTCATACAAAAATCCATACTAAAATAATTTTTTTAAATCAGATTTTCTCACAAAACACACATATCTACCTATATTTTATTCTAAAAACTGCATTTACATTGCAGTACATATTTTTGAATCACAAACTGTCCCACAAAATTCACAGAGTACAAATTCGTCAAGCATCTCAAGTGATACCTAGCATCTCTTGCTCTCTTTTGAGTGTGTGTGTGTGTGTGTTGTGTTGTGTATATTATCAGACCAATAGTTGTAGAGTGATGGTTGAGGGGATCATGGAGGCCCACGCAACCCAAACCTCTCTATTTTTTCAAATTTGCAAAAAAGGTTTGCCAAGATCTGTGGGAGGTTATGAGGTGACAGGGGCCCAGATCTTCAACAACTGCCCACCCCTCAGAGAGAGAGAGATAAAGAGAGAGAGAGAGAGAGAGACAGAGACAGACAGACAGACAGACAGACAGAAAGGTACATACACCCACCCATGGGTACATCACTTTAAGCAATGTTATATAGACATAAGAAGTGAGGGAATGACCCCATCAGTTAAGCCATGGCAACTGGGAAACCTAGGTCCTTTTTGCATGGCATTTTCCATGCGAAAGGGCACCTGGAGCATCGCACGATTGTGAGGAGTGATCTGCACGATGCACTCACAGTTGCACGATGCTCCAGGGTAGGGCAGGCACCAATTGCACACCTTTTCATTTTCAGCTAGAAGCCAAAAAATGGTGCACAATCGCACATTGCTCCCGGGCCCCACATGCACTTACCTGGTGTGCGGAGCCTCCGGAGCCACAGCGGTCACACTTCCTGCCCCAGCACAGCCTGGGAAACTCCCAGGCTGCACTGCGGAAGGAAGAGGTGGGGCTTTTGCACAAGCAGGCAGCTCGTGCGGAGCTGAAGGACCCCGGACATGAGAGCCTCTCGCTGGAGGCTGCTCGCGTGATCCTCGCATCCCAGCGCTGGAAGAAGGTAAGGTTAGGAAAGGGCCCTAGGCTTACAAAGTCTAGATCTCCTCCCTCAGGTTGTCCCCTCAGGGAGGTCTTTGCCCACTCTGTAGTCATGAGGGAATGCATGCTATGCATTAAACACACTATATGAATTGGGCTTGTTGTTGTGTGCCTTCAAGTCATTTCCAGCTTATGGTAACCCAAACATGAATTTATCACAGGATTTTCTTGGCAAGATTTATTCAGAGTAGATTTGCCTTTGCCTTCCTCTGAGGCTGAGAGAATGTGACTTGCCCCAAGGTCACCCAGTGGGTTTTCACAGTTGAGTAGGCATACAAACACTGATCTCCAGAGTGTTCAAACTGCTATACCAGATGGGAACTAGACATTAAACCCAACACAGCCTAATAAACAGCAACCGTCACATCTTGTTTCTCTGATGGCATACAGCAAAGTCAATCCTATTTATGGTTTTAAACTCCTCATATAGCTTTACAGCTACAAACCTTGTTACTTAAAAACCAGTTACTTAAAAATCAGAATTGCAGTTTTGATGAATGTTTTGATCATACAAGAGTAAAGCTGTTGAGTTTGCAGCCTGATTTTGAGCTCATTGTACTTTACATATCTCTCATTGTGAGTGATGATAACCAGTGGCATGGAATGAGTAGAGTATAATCACCTTGGATCAGGGAACACCTGAGTTCAAATCCCTGCTCACTCATCATATCACTCATGAGGTGGCTTTAGGAAATTACTTTCTTCCAGGATATTTATATTCTTATCAGCAACTTTGGGAATGACCAGTGTTGACAGTATAATTACCACTGCCAGTACTTTCTGCATTTAATTCTGTTCTAACTTCACGTCCCAGTTGCAGTCATATGCATGCTTTTTTTTCCTGTGTTTAATTTAAATACAAATACATTTAAATATAAATACATGTAAGATAATACTCCATCCAACTGCAGAAGTGGGTTGCAATCCTCAAAAGCCTGCACTATTATTAAAGTGCTGCCATAGGACTCCTTGTGGTTTTGTTGTAATACGGACTAAGATTATTACCATTTAACAAGCTATCTTTCCCTCCCCCCTTGCTCAACTGCTCAAATCATATGACAGTGAAGATGGACTGTACTGCTCCAAGCTTCTTGGAATGGTAGGGTAGATATTTGGGGGAAATACAAATGGTGTGATCAATACAGATATGAAGAATATGAATTTTCCCTGTTTCACAGAAAGTCCTGGATACACCATTTAGATTTGTTCTATAGGAAATAAGATGCCTTTCCTGTACCTCCTTATTGTCCCCACTGTGCTTTGGATTTCCTTTAGCAGGTTCGGCTACAGATAACAACCCTGACAGATGTTAAATGCTAAAGTTTAAGAAAAAAATCAATGAGCACTCCAAACAAATTGCAAGCATGGCCAAATGGACTTCTGTCAGCTTTAGGGGTCAGATCTGTGTCATTAAGGCTCACTCAAGTCAGTTCAGCAAACCCTGCATGTAAACAACACTTTCAATGCAAGGTCACAGAACTCATTTCTGCAGAAAGTCTCCGCCATATGTTTACGTGTCTACATCCTGTGAAAACGTAAGTGCATTTATGCACAATGGGGGTGGGTGGGATAAAACAGCCTTATTTGGAGAATGACCTTCTAGCACTTGGCCTCTCATGTTAAAAATATTCAAGCAACAGGGTAACGATGATAATTTTTCATATTTCTACATTCTGCAAGAACACAGCTACCTGTGGCCACCCCTGAACTAGCATCTCCGTCTCTCTGTGCATGGGAGGGGGGGCTTTCCTTATTCACCATCTGGTGCTGAAGGACTGGTTGTGCTAACATTAAGTCAGATAGTCAAAACCTCTTCCTTCTCAGTAATGATTTTTTGTTTGTCTATTTGTTTATTATATTTATATGCCACCTTTCGTTCAAGCTCTTTTCGCACGGCATTTGCGCAAGCAAATCTCGAGCATCGAGCGACTGCGAGGAGCAATCCACATGATGCAGTCGTGTGACGCTCCAGGGTCTGGCAGGCACTGATCACACACTTTTTCATTTTTGGCTGTGAGCTGAAAATGGTGCACGATCGCACATCGCTCCGGGGCCCCGTGCACACTTGCTGTGTGTGCGGAGCTCCAGAGCTGCAGCGCTCGTGCTTCCTGCCCCAGCGCAGCCTGGGAAACTCCCAGGCTGCACTGAGGATGGAAGAGGAGGGGCTTTCGCGCAAGCAGGCAGCAGTTGCAGAGCTGAAGGAACCGGGATACGAGAGCCTCTCGCTAGAGGCTGCTCACGCGATCCCCGCACCCCAGCTCTGCAAAAAGGTGAGTTGTGGAAAGGGCCTCAGAGTGGAACCCAAGACAGTTTCCAAAAAAAGTTAAAAACATTAATAAAACATTTAAAACAATTAAAAACATTAGAAAAGTACATAAAATTGTAAGAAACCTACAAAAAAAATTAAAACATCATTTATTTATTTATTTATTTATTTATTTATTTATTTATTTATTATATTTGTATGCCGCCTTTCTCCCAAAATGGGACCCAAGGTAGCTTCCAAGAATAAATTAAACATTAAAAACAATAAAAACAATGAAAACATTAAAGACATATAAAAGTATAAAAAGCTAAAAGAATATTCAATTTTAAAAAGAAGTTAATAAATAAATAAAGCTCCCCTGCTTATATAAAAGCCTACTTAAAAAGAAATGTTTCAGTCTGCCAGCCAAAGGAGACCAGAGAGGGGGCCGTCCCAGCCTCCCATGGTAAAGTGTTCCACAGGGTGGGAGCAGCCACTGGGAAGAGTCTCCCCCATGTCCTCACCAGGCAAGCCTGGGATGGTGGTGGAACCAAGAGAAAGCCTTCCTCAGAGGATCTTCAGGCTCTGGCAAGTTGATAAAATGTTTTTAAAATTACTCCACAGATCCTTCCTTTCATGGCATCTGTGCATTTTACTGAGTACTGAACAACTGTAATGCTCTGTCTTGTGACTAAGAGTGATAAGAAACTGGAATTATCAAAGAGGTTGTGTTAGTCTGTGTTGCAGACAGACAACAAAGAGCTCTCTGATACCTTTAAGAGTAATATGTATATTATAGCATGAGTTCTCAGAGATTGCTATCTTCTTCATCAGATGCATGGAGTGTCATCTGAGAGATTCAGGTGTTACCATAGTTTCTAGTCCGGACATGTGGTATATTAGATATCATTTGATATCAAGAATTTGGCCTTTACTACTCATTCCTCTCCACGTGCTTGCGAGGCCCCCGGACAAGCACGCACACAGGCATGGCCGAAAATAGCTGAACCATTCAAAACAAATCCAGGCAGGCCAGTAATAGCCAGACTGCAGCTTCAGGAGACCTCCAGGCAAGTACACTTCAAGATCACATTATGTATGCACGCAGCTTACAAAAGATCCCCTGCCCCGAGCAGGCAGCTTGACGAGCCTATTACTCAACTTTCAAGCACTCCACATTTGCATACTGTCTGCTCTATTGACCACGCTGTCATAACTCAATCATGCAAAATACTGACCTTTCGGAGACTTTGTCTCCAGTCCAAAACTCATTGTTATTCCTGGGAACAGACCAGCCTACGGACACATTTTCCCCTATAAGACCCCCTGATTTTGAGCACTTCTTCAGATCACTTGGATCACTCTGACTTCCATCCCGCCTTGCTGCCGCTCCATTCTACGAGCCTTTCCCTCAGCTCCATGTGCTGAGAATCTCCACTTCTATGGACTTTTCTTCAGATTACCCAGGCTTCAGGACAGGTGTAGTATTTCCCATGCAAAAATCCCTCTTAAAATCCTCTATCCAACTCCCACCTTTCTTTCAATAGGTCTGTGTGAGTGATTGCATATACGTGTTTTGACTGTGTTTTTCACAAATAAAGAAAACTATTATTATTTACTTCTGTTTGCTTATTGACTAGGCCTGACCCCGTAGACACTGGGTTCAAGATCTCACTAGGTTGCCCTGCCTCTTGCATTGCTTAGTTTGTGCTCTTGCTAATTCCCATTCCCCATTGTGAGCACATTGAGGTATCCCTTACGGGACCCCAGAAATCAGGGTAACACAGGCATATATTCAGGCATGTGCACAGCGTACACACTCAGAATTGGACACTGTACCTTTCTTTAGATAGCCAAATATGCACAACCATATAGGAGGACTGATGTTAAGACAATATGTGTAGCTCTCATTTTCTCTTTTCCAGACACACATACAGTGTATATGTATCATTATGGGCACCTGTACAATGGTTGCTTTCAGCTATGAACAATGAAATGCAAGGAGACATTTGCTATTATTAATCCTTTCCTAATGTGGTATTTGGCCTTGATGTGATGCCATTGTTAGTTTTGTAGGACCACATATTTTTCAGTAACAGCTACTGCTACATAGCAATTGCACTTATGTACCACATCCACACAGTACTCAGATCACTTCTGTAAGAGAGCAGTGTCTGTCAAAAGCTTGTTATCCCTGTGTTCTAAAATGTAATAGAGAATACAAAATGAGCCCTGTGGAGCCAGAAGAACAGTGGTCCCTCTTAGCCAGAGTTCTGTTTCCAACAGACAGATGCCTCTAAGAAATCACACCTGAGGTCACCAATGTCTAGTGCCTTCCGCTGTAGTTTGTGCCCATCATATGGTATTCAGAAACACTCTGCTTCAAAGGTTCAGTTTTGCTATCCTGGCTAATACTCAGAGCATTTCTCACAAAACCTGCTATAAATCTTTTGCTGTTCTCCTTTCCTCAAATATAATGTGCTTAATGATGACATCAACACACCTCTTACCATGCCTTACACCCCTATCATGTGGCATAGCATAGTTGGCAAGAAATATTATTTAATTGGCATTAAATATTATACAAAAATTGAACACTTACAGCTCGGAAACATGTGGCAAGCAGGACTCAGGCTGTATGCATGACCTCAGCATGAACAGGTCATAAGGCCAAGAAGAGTTAAGCAAGAAAGACCACAGTAAAAAACTTTCCAGTAATCATGTCAACGACCTGACATCTGAATGCAATAGTCAACGAGACTACCTAGGTGTGGCAGGCAAGCTCCCATGCTGTGCACATTTCCTACCAAAATGTTCCCCATTCACCTTACCCAATCAGGACATTAAGAGGCTGTCAGGACTCCCATCAATGTTTTGTCACCCAAAGTAAAACAATCAGTCCATTCTGGACCCCTTTTGCTTACTCTGCCAGAAAAGCATTAACACTTGCCCCTTCAGGGTAGAAAAATGGGTATAAAAACTCCAGCTCCACCCTAGGTAATTTGGCAACACACTAGGACTTTGGGTGTTACACTGCACCCCAGAATCCTGTTTCTCTGTGCTGCCCTCAAATTTCTGTTTAAGCCATTCCACTTCAATCCTCTGTTTTAGGACTGGTAATTATCACCCTCTACACCCAAAATCTCTCTCTATCCAACCTTTCTCACCTTTTCCTTCAACAGCTGTGCATGGATCATGAGGCTGCTTGATTTCTTGTGTGTGTGCCTGTTGATTTCCAAAAAAATACCTGGTTTAAATCTTTATCTGGCCCTACAGTTACCACCGGGATACACAAATGAAAAGTTCCTGCCATTACCTCCCTCTCACAGGCCTCCTTTGAGCTGTAATTCCCCCAGTTCCTAAGGAGATAGCGACACTGCTGGTGGACCTCAAGGTCCCCCACCTTTTGGAGTAACACATCCATGCCACATCCTAGTAAATTTACGATTTAATTCATACAATAATCCTTCCATTATACTGCATCCTTCACTGGTTGCAGCTGCTAGCTGGTCAGTATGGGTCTGTACAGCTTGGAAAAACTGCTGTTTTAGACTACTGATCCCAAGATACACTCCCTCTTGCACCAGCATGGACAGTGGGTTATGCTGGATTGGGGATTCTGGGAACTGTAGTTTAAAATAGTAACTTTTCCAAGCTTTGCAAGCTAAATCAGCCACAGTCATACTGACACTAGATTAAGTTCATTAATGTTCTGGTGCCTTTTAATTTACATAGGAGACATATTTGGCTCTTGGAAACTGTTCTTTTATTTTTGTTTCAGACTGCAACTCCAACTGCCTTTGGCTTAATTATTGGCTTGATATCTAGCAGCCATAGCTCCACAGGCTCACCCATACTTATTTTCTCCCATTCAAGCTTTTTTAAAAAGGGCACAGAGGAAGCTTTCCCTTCTATGCTTGTTTGCTCAAGAATTCATGTGTCATTCTCAGTATAATCCTGCTCCAAACTATTGGCAGTTTAAGGCTGCTAAATACGCAGCTGTCTTCTTGGTGCAGCTTGTTCACCTCCATGCTTATTTGGAGGTAAGTCACATTGGGTTCAATTGGACTTAGTCACAAGCAAATGACTACAGGAAGCCTAAATACACCAGATCTTGTCTGATCTTGGAAGCTCTATAGGGTCAGCCCTGGTTAGTAGATGGATGGGAGACCACCAATGAATACTAAGTGCTGTTAGGCTATATTTAAGAGGAAGTAACTGGCAAAACCACATCTGAGTATTTCTTGCCTGAGAAAACTCTAGGAAATTCATGGGGTTGCCATAGGTCAACAGGTGACTTGAAGACACATAAACACACCCAAGTGAGCAGAGGATCCAGAGCCAGCTCCACCATTGGGCAAAGTGATGCAACTGCAGCTGTTCCTGGGCTTTCTGTTATCATCCCTTTCCCTCTAAAACTGAAACAGTTGTCCACCCCAATGCAGAGAGCAGGCGTGGGCAAATGGCAGCCCTCCAGATGTATGTAAACTGCAACGTCCAACAGCATAGCAAATAGAAAGGACCAGTGGGAGTTGCAGTACAACAACATCTGGAGGGCCACATCTTGTCTCCTTGTTA
This sequence comes from Ctenosaura bakeri, assembly GCA_948474755.1. NCBI lineage: Eukaryota > Metazoa > Chordata > Lepidosauria > Squamata > Iguanidae > Ctenosaura > Ctenosaura bakeri. Next base: position 145,427 of record CAOLHI010003180.1, on the reverse strand, counting down.
TAGAGTTAAAGGATTAAGAAAGGCTTTAGAGATACACTCACAGAAAATGAAGACTAGTAACAGCAGCTTCCCCACTCTCAGAGGTTTAGGTTGTGTGCCATACTAAATTTGTTCTTTTTTATACTTGTCTTCCTTTTTCCATTACTGCTTTCTTTGATCTAATCTTTCCATTCACACCCTCTCACCCTTTAATGGGTTCTGTTTTTTCCAAATATAGTCAGCCCTGAACCTTAGCAGGGGTTAGGGTACAGGACCCCTGCAAAAGAGGATGCTAAATATCATGTCCAGTGTCCGAAGTCCCTTTCACACATCTTATACATTGGTAGGGTTGATAGTTTGGCCAGAGGCACCAGAAGAACTCCCTGGCTGAGGTTTCCAAACGCCTCTTCCTAGACTCCCTCAGTCTCAGGGACTCCACAGGATGTTGCCATGGCAGTTAAAAGGGAATCATAGCACTATAACTGTATAATATTAAAGGGCCCAGAGGTTGTAGGCCTCTCTCAGTGTCAGTGCTAGGGGGACATGAGCAAGACACTTCTATTGAGCCTGTTATGGCCCCCCACACACCCCAAGATTGATATGGTTTAATTGGTGAAATATTATTTTGGCAAATACATTAATTGACATGGATATAAAATGGAACCTGAGGTGACTGGAAGGTCAAGCTGGACAGAGGAAAATTACTGACTGAAAACATGTGACTGCAAGGCAGATCAGCCAGCACCCCCTCTAGGCATAGCCGAAGTCATTGTCAGGCAGATTGCCAAGCAACTCCAGAGATAACAGGCTTAAGCTGCAGCTGGAACATTTTTGAGCATACAATCGTCAAGGGGGAGTCCCCACAAAAACAATGATTATTTCAACCCTCTTCCCTCACACCTAGACATTTCCCTGCATTTCCCCCCAAACCTCTCCACAATGCAGAGCTATTATGACAGCCATTACCTTTTCTGACACCTAAACACTAAGCCTGCTAACTCTATGCAGACTCTATTGTCTGTGTTGCAGCTCCCATTGTCTACTCAGCCAGGAGAGCTATTCACACGCACGCCTGCAGGTTAGATCTGGGGTATAAGAACCCTCTGTTTTGAACAATTCAGTGCAGTACTTTGCTTGCTGTTTGCCACACTGTCACTTTGATTTCAGAATGATTACTGTTTTTAGGTGTTTGTCTAAGCCACATCGCTGCTTTCTTCGCTGCTTTCCAGATTCGTAATTATCACTCGAACCCTACAATTCCTCTATCCACAACTTTTCTCCCTTTAACCTTTGGCTAGCTCTTGTGTGAGTATGTGAGTACTTAGATCTCTTTGTGTGCTTGAGTGAACTCTCAATAAAACACATTTTAGCTTATTTTGGAATCTCTGGCTGGCTCTTTCCTGCACGACCCCATAAACATTCGTGGAAAGATCTCGCTAGGTTACACCCCTTTCACAGGCCTCCTAATTTGAACTATTTAATTCCCCTCTGTCATATAGAGGTATTGGCATTGTGAATGGACCCCTACATCACCCATGTTTTGGGGTAACAAGCCCATGTGTTGCCAGTGGCCTTCCCACATACATCTGGTTGGCCACACTGGGGGAAAAATGAATAAACTAAATAGGTCTTTGGTCTGACCCCACATGACATTCTTTACCTTATGTTTAATGGGACTTGTTTCTCAGTAAATATCCATAGGATCCTTCTGCTAAAAGTGTATATTCTTCAGCAAAGCATCATGATGGGAAAAGCAATACCTGGAGACTTTTACACATCTGGGCAATCCTAAACTCAGCAGGAGCCTTCATTTATCATATAGATATCAATCATCTGCCTACGTCTACTTAGCTGGTAGCTCCTAAAATTATACCAGTTGTCTGGATTGCATAGCAAGATTTGCATCTTCATTTTCAGTGTTGTTTTGCCCCATCTCTGATAGATTACAATTAAGAGATACTCTAATTTGAATTTTTAAGGTGTTCATTTGATTTCATTACGTCAACCGGTGCTCAGCTTATCTGTATATCCTATCATACTTCACAGCTTGCAACACTGATGCAACAGAGTCATCACTAGAATGCAAGCTAATCAAGTCCCATGCTGTCACAAATGACATGAAGTAAGAAATTATCGCTTCATTCAGCTCCTAAAGAGGCAGATAAAATAGATCAGGCCCTGAGAAGCAATATACCATCCCCTCGAAGTCATGAACCAATAACCATGATTAATGGAGAATTGTTGACAAAATAAACTGGCTTGTTTAATATACTCTCACCTGCATCATCCACTTGAATAAGAAAAAATGTTTTATGCTCCAATACTGATAATATTAAGTATCTGCACAGGCAGAAGTGATGGAGGATAGTAAAACTTGGAAAGCAGCAAAAATCATGTAAGCCATGCCACTTTCTCCCTTATATTGTAAATTGCGTGGAGTCCCATTGTTGGGAGAAAGACATAATATAAGTGAGAAAAAGGAGAAGTCATCACATCCCCACAATTCATTAGGTATACATGTTTTTCCCAAAGTAGTATTTGAAATATAAAATTAAAGCAGTTCTTAAGAAGCAAATATTGAAATATTTAGGAATTTTGAATATGTTTCAAATGGTAAATATGCATGCAATGTGCACTGCTTTGATGGGACAGAGCAGGCTATAAATATTACAAGACAAACAAGAAGCAGAGGAACTTTATCCAAAAATGTTAAAGAGCATGAGAGATCAACATATATAATGCTAGCAGTGTCCCTCCATATGATGTTGGATTGACAGTCTCAGCAACTGATACTGAAAGATCATGGGAGCTGAAGTCTAAAAAAATATCTGGGCAGCTGTACATGCTCCATCCATGATAGAATGAATTTGTGGCCAGACTAACAAAGCAGTCCCATCCATGTCTTTTAATGCTGTTTTTAACTTGTGTTTTTAAAATAGTAATTTAGTTTGATTATGTTTTGATTTTTGTATTAAGAGTTTTTTAATTGCACTTTGTTTTAAAACATTGTACACCACCTTGGATCCTGGGAGAAAGGCAGGACATAAGATAGATAGATAGATAGATAGATAGATAGATAGATAGATAGATAGATAGAGCATATCATTTCAGAATGAAATCCCATTGAGTTAAATGAGATTAAGCCAAAGATGGTATTCATATCTTTTTCGGAAAACTAGTCCATGAAAGCTGAAGACATAATATATATGATAAACTACCACAAGACATTGCTATTCAGTAACATCGACATTTTGGGAATCCTCTTCCTTTGAAATTCATCATGATGGAAGATGCCCTTTGGTGGCTCACATCCCTCTCATTACTTATCCCCGCATTCATGGGTAGTTTTAGCCCACTCACTCCCTTGGATCTTCTATGCAAATTGATGTATTTACCTGACTGTTTAAAAACCAAAGTGCTAATCACTTGTGTAATTATGCCACTTCTAACAGTATGCAAGCTGATTAGCTTGCAGAGAACAAATTACTGATTACCACTGCAGAAGGTTAAACTAATGGTGAACTTAACTGAAGGCCCTTAATTAGACTGGCATGTAATTTATGTCTGGCTTACCAGCTTTTGGAGTCTCACTGCAATTGTTGTTGTGTGCCTTCAAATAATTTCTGACTTATGGTGACCCCAAGGCAAACCTACCACAGGCTTTGCTTGACAAGATTAGCTCACAGAGGGGGTTGCCTTTGTCTTCCTTTGACAAGGCTGAGAGAATGTGACTTGCCCAAGATCATTCCGTGGGTTTCCAAGGCCGAGAAGGGATTCAAACCCTGATCTCAAGACCTATTGTCCGATGCTCACAGCACCATTCCACACCTCTAATAGCACTGATCTGCAGCCATTTTCTTCTCCCCCTCCTCTCCTTCAGAGATGGTCATTTCCTACTACATTTCCATGATGGTGGGATTGCTTGCTTCTTAGAGGAAAAGACGACGCTGAGTAGCAATGCCGCTGGTAGGGTTTCCCATGTCAGATAGGCTTTTGCTAAGGAGCCAGACTAAATATGCCAAACAGCTACTGGGTAGCAGCAATAGTGGGGAATGACACTGGCAGAATATCTCTTGGAGACAATGGCAGTAGCACCAAAGCTAAGGGCTTTTCCGCACTTTGGAGGGGAAATGGGGCAGTCCGTTACTCATCAGACTGGCATGCTCCCCCCCCGACAATCCACGGTGGTCCAGAGCAGCGTGCGCCCGCACTACACACTCTCCGGCGATGAAAATGGAGGCTTCGGGTTGGCGGAGGCTCTCCACCAATCGGAGAAGCTCGCCAGCCGGAAGCCCGCTCCCGGAAGATCTGCAGACTCAGACTGGCACGAGCCTGTAGATCTATACTTTAGCAGAGTGACGGACTGGGGCGCGCTGCGCTATTGAAAGTCCTCTTTTAATCGGTCTTTCAATAGCACAGGCGACCACCAGTTCTGGGCGTTCCGGAGCGGGCTGAAGTCCGGACAAACAGTAAGTAGTCCAAACCCAGTTCGCCCCCAAATGTGAACGTCCTCGCTGGAGGATGTGCCGCCCCATTTCAAAAATAAAATGTGGAAAAGGCCTAACGCTTGTTTGTACTGAGCAGGAGGAGGCAAGATAAATCACTTCTGAATGTCTTTTAAGACAAAAACCCTCTGATGAGACAATACTAAGTGAAACAAGCAATAGTGCCAGAAGATGGCACTCCCAGATTGGAAGGCACAAAACAAGCTACTAGGGTACAGAAGAGGATAATTACAAGTAGCATTGTGGGTAATAACACAATTAGACTCAAGCCCAAAGGACATTCAGCTGTTGATCTGTTTGGAGGTGAAGGAAAGTCTAAAACATGTACAACATGTATTACATGGACACGGAATGTGTGAAGCTTGAATCAGGGGAAGCTAAAAACAGAAAAACAAGAAATGGAATATATAGTTGGGGGCAAATGAGCTAAAATGCACAAGAATAAGACATTTTCAATCAGATAATTACACAGTATCTTATTCAAGAAATGAGAATCTAAGGTGATATTAATAGTGTGGAGAGATCTACTAAAAGCAGTCGAAAGATATGAAGTCGACTCAATAATATCAATAAGACTTCAAGGAAACTTATCAACATAACAATAATCCAAATTCTTGTTCCAATTACTGAGGCAGAAGTAGAAAAAAAATGGAATGATTCCGTGCTAGAGTCTAGAAGGAAACTGACCACACATCAAAACAAGACTGGTTAATCATAGGCAATTGAAAAGAAAAAGTAGGAAACAGAACAAAATCAAAGATTGTAGGAAAATTTGGCCTAAGATCAAGAAATGAAGCAGGAGAGCAACTGACTGAATTTTGCAAGGCCAACAGTTTATTCATATACACATTCTTCAAGCAATTCAAGAGATGATTGTACACATGAACGTCACCTGATGGCCAATATAGAAATCAAATAGACTACATAATCAGAAACAGAAGATGGGGAAACTCCATTCTATCTGCAAAAAACAAGACCGGGGCAGATTGTGGCACAGACCATGAACTATTAATATAAAAATATACAGTAAAGCGAAAGAACACTAAACTAACCATTGTACCAAAGTACAACCTGAAGAACATTCCCCTAGAATTTAAAGATAACGTAAAATTGATTTGCACTATTAAGCCCAATTGACTGGGAGCCAGAAGAATTCTGGACTGATGCCAGTAACATTACCAGGAAGGAATGCAAAAAGACACTGACTGCAGCCAAAAGAAAGAGAAATCTCAGTGGACAACAGATTATACTCTTCAAGCTGTTAAGGACAGACAAGAAGCAAAAGATGACAGAAATAGGGTCAGAACCCTGAATACAATTCCTCAGTAACTTGTGTGCAGGGTCAAAGAGAACGATCAATGCAGAATAATAGAAGGTGACAATAAAAAAGGAAGAAAAAGAGACCTCTTCCACAAGACCCAAGAAATCAAGGGAAATTTAAATTATACAGCCAGCCAGGGAACATATTGCATGACCAAGTATAAATAAAATGGAACCAATACACTGATGAACTGTATAAAAGAAATGAAAGGATGACTAATTCACTTAAGGAAGGTGAAGATGAACCTGCAGTTTTAGAAAGTAAAATGGAAGCTGCCGTCAGAGCACTTGGGAGAAATAAGTTAATAGGAATAGATGGCATCCCGATGGAGATGCTTCAATGTACAGAGACAGAATCTACTCTAGTTCTAACTAAAATCTGTCAGCAACTATGGAAAACAAAAGAATGGTTCACAGATTGGAGACACTCAATGTATATTCCAAATGGCAGGTGTCCAAACTGGATTCCAGAAATGAAGGACTAGGGACCATATTGCAAACATGCATTGGATAGTGGAGAACACCAAAGAATTTCAGAAGAAAATCAACCTGTGCTTTATAAATTATAGCAAAGTCTTTGATTGTGGATTGTGGAGATCATGTAAAACTATGGATTTCTCTTAAAAAATTAAGCTTGCTACAACATTTGACATGTAATCTGTATTCAGGACAAGAGGCTACTGTGAAGATGAAATATGGAGAGATAGAATGGTTTCCAAAGCGGGTCAGACAAGGCTGCATTTATCACCCTATCTGTTTAATATGTATGCTGAACATACACATAAAGCAGGATTAGACTTTGAGGAAGGAGGCATGAAAACTGTAGAAAGGAACATAAATAGTTTAAAATATGCAAATAACATATAATACTAGCAGAAAACAGCAAAGGTTGGAACAATTACAGAAGAAAATCAAGAAAGAAAGTGAAAAAGCTGGTTTACAGTTGAACTTGAATGATCTCATGAAATTTACATAACTTTAAAGCAGTTAAATAATTAAAGATTTTTCCATGCAGTAGAGAAGAGATCTATAGATACCATGGATTGCTGAAAAGACAAAAAATTGGGTCCTAGAGGCAAACCAAGCCTGAACTCTTCCTAGGAGGCAGGATGACTAAAGTGAGACTGCCATACTTTGGACTTGTCATGAGGAAACATGACTTACTAGAAAAGACGATAGTGCTTGGTTAGGTAGAAGGCAGCAGGAAAACAGCAAGCCCGTATTCGAAGTGGACAGTCAAGGAAGCCACAGCTCTGAATCTGCAAGACTCGAGGGCCTGAGTCTCGGCAGTTAATATGATTTATTTACTTTTTAAATTGGTTTTAGTCTGGTTCCTTAACTATTTTATTGCAAGACCTGAGTAGGGTGGTTGATAATAGTGACCTAAAGATTTCCCATTCATAGAGTTTCCATAAGTCAAAGTCACTAAGTTAACTGCCATCAAGTTAACAACAACTGTATGTGCTACCCCTGTCATTGCCTTACTATCCCAAGAGTTTTGCTTTTCGGATAGAGTAGCAAGTGTCTTCCACCCACAAGTCATGGCACATAATGCCAAAGTTAAGCAAGTTATTTTGGCACCCAGAGCAGAAAACCTCACAAACACCTCCTCCCATCTTCTTGCTGGTAAAAGCGACAAGATGAAATTAATAACTAACAATTTGTTGACAATATATGACCCTCAGAATCTGCTACCTAAGGTGGTTGTCTCATTCTACCTAGTGATCCATCCTTCTTTATATTTTGCCTAGATAAGTTACAATCTCTCTGCTGGCCCTTCCATTAGGACAAAAGTATGCTTCCTCAGGGTTCTTTTTTTGGTGGGAGGAGGGCTAACCTCTCTAGATTCTCCAGACCACTCTTTTTCTGCCCCCCCAAAAAGGGTGGATGGATGCATGCGTGTAAATTGCCTGTCCTAGCAATTTCCATGGATAAAATGTGAAGAGCTGATGTCACTTTCTTGTTGCTCTTCTCCCAGGCCATTGCCTCAGAAAGGGCAGCTAAACAGGCAGAAAAAACAAGGAGCTGAAGGAGCAGCACCAGGAGACTCCAGAGCTTGGCACTGGACTCCTTCATGGGGCCTCAGCAGGTAGCCAACAATGCTGAGCCAAGATGACTGAGCCGCTGGCCATACTAGCAGACCATTCTGGAAAATTTAGTCCAAACTAGTTATGTTTCTAAACAATGAAGGCAATCGTGGTGTTGGTGTCAGTGCTGTTGTTTTATGAATCAAACATAAAACCTGTTTGTGTCATTTCAAGCACTGCTGTCACAAGCAAGGGAGTTGGACATTAGCTGCTTGATTAAAGTGAACATACTTAGGAAGCCAAGTTTATATCTCCAGGTTCCCCATGGAACCACAGAAGATTCAGAGCATACTTTTGACTGTACATTTCTTATCTGTACTTTTCTTATCTGCAATGACATAAAATTAACCACAAAGAAAAGTAGAGTTTAATTCATAAACTAAAGTATTAATCCCAAATAACGCTCTCAATTTTCTTTTGTAACTGAAACACATTCCTCTCCCTTTTCATATTCATCTGCAGACAGCTGGAAACCTTCATAAGATGCCAAATGCATGTGACCTACTTTAGTAGTTGGAAGGCATATTGCTGAGATGAAATCTTAGATATCCAGTCTTTTGGCTTAGATTCCTTTGAGGGTGTTATGTCCAGGATAATGGTGGAACATATGCACTATTTTTCTGCTTCGTGGCATTTAAAAGCTTTGCTAATCTGCTTCTCACAATTTATTCAATAATCCCCGAACGCGGCTCAATTCTATGCTGGCACATGAATCATGAGAAAATTTTTGGTGCTTTTTTTTTTGAGGGGGGGAATGTTTTTTTTTCCCCTTCAGCATTAAATAAAGAATTTCCAATCAACCACACGACTGTCAGACTATAACTATATTACTGGAATTGGTTCATTTGCATTTTGATGACATCAGCAAGTGCTCAGGAAGTGAATTTGTTAAGGTTTTGTGCATAGTGGAAACTGTCTCCCCCCCACACACACATGGATTATTAATCAAATCCATTTCAACAGTACATGCAGCATTTACAACATCAAAGTGAGGCACATACAAATTTTTGTGGGTTGGAAATCAGTTTTCTTAAATAGCTACAGATTATAAGACGGAACTTCAATCTTTTACTGAAACTATTTTGTTATGGGGAAGCACTCCACCCCTAAAAACTTTTTGACTTACCCAGAGCTTAGAAAAGTTAATTTTTGGACTACAGCTCTCATAACTACTCCTCCATCAGCATTGCCAATGGTAGGAGATTCTAGGGGTTGTAGTCTCCCCCCCAAAAAAACCCCTGAGATTTATAAGACTTTCAAAATGTTATAATAGGCTAAGTGCCAGATGTGTACAATAGTATAACAAGTTCTGGCATTTCTGAAAGGTCTGGTGGAGATTGGAGGATACAGAAGCTACAGGACATATGTGCTAATGCTGGCAGTTATAGGCCGCCTTTGGGCCTGATCTTGGGAGGATGCAAGATACAAATAGGTCAGTAGCACCATTTCTCATGCCTAAAAGTTACTTTTCTGAGTCGGTGTGGTATAGCAGTTTCAGTCACACTAGAACACTGGGAGACCAAGGTTTGAATCACCATTCAGCCATGGAAACCCACTGGGTGACCTCAGGCAAGTTGCACTGCCTCCCAGCCTCAGAGGAAGGCAATGAAAGCCCCTCTGAATAAATGTGACCACAAAAACTCCATGGCAAAGTTATCTTAGGATCTTCATAAGTCCCTAGGCACACAACAGCAACAACCTCAACCATTTAGGAAGTCTGCTGGTGCAGAAACATCATTCCCCTCATCCCTGCAATGTTTTTCAGACCCCAATATGGCCATTTCTCAGGACAAGTGTGTGGCCCATGGTGTTTGTGGCCCCTGGCTTAATCTTGCCCATATACTGGAAAAGTTACTTTTTTGACTGCAGGTCCCAGAACTATTCTGTAATTCTGGGAGGAATAGTCCAAAAAATAACTTTTCCCAACCTTTGGCTGTGTGCAAAATGGCTCGTTTTTGTCTCATTCCAGGCCCTGGGCCAGACTGATCATTGAGATGGGAAGAAAGAGAGACTTAGGGAAGCAGCCAGGTCATTTATTAGAATACCAGTTCTCTAATTTTGTTCCCATGAGCTTACCGAAATCATTACCAATCTTTGGAGCCTTCCCATGTGCAGGTAAATAATAGTTTATGTGTTATAGTCTCAACAGAAATGCCTGACGTCACTTTTTTGATTACAACTTCCAGAATCCCCTAGCCAGTATGGTCACATGAGGATTCTTGAGAGCTGTTGATTAAAAAGGGGAAAAAAAGAATTTTTCTAAGCCCTGGTTTGAACTAGGCTAAAACTTTTCCCTACATAACTGTAGAACGTAAGAATTGCCTTTGAAACTAACTTCTGACATTTCCAAATATTTCTGCAGAGTTCTATAAAAATTTTGTCCAATTTTAAGGACACGTTGCATTCCTCATCCTGAGCAAGCCATGTGTTATAAAGACCATTTTCAATAGGAAAAAATGTATAAACATGTGTCTGTGTACTGTACCAGCTGCAGAGGATTAACACAAAATGATTTATAATGTATTGTGTAAGTTTCCCATAGCAAAGCCATCTGAAATCAGGGACGAATGATACAATACACATCAGCTCTTCATTAAAATAATGATATGGATGTATGTATCAGAATTTTTGTTTTAAAAAAGAGCCTTGTCACTGTAGGAGAAAGCAAGAGAATATTTGGACTAATTATGGAACTTGGAAAGCCATGTTTGAAAGGGAATTAGTAACAGTTACAGACCCAAGGGCCCCCAAAGTAACTAGTTGCAGTGATGTTCAGAATTTTTGGTGGCTTCTATGTCAGCAGAGCAGTGAATCTGCTCCAAGCTTCAGTTCACAGTTTAAATGAGCTCTCCAAAGTGAAGAATCATCTCTCAAAATAAGTTCAGCACCCTGGTAGTTTTTTAGAGGGAGAAGACTAAGTTCAGACTAAAACATGGATTCACAGTCCAATTAACAGAGATGCTACTAGCACTGTTTCTCAGAAGGAACTAACATGGTTACTTCTGGTTATGTTTAACAATCGGATGCATCAGTGCAAGACACTCCACAAGCCAGAATCTGAGGGTTTTATCATAAGAAGCAGGTAAATTGCATTTGCAGCAGGAAAATAACATCTTTGGCAGGGACTTACACATTATTTGGTTTGTCTTCGGTTGTTCTCTCAGTGGGAGACCATTTGGAAAGTATTTCTGTTAAAAAAGAGGTCATTAACAGATTAATCATGCAAGATTCTTCTCTATCATTTAATACCACTGCATCCCCATAACTACAAAAGGAATATTAACAGATACCTGGCAAAAGAAGTGATATTTTCAGTTAAAAACATAACATGGTTATGGCTTTGTTATTGAAAAGATTACTTACAAGTAACTAGTTGTTTCCAAGCTATGATTGAAACATAAACATAAAATAATGAGGTTGCTTAAGAGGTTAGCTAGGGCTAATCTTATCTAAGAGGAATCAGTGGCAATGACAGTAACCATACTTGAAAAAATGAAGCTACTGTCTTAACAGGATGACAGAGCATAACAGAATAACATAACAGTAGAAAATGTGGAGAGTAATGATAAAGGGCACAGTGTAATAAGATATAGGAAACAGAGAAGGTTTGTGGCTGAAGCAAACATTCTGCAAATCAGACAGTTATGACAATTTTAAAATTTAAATTTATAACCATTCTAAATGTCCAAAAGTGTGGCAATTCCAAATTAAGTGTTACAATTGTAAATTTTCAGAAGTGTAGCCATGTTATTCTGTTGCAAGAAAACCAACCAACAGTCTTATGGCAAATACTAATAAATTTATAAAATTGTTAGGTGTAAAGTGCCACAAGACACCTTGCTGTTTTTGCTACAATTCTAGGGTTTTCAAACAGAGCAGAGACATTAGGTGTATGGAATAATGTCTCAATATTTCTTCTTCTTTTTTTATGGATTTCACATGGTTATTCTCTGCTCCCCTTCACCCTTTATTTTAATGCTTTACACTTCTGACAGACAGGTAGCTTTCACACTTGTAAGATCTAGCCAAAACCTAACCCAATATGATATGCTGCACATACACATCTGCAGAACCAACAATACGGAGCTCCTGAGTCTAACATAAATCACTGAGCTGCCTGGACCTATTCTCACCTTTTATGAATTCAGGAACTGCCTCTGCAAAAAACTGGACCTGCCAAACTGAGACCAGTTCAGACTCTGAATTGGCTGTTGGATCATGTGTAGGCAGAGGCAGAAGAAGGTGACATTGGAAGGCCTCTTGTGGCCTCCTATGAGACTCAGCAAGACCTGGCCATGATACCATTAAAAACTTTACTGGTATTCTTGAAAATAATTCATGATTAGTTCCAACCTTAAGATTGTTCAGGGAAAGTGAACCTCTTTTTCCATCCTTCCTGCAATAAAATGTTGTTTGCTTTTTGGAATTATTAGTATTAGGACTCCTTGTCCAAACTGTTAGTTTGAACATGCACTGACATTGGGCTCTGGCATTTAATTAGAACAGAGGTGGAAGCAGTTTCCAAGATTTTCCAATCTCACTAGGACGCCTCCACAGAGGAAAAAAAACTGCCCTGACTGAATTTTTATCAGTCAAGCATTTCCTAAAGCCAGAACCCTCTATCCATAAGAAAGGAAGGCAAACTCATGTATAAAGACGATAGAGAAGAGCAGAACAGGGGGAAAAAATCACTAGCGTATGGTTAAAATCCTATTGCCTACTTTAACTGCAATGGCATAAGAGTTGGTGGTCTTGCTTAAGTCAGGGTGGGCAACTGTTAAAAGGCTGACCTTGAAGAGTTACCTTCCCGCCACAAAACTTTAAACTAGGTAATTAAGACAATAAAACTGTTAAAGATTTTCTGTGACTTGGCTCAGTCATAAATCAAAATGGACACTGCAGTCAAGGAAACAAAAGAAAACAAAGGTTTGGAAAGGTAGCTATAAAGGAACTAGTTAAAATCTTTAAGTGTAAAGAATATACTTTGTCATTGAATATCAAAGCCAAGATCATCCATGTCACTGTATTTCCAATTTCTGTGTATGGAAGTGATAGCTGGACAGTGAAATGTGATGCTACTGTAACTGGGCTATGCAATGGTTTAATTGGCAAAATCTATTAATTGGCAGATATGTTTGATTGGCATAAAATATAAATTATGACTGGAAGCCACATGGAAGAGGGAATTGTGGCTGGAAAAACAGGCCAGAAAGGTGACCCTGGCATGGCCAGGTTAATCCTTTCAATAATACCAAGTTCAGAGCAGAGCAAAAAAAACCCTGCTGTGTGAATTTCCTGTGAAAGCCTCCTTCATAACACTCAATCACAGATAGTCATCAAAGCCATCAAACCAGCTATTAACTCTCCGACATCTACATTCCAAGAGCATTTGTTGCAAATTCCAAAACCCAAGGAGCCTTGTCGGTTTTGACAGCAGTGGCTCATGAAATCAGGAAGATTCCCACCAAATCAACAATTGTCTTATCCTCCTACTTGTGACTTCTTCCTGGTCCCTAATCACACAGTTATCAATGTTTTTTGTCACCTACTTGTTTAAATCATCAACATATATCCTTCACACCTTAAAACCATCAACCCATTCCGCCACTTTTGTCCACCCCTGCAAGCTTATTGTTTGTCCACACAGAAAGTCATCAACACCACATGTCTCCAGGGCAGGGTTTTGGGTATAAAGAGACCCCGATTTTGGGTCACTCCTCACAGTGTTCAAATTTCAGAGGTCCACTCTGTCTCCCTGATTTTTAAACAGTACTATCCTTGGGCGCAAGTCCAAGCCACATTACTGCTTCTTTACCGCTCTTCTGGAATGGTAATTATAACCCAATCTCTTCCATCTCTGCTATGGATTTTCCTCCCTTCTTTTCAGTTAGCCTTCTGTGAGTGCTTGTGTGTGCAACTATTTTATGTGTGTGCATGTGTATTTTCTCCCAGTAAAACACATTTAAATTGAATTATAAGTCTTCTGGCTGGTCTCTCTGGCAGTGATCCTATAAAACATAGGCGGGAAGATCCTACAGTTGCTCCTTTTCTTGCAATATTCTTAATTTGAGTTAATTCCTCATTTTACATTTGATCACTGGTTCTGACAGAGGTCCTCACAGAGTCCAATGCTTTTGGGGTAACACTAGAAGACAATTCTATGGATGCCATGGACTGACAGAAAGAGAAATAAATGGGTCCAAATCAAAGCTGAACTCTGTCTAAAAGTCAAAAGGACTAAACTGACGTTATCACACGTTGGACATTTATGAGATGACGTAATCCAGTGGTTCTTAACCCTTTCTTTACCAGGGACCCTTGTAAATATAATTTGGTGCCAGTGACCCCCAAGACTTAAGTCCAGTTCTGGGCACCCCAATTCAAGAAGGACATGGTCAAGCTGGAGCAAGTCCAGAGGAGGGCGACCAAAATGGTGAGAGGCCTGGAAGCCATGCCCTATGAGGATAGACTTAGAGAGCTGGGTATGTTTAGTCTGCAGAAGAGAAGGTTAAGAGGGGACATGATAGCCATGCTTAAATATTTGAAGGGATGCCATGTAGAGGAAGGAGAGGGCTTGTTTTCTGCTGCTCCAGAGACCAGGACAAGGAGCAATGGATTCAAGCTGCAGGAAAGGAGATTCCACCTGAACCTCAGGAAGAACTTCCTGACAGTCAGGGCTGTCCAGCAGTGGAATGTGCTGCCTCGGAGTGTAGTGGAGTCTCCTTCCTTGGAGGTTTTTAAGCAGAGGCTTGATGGCCATCTGTCCGGAGTGCTTTGAGGGTGTTCCTGCATGGCAGGGGGTTGGACTGGATGGCCCGTGTGGTCTCTTCCAACTCTACATTTCTATAATTCTAAGATTTAAATATTTAAATCTATATTTAAATATTCAAATATTTACTTATTAAAGCCTTCTGGAGACTAGGACTCAAATTCCCGCTCAGACACTAGGTGACCTTGGGTAAGTCAAATTCTCTCAGCCTCAGAGGAAGGCAAAGGCAACTCCCCTCTGAACAATTCTTGCCAAAAAACCCTGTGATACATTCACCTTAAGGTTGCCTTTCCTTTTCTCTGAGGCTGAGAAAATGTGATCTGCCTGAGGTCATCCAGTGGGTTTCTATGGCTGAGTGGGGATTCAAACTCTGGTCTCCAGAGTCATAGTTTGGGTGCACATATGCACCTGCTGCTATGTCCCCTTTATCAAGGATGCATAGAGGAGGGGTAGAGGTGCTGAAACTGCTTCCTTGGTGAAACTGCTCCTTTGGCATCTACACCACTGTTAGCACTGTTGCTGCCACTGCTGTTGCTGCCATTGCTGCTGGGCTTCGTGGACCCCCTGTGAGGTCTCTGTGGACCCCCAGAGTTCCTTGAACTTATTGGAACTCATTGGAAAAGGTAGCAATGCTAGGTAAAGTTGAACACAGTAGTACAACAAGAAGACCAGAACACAAGTTGATTGAATCAAGGAAACCATGGCCATGAGTCTGGAAGACTTGAGCAAGGCTGTCAATAATGGGGCTTTTGAAAGTCTTTAATTCCCAGGGTTGCCATGAGTCAAAAGCCAACTTGATAGCACATAACAGCAATATAAATAAAATTTAAAACATTAATCAATAAAAAATGTTAACTTATAAGATAGCAAATTACCCTTGTGCTAAAGTTTGCTGCAGGTTCACTAAAACATTTGTAATACCAGACCATCTACCCGAAGTAGCTCATTCATATTGCCTAATGATAAAGCTGGCCTCAAGTTCTCACTCTAGTTTAACATCCCCAATGATAGGTGTCACATCTGCCAGTTTGACACATGCTGCATTTTCTTATAAATAAAACAAAATGCAATCCAAAAGGCTTATTGCTATAAAGAAAAAAATATGGGAGCGAAACACCATTTTTCATCAGTCACATTGGTGTTATCTTTATTGGCCTGTTGTTAATTCTTCTGGAAACATTGAGGATTTTGTGGACAAGCAACAAAAATATGGCCCTTTCCGCACTAGAGTGGAGGAGCGTTTCACTGCATTTTATATGTGGTGTTTTTTACTCCAATGTCCTCCAGTTTCTATCGAAGAAAAGCAGAGAAAATCATTTGTAGCTTCCACATGTCAATTCCCTGGAACTCTTATTCCCCTCCCTCGGTCCACTCTGCCACCACTGACTGGTCAATTTAATGCCCACTTCTGTGGTGTGAATCAATGTAGCACTTCCACATGTAGGAAAAAGCACTGTGAACCATTTTGGCTGGTTTGTTTCGGAGTTTTTCTGTTTTTACATTACACTGGTTTCACAATGATGTGAATTGCTTTAAGAGCTAAACACATGTGGAACAAACTACGACAGAATGACATCAAACTGGTTTAACATGTGGATGTATTTGAGACACAATGACGCCACAGTGATGTATCTCTCTTGTGCGGAAAGGGCTTATGTCTCTTTTGATTACATTACTCTCTTCCAGGTTTTGACTACAAGAAATTAAACAAGTGAACTGTTAAACCATTTCAGTTGCATAGCTGTTCTGTTGGATTATGTCTGATGGAGAGGAAGAGAAGTGAGTTTCTGTAGCTCTCAGATTGTTATCAATCCTGTGTTTGAAATATAGTATATTAAGGACACTGATGTTACTCACATATTTACTATCACTATTTTAAACTCCAAAAGCTAGCTTACATTTCAAATAAGGTAGCCAACACAGCTGTCCCCCGCCCCCCACCACACACACACCAAAAGCACACATCTTTCAAGTCAGACCATATTTTATGGAAATCAATCTTCATAATTAAAACTAGAAGACCTTCTTAGTTGACTATTGATTTGGTTCAAATGCTTAACATGAAATGAGACCCACTTCTGGCTGAGATTTGCTCTACAACTCAAATGACAAATTCACTAATTATACACTGTGACACTATAGAGGGTGCACACAGTTTTTACAGGATCAGTTACTGCCCATGGTAATAAACATTTAAACAGGGGTGAAGTCATTCTGCCAAGGTTAGGTCTTAGAGTTAATTAAAATTAGCAAAGTAACTGCCAAGAACGACTACCGAGAACAAGGAGATATATACCAAAACAAGTAACACCCACTAAATTCAGCCTTTTAAAACTAACTTTTAATCTTTCTGACAATGTATTTGTTTTGCTGAGAAATGCTGAGATGACTTTAATAACTTTCACAGGCTCACCAGTATCACCTCATTCGTACTCATTTGTGGCAGTCTGTGCTTTCTTTACTGTTCTTGATCAAGTGCTTGAAAAAAATTACTGCCCCTGGTGCTAACGGATTCCTCTTCCAATAGAAACTCCTTCTTTTTTAAAGTTGCACTGTATTGATGATTTAGATTGGGATGTGCAAAGTGTGGCCAAGGTATTACCAAAGTGTTACCAAGCTGTTACCAAAGTGTGACATATACTCCATCCTGTAAGACAGCAAAATTGGCAAGAAATATCAATCTCATATAAAACTGGACACTTATGGCTAGGGAACTAGCAGTAAAACAGGACACTGGCTGCATGCCTGGGCTAGGTCAGCATGGCGTCAGCATGGCCAGATCATACGATCAAGAAGAATTAGATGGAAAAGACCATAGTAAAAAGATTTCTAGCAATCCTGTCCAGGACCCAACATCTGAATGCAACAGTAAACAAAACTGCCCAGGTACAGCAGACAAGCACCTCCAGCTGTGTGTATTTCCTACAGAGACCTTCCCCATTCACCTTACCCAACCTTTTCGCACTTTACCTTTTCGCTGTGCTGGGGTGCGGGGCTCACGCGAGCAGCCTCCAGCGAGGGGTTCTTGCATCCCGGTTCCTTCAGCTCTGCAGCTGCTGCCTGCTCATGAGAGTGCCCCATCTCTTCCTTTCGCAGTGCAGCCTGGGACCTTCCCAGACTGCACTGGACAGGAAGCATGACCGGCCTGGCTTCCAAGGCTCCACATGCAAAGTAAGTGTGCGCAGGGCCCCAGAGCGATGTGCGACTGTGCATCATTTTCAGCTTAAAGCCGAAAATGAAAAAATGCGTGAGCGGTCCCTGCCAGGCCCTAGAGTGTAGTGCAAATGTGAGTGCGTTGTGTGGACCGCTCCTCACATGTGCACAATGCTCGAGGGGCCCTTTCCCATCAAAAATGCTGTGCAAAAAGGGCCTAAGACATTATGAGGCTGTCAGGACTCCCATCAATGTTTTGTCCCCCAAAGTAAGACAATCAGTCCATTCTGGACCCCTTTTGTTTACTCTGCTGGAGGAGCCTCTAGACCATGGGGAATGAGGAGAGGAAATTTAATTCTTTGTATTCTAGCTACAGTCTAGACATAACCCCCTCCCCTCAAAACTGTACTTGCTTTTCAAGAGGATCCTTGATTAGTTCCAGGGGAGCCTCCCCTCCAAATCCAAATAGCAACAGGATGTGAAGGTGATCTGCCTGCAAGATCACTCCACTGAACTGCAGGTTGATTGGATTGTTCTAGCTGGTGAGAGGGTTTCCCTTATTCCCACACCACACCATGGTCTCAAAGCTACAGGCTTAGTGGAAGAGGATGACTAATATAGACTGAAAGGATGAGTTTTATTGAGATTGTTACAAGGACAGAAAGAGTTACACCTGCAACAGTCCTGAGTTAACTATGGTTTTCCTATAGCTCCTGTTTATTTATATATCAAAAAATTCCCTTGGCTTTAGCATTGCCTGTAGTTTGGCCCTCATTCTCATATATAAATCACGACTTCTAACATCACTTTATATACAGCTCTAGCACAAGAAGTAACAGTGAACTCAAGATGTGCTAGCAGAACTGGTGTGTGAAGAGACAGATAATGTGGGTGACCCGCTCTTATGACTATGTTCAAAATACACAATGGAGGTCACTAACACCATCCTGCAAAATAATTCAAAAATTTTCCACAGCAGAATACAATTCTCTATGAAGTTTCCAAGCCTTGTTATATGATGTCTGTGGCATCACTTGTTGCATGTTGGTTCTAAATTACAGGGCTCTCCCATGACTCAGTAATCACAAGGACTGTGTTTACAGTACAGAAGGTTACGTTTATATGGTCAGGATTCTCTCCCGCCACCCATGAAATATAATCAGCCTTTCAGCTGTAGTTCAGCCGTCTCCCTCCGACTATGTAGCCTGAAAGTATATTATTCCCCTGTTTATTTCCTTGCACCAATGTGTCTTTTGTCCCATGTCAAACACAGCCTGATGTACAAGTCAGATGGTGCAGCCTGTAATTTGATGTAAAATCAACAACTAGTTCTAAGCAGTGGCACAGCAAAGCTAGGTACTAATTGGCTGATAGAGCATGAATCAGTTATTGGTCTTAATACTAATAGTTGTTGTTTATATCCCATTTTCCACCAAAATTGGGACTCAAAGCAGCTCATAATTTAAAAAGTGATACAATTAAAAACATACAAAAAGTAAATAATTAAAATAGACTTAATCTAATTACAGTATTAGAACAATAACCCCTCATAAAAATGGAATTAAATAAGATAAAAATCTCTTAAAAACAATAATTAAAACACTACAGCACTCCCTAGCCTGGTCTTTTAAACCTTTCTGTTTTTTTAAAAAAACTGTCAGAATAAAAAGGTTTTAGCCTGCTGCCAGAAGCAGAGCAAGGAGAGGGCCATGACTGAGAAGGCCTTCTGTCATGTGGGACTGAGAGAAGGGCCTCTTCTAATGTTCTCAGAGCACAGACTGGCTCATACAGGTAGATACAGTTTGCCAAATACCCTGGACCTCAGCCGTATAAAGCTTTGTAGGCCATAACCAGCACCTTGAATTATGCCTGGAAACAAACTGGCAGCCACTGAGGCTGTTTCAGAAAGGACATAGTATGGTCTCTACAACCTGCCCCAGTTAACAGTCTGGTTGCAGTTCTTTGGCCCAGCTGAAGTTTCCAAATACTCTTCAATTGCAGCCCCAAGTACAGCGTGTTACAGTAGTCCAAATGGGATGTAACTGAGGCATGTACCATTATAGTAGTAGTAGTAGTAGTAGTAGTAATAATAATAATAATAATAATAATAATAATTTATTTTTATCCCTCCTCTCCCAGTGGATCGAGGTGGCATCATCCTCCCCACACACCAACCCTTCTATCCCCTTAAAACACATTAATTATTAAAACAAATTAAAAACAAAAAGACAATTGATGAGAGGTGGTGGAACACTAGTCTGGGAAGGCCTGTCGGAAGAGAACAGTCTTGACTGCTTTTTTAAAGCAGTCAAAACTGGTAATGTGCCGGGTCTCTTCCGGCAGGTCCTCTGGGTAACTGCAGCCAACCTAGTTCCGACTGGCTGCAGTAAATTCCTCCCAGAGGACCTTAGTGTGCGGGGTGGATTATATGGGACAAGGCGATCCCGCAGGTAGGCTGGCCCCAAGCCATGAAGGGCTTTAAAGGTAAAAACCAACACCTTGTATTGTGCCCGGAAACTAATAGGCAGCCAGTGTAAAGACTTCAGGATAGGTGTTATGTGGTCAGTTTTAGATCTTCCGGTGACCAACCTGGCTGCCATGTTCTGAATTAATTGAAGTTTCCGGACTAAGCACATGGGTAGCCCTATGTAGAGCGCATTACAGAAGTCAAGCCGTGAAGTTACCAGCGCATGTACCACTGTTTTTAGGTGTTCCAAGTCCAGGAAGGGGCGCAGTTGGCGTATCAGCCGAAGCTGATAGCAGGCACTCCTGGCTGCCGCATCAATTTGAGCTGTCATCTGAAGCGGCGAATCCAAGAGCACCCCCAAGCTGCGGACACAGTCTTCCAGGGGAAGTGTGACCCTGTCTAGAACTGGTTGACAAACCTCCATACCTGGACTAGGGCGCTTAACAGCGAGTACCTCCGTCTTATCTGGATTCAGCTTCAGTCTGTTTTTCCTCATCCAGTCCATTACTGCTTCAAGGCATTCATTTAGAGGCGAGATGCCATCCTTAGTCGATGCTGTTATCCGAGGCATGGAGAGATATGTCTGGGTGTCATCAGCATACTGATAGCATCTTGCTCCATGCCCCCTGATGATCTCTCCCAGCGGTCTCATGTAGACGTTAAATAGCATTGGGGACAGGACGGCGCCCTGAGGGACACCAGATTTAAGCTCCTTTATCAAGGAGCAGCTGTCCCCAAGCATCACCATCTGGTATCTACCTGAGAGATAGGACCGGAACCACTTAAGCGCAGTGCCCCGATCCCCAGCCCTCTCAGGCGTTCCAGAAGGATACCATGGTCTATGGTATCGAAAGCTGCTGAGAGGTCCAAGAGTACCAGCAGGGTCACACTTCCCCTGTCGATACCTAGGCGTAGATCATCCACTAAGGCGACCATGGCAGTCTTGACTCCATATGCTGCCCTGAAGCCAGTTTGAAATGGATCTAGATAATCTGTTTCATCCAAGACAGCTTGGAGCTGAAGGCCAACAGCCCTCTCGATCACCTTGCTTAAAAATGGAAGATGGGAAACTGGTCTGTAATTATTCATATCCAGGGGATCTAGGGGGGGCTTTTTTAGGAGCGGACGTATAATTGCTTCTTTTAAACAAGCTGGAAAATTGCCCTCCCTGAAGGATGCATTAATAATATGTCTTAAATGGGTCTTAATTGCAACTCCTCCCTGGACGACCAACCATGAAGGGCAGGGATCAAGAGGGCAAGTTGTCCTTCTTACCTTTCCAAGGAGCTTGCCCACGTCCTCGGTATTCACTGACTGAAACTGATCCAGTATAATGCTGTTCACGGGGGTCGCTGGACGCTCCATTTGTAACCTCTGCTATAACACTATCGCCAGATCTGGTGCGTCAAGGAAGAGGCACAGCTGGCATACAAGATTTAAATGTGCAAAAGTGTTCCTGGCCATCACAGAAATCTGGGCCTCTAGGTTCAAAGCTGAGTCCAAGAATACATCCAAACTATGAACCTATAACTACAGGGGGACTATAACACAGGCTGAATATTAATTCCTCATCTGCCTTTTGACTGACTAGGAACACTTCTGGCCCTTTTCGCACAGCATTTCTCATGAGAAAGGGCCTCTGGAGTGTAGCGCCATTACACACAGCATTTCAGATGATGTCCTCACAGTTGCGCGATGCTGCCAGGGCCAGCAGGCACCAATCGCGCACTATATCATTTTCAGCTTTTAACTGAAAATGGTGCGCGATCATGCATCGCTCCGGGGCCCCACACGCACTTACTGTCCATCCAGAGCCATGGCCCTCACACTTCCTCCCCCAGTGCAGCCTGGGAAAATAGCTGGCTGCGCTGAGGAGGGAAGAGGCGGAGCCCTTACGCTGCCTGCCGGCCAGCAGGCAGCTCCTGCAGAGCCAAAGCAGCGGGGACTCGAGAGCCTCACGGAAGAGGCTGCTCACATGATCCCCACATGACCACGCTGGAAGAAGGTAAGTTGCTGAAAGGGCCTCTGTCTTGTCTGGATTAAATTTCAATTTGTTTGCCCTCAGCCAGTCCATTACTGATAACAAACCCTGGTTCAGGACCAGGGTGGAAAGGAGTAGTAGAGTTGGTTGTCACCTGCATATTGATGGCTCCACACCCCAAAACTCTGGATGACCTCTCCCAGAGGTTTCATGTATTTGTTAAATAGCATGAGGTACAAAAGAGAGTCCTGGGGGACTCCACAGACCAATGGCCAAAGGGTCAAACAGGAGTATCCCAGCATCTCTTCTGGGTTCACTCCTCCAGGAAGGAATGTAGATACTATAAAACAGTGCCTCCATGTCCCATCACAGCAAAGTGATGCAGAAGGATACCATGGTTGATGACGTCAAAAGCTGCTGAAAGGTCCAGCAGAACAAGCAGGGACAAACTCCCCCTGACCATCCACCAAAGTGACCAAAGCTATCTGCCCCATAGCCAGGCCTGAAACAAGATTGAAATGGATCTGGATAATCTGTTTCATCTAGAAAGCCCTAGAATTGAGAAGTGACTACATACAGCAATACCTTGCTCAAAAATGGTAGATTATGTCACCAGGAGGGTTGGGGATGCTGGGAGCTACGCAAAACTGCAATAGCACTTCCCTCCCGACCACTGAGCTCTGGCCAAAAAGGCTGTACCAGTGTACAAAATGCTCAAAAATAGCAGAGTTCTTGCACTGCTTGTAACGTGCCCAGCAGAGTTTAGTATTAGTGCAATGCACTGTGGCCAGTAAAACTCACCCACACCACTTGTTATCTTCCATCAAGGAGGCAGTTTATTCTTGAGTTACAATATATACCTATTTACAAGAATCTCCAAAAGGCGTTCCAGCATTTCTCAGCTTGCTCTTTCTGGCAGAGCCTCCAGCATACATGTTCAGGCACCGTGTGGACTTGTTGGCTAGCACTCAGCTACATTTATACACACACTAGCTGATGCAATCCTGCCAGCCTTTGCATTCTCCCCATACCTGATGCAACCTTCTCCCTGGTTGCTCATCAGCATGACTCAGCATGACTCAGCTAGAGTCACACTCAGCTAGAGTCACATGACTTTTTAAAGGTGCACTTAACAACTCACATCACATAGTATTTTCTTTGGACTACAGATTTTGTCTAACCTTTCGCGACAGATTAGACACTGGTCAATAATTATCTATTATAGAGTGATTCAGGGATGGCTTTTTTCAATGGAGGCTTTACAACTGCTTCTTTTAGGCAGGTTGGAATGCTGCATTGTTGTAAGGAAGGACTGACTACCCCTTTCACGCACTCAGCCAGTCACCGTCTGGCCTGTTTGATAAGCCAGGAAGGGTAAGGGTCCAGCACACATGTGGTGGCTCTCATCTCTCCAAGGATCATGTCCACATCCTCAGGTTGCACAAACTGAAAAGCATCCAATAACACTGGACAAACAGGAGCCCAGGTTCACAGCAGGATGCCATTGTAATTACAGTATACCTATATAATCAACTGCTGAACAGTAAGTGAAAACATTTGCAAATTCAGTTTATTGTTTAGTTCAGTTTATGGTTCCAATCAAGCTGGGACTAAAAATATGATTTAGGTTTGCAATCCAACTGCCAGGACCCTCAGCCATCATAACTAGTAGCCATGTTGTTTAGGGGACTCTGGGGGAGATATAGTTCAAAAAGTAACTTTTCTAAGCTCTAACTGAGCATGTTTTTACTGGCAGTTATTATATCCATACCTGATATCCAGAGGCGGAGCTAGGATGGGGCAACTGGGGCACATGCCCTGGGCACCATTCGGGGAGGGGTGAAAAATCTGCTGTCCCCCCACACCCACTGGCCACCCCTGCACCCTTCAACGCCCGCCCACCACCCCCTTGCATGCTTCTGTGCCCACTCACCACCATCACCCCATCCTTCCGGGCATGTTTGGGGGGATTGGCAGTGGCAGAAGTGCGTAGAGGCACAACTTCCACACTTTCTCCAGGCACTGCTGACCCTAAGTACACCACTGCTGATATCATAACACCTAACGCATGGGCCAGCAGACAGCAGGTGAGGAGATTTCCTGAAAGGTTTTTAGCCTTGGGCAGAGGGAAGGACAGTTGCTATAGGACTTGACAGAGGCATAATCTTTTCTTATAGTGCTATCTCAGTCTAACTTCCCTGATCCATATTTTCTCAGGGGGCAGAAGACAGAGGCCCAATAGGAGTATGTGTCCACCATGAGGCAAATAGGAAAACTGGGAAGGAGAAAATTCTAGGGAGTGGGAAGGGTTGAGTTTCTCCTTGCCAGTACTGTAATCTTCTAGAAATTCAAGCCCCTGTTGCTGCTTTTTGTTTACAAACCCAGCACCAAGTTTGGATCTCCTACTATCTTGTCTCCTTGGGCCTAGAAAGTAAAAGAAATGTTTCCTTATGAAGAGTGACAATGCCATGTAGTAAACCTACATTGGCCCCACTGCTTGTTCACTTGTTACTGTTACTTCAGTCCAGAAAGGTAATTAATGGTGTTACTTGTTGCTGAAAACAAGTTCTAAAGAGTTTCTGTTACTGTTACTACTGTGCTATTGAAAAATAGAGGAAACTACTTCCTGGTCCCCACTCCAAGTGGCCAATTCAGATACTGTAGCTTGGAAACTCAAGGGGAAAAATGATACCCAGCTATGTGACTCTTTCTCTTCCTTCTCCCATTGCTCAGACTGTGGCCATTTCTGCACGAGGGTGTTGTAGCGCTATGATTCCACTTTCAACATCCTATGGAATCCTGGGGTTTGCAGTTTTGGGACTGCAAACCCCAGGATTCCATAGGATGTTGAAAGTGGAATCAGTGCTACAACAGCCTTGTGCGGAAATCTGATGAGTCAGACCACATGCCCAGTAACATGTAGCAGGCACACAACATTTTCCTGTTTCACTCAAAAGTAGTGAATTATAGCCATGGCTGTTACAGGCAGGAAAAGTAACTCCGTTCCAGCTCATTACCGCAATAAGAAACTGATTGCCAAAGTAAATTCTTTAGAACAATGAAAAAGCTTTGATAATGACATTATTGTAGTAATATAGCAGTACTAGGATAAGAAATAGCTCTAATTTGCCTTTGCAAAAAAACAAAAACCTCACAACCAAACAAAAAACTCTGTCAAAAGAAAAGGTGCTTGAAACTTTACTTGATGGACTTCTCCTGCTTCAGTTTAGTTGTTAGAGATATCAAGGACATTAATGGAAGGCATGAATCACACAAGCAGATACAATATGTTCCCTGCCCCAGGAAACAGAGCCCTAAGGGTATTTCAGATATAACAATGGGGCGAATTTTCACTCTGTTTGCAATTTGATAATAATTCACTGAGCTCTCACTTCCTGAGTCAATATGCAAATCAGAATGCAGCTGCATTTCAATATTCATACTTTTCAAAATACTACAATTTAGAAAAAGCATACAAAAATGTGTCTATTATGTGAAAATATAAGAAAGCCAACATGCTGTAGTGGTCTACTGGAACACAATAGTTTGACTTTCTAGTCAGCCATGGAAACCCACTAGGTTTTTCTCTCAGGCCATTTCCACACTACACTCTAATAGTGTGATTATTCCACTTTCATCATCCTGTGGAATTCTGGGACTTGTAGTTTACTGAGGCCAAAGGGCTCTCTTGCTGAGAAGGACAAACCTCCTCTGATCAAATTCTGTCAAGAAAAAACAGTGATAGGGTCACCTCAGGGTTGCCAAAAGTCAGAAATTACTTGAAGGGACACAACAACAATATAAATACCATTGGCCCACAATATCGCTAAGATTTGGTTCAAGAGCCCTCTGTGGATACCAAAATTCATGGATCCTCAAGTCCCATTATATACAATGGCATAGTAAAATGACATCCCTTATATAAAATGGCAAAATCAAGGTCTGCTTTTTGGAATTTTTAAAAAATATTTTCAACTCATGGATGGTGGAAATTGTGAATACAGAATCCATGGATATCGAGGGCTGACTGTAATGACAATGTACATTTGTATGTTAGAAGAAAGTGCACAGACAATGCAAAAAAATGCAAAAAGTGACAAATGCAAAAAAAAAAGGAGCATTATATCAAGGCAAATTAATCTTATATTAGGTAAATGTGCATGAAAAAATAGTATCTTAGGCAAATGTGTGTTTTATGAAAATGTGTGCAGAATTAAAAGCAAATATTTTAGATTTTTGAAACATTCAGACTGATGGGGGACAGAAAAAAATGAGAAGCAAAGGGTTAAACTGGATGTCAGTGGGAATGCACATACACTGCAAAGAAACCATTATTTCTCTCATAACAGAAATTCCTCAGAGATTTATACCTCAGCAATCAAGACTGCAAATCAAGCCTTTGTTTACCTTCCAACAAAGCATGCTAAATGCAAAATATCTAGGTGAAGACAATCATGTGCTGTAGCCAAAAGAAAAAAAAAACCACAGCTTTAACTATTTGAGGATTGTTGTTTGCTATCATCAAGTTGACTTCAATTTTTGTGACCCTATGAATGAGAGACCTTGAAGTCACCCTCTCACCAACAGCCCTGCTCAGGACTTGTAAACTCAGGGCTTTGGCTTCCTTGACTGAGTCTATCTATCTATACTGTGGTCTTTCTCTTCTCCTTTTGCCTTCTACCTTGCCAAGCATTATTGTCTTGTCTAATGAATCATGCCTTCTCATAATATGTCCAAAGGACAACGGTCACAGTTTAGGCATCTTGGCTTGTAGGGGGAGTTCAGGTTTGATTTGCTCTGGGACCCATTGCTTTGTTGTTTTACCTGTCCACAGCGCCCATAGAATTTCTGTAGCACTACTTTTCAAATGAGTTGATTCTCTTCCTATCAGTCTTCCTCACTGTCCAGCTTTCACAATCATACTGGACCAAACAAACTGGAAATATGATGACATGGACAACCCTAATTTTGGTATTCAATGATATACTTTCTGCACTAGAGGATCTTGTATAATTCCTTCATAGCTGCCCTTCCAAGTCCTAGGCCATTTCCACACTACTGGAATTACCAGCAGGTACAGAAAAATATCAGGTCCTATGATTAAGGGCCTTTCTACTCAATACCATTATAGTGCTATTATTCCACTTCAACATCTTGTGGAATTCTGGGACTTGTAGCTTACTGAGGCCAAAGAGCTCTCTGGCTGAGAATTCTAAAGGCCCCTCCCTAAACTGCAAAGCCCAGGATTCCACAGGATGTTGAAAGTGGAATAATAGCACTATAACAGTGTGGTGCAGAAATGGCCTAGTCTTCTGATTTCTTGACTGCAATCTGCATTCTGATCAATGACCGAGCCAAGGTGTGGAAAATCTTAAACTATTTCAATATCTTCATTGTCTGATTTATATAAACCATCTGTGGTCACTATTTTTTCCTTTCTTTTTTTTCTTTTCTTAATGTTCACCTAAAAGCTTGGCTTTGCGCTGTCTTCCTTGACTTGTTTCAGTAATTGTTCCAAGTCTTTTCTATTTTCTGCTAGTATTATGGTATCATCTGTATATCATAAATTGATGATGTTCCTCCCTCAAATTTCATGCCTCCTTCCTTAGAGCCTAATCCAGCTTTGCGTATGATACACTCAGCATATAAATAGGGTGATAAAATGCAGCCTTGCTTGACCTCCTTTCCAACTAGAAATCACTCTGCCCTTTTTCGCACCTTACCTCCGACCTTTTCGCACGGGCTTTCCCAAGCGAAAGAGCCCTGTGAGCAGTGCGGGAGTGGGAGCGCTGCTGCGCACGACGCACTCCCACTTCCGGCGCTCTCACGGGGCTGCAGCGGCGCGGGCGCGGGGTTTTTGATTTTCGCTAGCAGGCGAAAATCAACCCGCGCTCGCGCAACGCTCGGGCGCCCGCCCGCACTTACCTCTTGTGCGGTGCGTCGGGGCAGCGGCCGGGTCGCGCTTCCCTCCCTCCGCTCCTGCGGAAGGAAGGGGCGGGGCGGGGTGGTAGCGCGACGGATGCGACGGCACCCTGCTTCGCACGGGCGGGGGGTTGCTCGCGACAGCCTCCCGCTCGCGCGCACAGAGCGGGCGGGCGCGACTGTCGCTCGCTCCTGGCGCGCGCGACTGTCCCTCGCGCCAGGAGCGAGGGACAGTCGCGCCTGCCCCCCGTGCGCGCGCGCGCGAGCGGGAGGCTGTCGCGAGCAGCCCCCCCGCGCGCCAGGAGCGAGCGACAGTCGCGCCCACCCACCCCCCGCACACACCAGGAGCGACGGGCTCCTTTCTTGCGCGCGCGGGGGGGATGGACTCGCGAGCCGCCGCCGCCTCCGGGACGGTGCCGTTTCCCAGCTGGTTCCTTCGGCTGCGGAAGGAACCAGCGGGGAACCGGCAGGCTCCCAAACTAGGCTTTTTCCGCAAGCCGCCCGCCCCCGCTCGCGCAAAAAGCCTAGTGCGAAAAGGGCCCTCGTCGTGGCAGTGGGGAGCGGTGCTCGCTGCTCACAACAGCGCTTCTTGCCTTCCGCATCGGCTTCCTCGTAGCGTGACCATCACACTAGCGCCCCGCCCCTTCCTTCTGCAGTGCAGTCTGGGAGCTGTAGGCTGCGCTGGGGGAAGGAAGCGTGACCGCCCGGCTCACTGAAGCACCGCACGCAGATAAATGCACGAGGGTGCCACGAGCATTGCGCAAGTGTGCAGTATTTTCAGCTTACAGCCGAAAATAAAAAAAATGTGCGCTCGCCCCGCTTCAGGCTCGTGAGCATCGCGCGAATGGGAGTGCATCATACGGAGCGATGCTCCCACTCACACGATGCTCAAGGGGTGCTCGCGCAAAACAAAAGCATGCGAAAAGGGCCTCTGTTTCTCCATATTCTGTCCTAAGAGTGGCCTTTTGTCCTGAGTACTGTTTATGCATTCAGATCTTGTGGTACCCCCAATTCTTTAAGAATGATCCATAGATTTTCATGATCTACACAATCAAAGGCTTTGCTATAAAGCACAGGCTATCTTTTGAAATTCTTTGGTGTATCCAATGTCTATTTGCAATATGATTGCTTGTGCCTCTTCCTCTTCTGAACGCAGCTTGAATACCTGGCATTTCTCACTCCATATATGGTAAAAGCCTTTGTTGTAGAATTCTGAGCATCACTTTGCTTGCATGAGAAATTAATGCAATAGTCCAATGGTTACAGCAGTCTCTGGTGTCCTCTTTCTTGGGGATTGGAATGTATAATGAATGTTCCAATCGGTGGGCCATTTTTTTATTTTACATATTTTCTGACAGATTGTAGTGAGAATTTGAATGGATTCTGTCACTGTTGGTTGAAACAGCTTCATTGGTATGCCATCTGATCCTAATAATTTATTTCTCCCAAGAACTTTGAGTGCAGCTTCCACCTCACTTTCCAATATTATGCAAGTGGTTCTTCCTTGAATCAATTTGCCCTCCTTTCACCTCTTTTATATAGTTTTTCAGAGTAGTGTTTCCACCAGCTTGTGTTTTTCTTCTTGATCATACAGGACATTCCCCTGCTGGTTGTAGACTATCTCCATTCTTGGTTTAAATTTCCTTTTGATTTCTCAGATCTTGTACAAGAGGTCTCTTGTTCTTCCTTTTTTGTTGTCTTCTCTTCATTGATTATTATAGTAGTTCTCCTTGCCCCTGGGTACAAGTTGTTGAACACTTGCATTCAGGGTTTCTGACACCTTTAACTTTTGCTTCTTGTCTTTTCTTAACTACTTGAAGAGTTTCATCTGTCATCCATTGAGGCTTTGCCTTCCTTTTTGGCTACGTATAGTGTCTTTTTTGCATTCCTCCCTAACAATGTCCTTTGCTTCATTCCAGTGTTCTTCTGGCTCCTGGTTGATTAGGCTTCATAGTGTAAATCTAATTTTGATATCATCTTCAAATTGTACAGGTGTCCTTCAGGTTGTATTTTGGTTTAGTGTTCTTCTTTAGCTTTACTTTAACTTTTGCTATTAGTAGTTCACACTCTGTGGCACAATCTGCTCCTGGTCTTGTGCATGGACTGTTACCCCAAAACATAGGTGCCACAAGGGCCACCCTACAATGCCAAAGACCTCCTTGCAAAGGTGACGAATGAATTAGCTCAAAATCAGGAGGCGAATGGGGGAACAACTTAGCAAGACCTTTCCACCAATGTTTACGGGCTCACGCCGGAAAGAATCAGCCAAGAGTAAAGTGTATACTAAAATGAGTTTTATTGACATTAAAATCACTCACACACACAATAGTTCAACCATGCACACAATCACACAAGAGCTAGCCAAAGAGAAGGGAGGAAAATAGGATAGAGACATTGAGAGAAGTGGGTAATAATTACCAGATCCTGGAAAGAAGCAGAGAGAATCAGTGGCATGGCTTAGGTAGGACCTAAGGACAGGTGTCCTTCAGGAGCCTGATGGACAGAGTGACGGGTAGACCTTCAAGAGACTGTACTGGGCATCCTGGAATCAGGGGTATTTGTATCCAAAAAAAATAGCCTGTGGCAGTGGAAGATATGTGCAGTTCCAGGTGTGGAACAATGGGAATTGTGGTGCATACAATGGACTATCAACTCGCTAAAGTTCACAATGTTTGGGTGACAAAGACATAATGGATGTTGTAATAGCTATAGTGGGTGCTATGAGGAAAGAGGAAGGATTCCAGGCCCACAAGGGACGGCTATCTGTCAATCAGTGTTCTGACGGGCTTCTCACATTTGTGTTCTCTGGGAAAACTCCAGCTTCTGCTTAAGGCTGTTATCCACAGGAATGGCATCTATTTGCTTGATAAATTTAGTCTTATCAGGAGAGTGTTTAGGTTGACCTGCCTCTCTTCCTCATGTTCACAGTCAGAATTCTCCCTTGGACAGTTTGACCTCTCAGTCATCTTTCAGGTTTGATTTTGATATAAGAACCGATTAAAACATAATTGCCAATTAAATGTGATGCCAGTTAGATATGGTGCCCATCCAAACCATACCATTACTGGTAGCCAGATGCGGGTCCCAGCAGGACCTTCCCCATCTTTTGCTTCTGATTATGTAGTCTATTTGATTTCTGAACTAGCCAAATGTCCTTTTGGTGTGAGTCCAGTTGCATCATGAGCCATAGCGCTACTCATAATCGTTCTCTGCTGTATCCCAGTAGCTCATTGAATGCCATCTGATCTAGGAATAACAATAATAATAATAATAATAATAATTAATAATAATAATAATAATAATAATAATAATAATAATAATAATAATATTTATTTCTATCCCGCCTCTTCCAGTGGATCGAGGCGGCATTACAAAAATATACAAATACATTAAAACATTAAAATGTACCCCATCCTTCCCACCCAGCAACCCTTCTATCCCCCTAAAACACATTAGTTATTAAAACAAATTTAAAACAAAATTAAAACAAAGAGACAAATGATGAGAGGCGCTGGAACACTAATCTGGGAAGGCCTGTCGGAAGAGAACCGTCTTGACTGCTTTTTTAAAGCAGTCAAGACTGGTAATGTGCCGGGTCTCCTCCGGCAGGCCATTCCATAACTTAGGAGCGACAGAAGAAAAGGTCCTCTGGGTAACTGCAGCCAACCTAGTTCTGATTGGCTGCAGTAAATTCCTCCCAGAGGACCTTAGTGTGCGGGGCGGATTATATGGGACAAGGCGATCCCGCAGGTAGGCTGGCCCCAAGCCATGAAGGGCTTTAAAGGTAAAAACCAACACCTTGTATTGTGCCCGGAAACTAATAGGCAGCCAGTGTAAAGACTTCAGGATAGGTGTTATGTGGTCAGTTTTAGATCTTCCGGTGACCAACCTGGCTGCCATGTTCTGAATTAATTGAAGTTTCCGGACTAATCACATGGGTAGCCCTATGTAGAGCGCATTACAGAAGTCAAGCCGTGAAGTTACCAGCGCATGTACCACTGTTTTTAGGTGTTCCAAGTCCAGGAAGGGGCGCAGTTGGCGTATCAGCCGAAGCTGATAGCAGGCACTCCTGGCTGCCGCATCAATTTGAGCTGTCATCTGAAGCGGTGAGTCCAGGAGCACCCCCAAGCTGCGGACACAGTCTTCCAGGGGAAGTGTGACCCTGTCTAGAACTGGTTGACAAACCTCCATACCTGGGCTAGGGCCCTTAACAGCAAGTACCTCCGTCTTATCTGGATTCAGCTTCAGTCTGTTTTTCCTCATCCAGTCCATTACTGCTTCTAGGCATTCATTTAGAGGTGAGATGCCATCCTTAGTTGATGCTGTTATCCAAGGCATGGAGAGATATATCTGGGTGTCATCAGCATACTGATAGCACCTTGCTCCATGCCCCCTGATGATCTCTCCCAGTGGTTTCATGTAGATGTTAAATAGCATTGGGGACAGGATGGCGCCCTGAGGGACACCAGATTTAAGCTCCTTTTTCGAGGAGCAGCTGTCCCCAAGCATCACCATCTGGTATCTACCTGAGAGATAGGACCGGAACCACTTAAGTGCAGTGCCTCCGATCCCCAGCCCTCTCAGGCGTTCCAGAAGGATACCATGGTCTATGGTATTGAAAGCCGCTGAGAGGTCCAGGAGTACCAGCAGGGTCACACTTCCCCTGTCGATACCTAGGCGTAGATCATCCACTAAGGCGACCATGGCAGTCTCGACTCCATATCCTGCCCTGAAGCCAGTTTGAAATGGATCTAGATAATCTGTTTCATCCAAGACAGCTTGGAGCTGAAGGCCAACAGCCCTCTCGATCACCTTGCTTAAAAATGGAAGATGGGAGACTGGTCTGTAATTATTCATATCCAGGGGATCTAGGGAGGGCTTTTTTAGAAGCGGCCGTATAATCGCTTCTTTTAAACAAGCTGGAAAATTGCCCTCCCTGAAGGATGCATTAATAATATATCTTAAATGAGTCTTAATTGCAACTCCTCCCTGGACGACCAGCCATGAAGGGCAGGGATCAAGAAGGCAAGTTGTCACATCTTCTGGCATTATCTCTTGTTTCATTTTGAATTATGTTATCATAGGTTTTTCATGGTAAAAGACGTTCACAAGGAGTTTACTGTGCCTCCTTCTGTGCAGTACTAACAAGTAGCATAGGAATGTGGGGGTGGGGTGGGCAATTCACCCTGGGCAGCAATGTTTCTGGGGTGTCCCCGCCCATAGCTACACCTCTGCACGCCCTGGCCATGCCCCTCACATGCCCTGGCCATGCCCCCATGCAACACAGCCACACCCCTTCGCAGTGGTCACGCCCCTTGTGCTGTAGCCCCATCCCCTCCCACCCTTCCTCCATTTACTCCAAGCTCTGCCACTGCACTGCTGTCGTCTCTGAGAGATCCTCTGCCAGTGGCAACCCCCCACTACTGCTGCTGCTTGGCACATTTAGTCTGGCTTCTCAGCAAAAGTGTGTCTGACATGCGAGACCCTACCAGCAGCACTGTTACTATCAGCATAGCCTCTTGCTTCACAGGAGCATGCAATCCCACCACTGTAGAAAAGTGGTGCCATGGTGGGCCACCTAAAAGAGAACACCAAAAGTGTGGTAAATATGTATCTGCTACTTTGACCCTGGCAGAAAGTAAAACAGACAGATCAATTAATCAGCATTCATTGGTGTCTTTCTGTGGTGATACAGACTCATTTTCAAACATTCTTTCTGGCGTGACAAATTCCACTGCAGAGTCATCATGCTGATCTGTTGCAACAAAAACAATAAAAGTTGCTTCAGGCAAAGCAGCAAAAGATGCTCTCTCCCCCTACCCACATTTTCCCTCAGGACAAGATGTGTGCATGTGCGTGCATGTGACCGCCTGTTGACTTATGGCAAGATGCATAGTACCTAAAGCCAGCAAAGTTATTTCAGCATACCAGATAGAAAATCCCACAAGTTGTACTCTTCCCTCTGTGGCAGTAAAAATGCAACAGGAATAAATTAAATATTAACAAACATTTAGCTACCCTTCTGTGCCATCTAAAACTTGCTGCTTCTGGCAGCCATTTCACTCTGCCTAATGGCAGTGGCAGGCCTGACTGTTATTTCATTTGTAATACCTTAAAGGCTGATAGATTTGTTATGGCAAAAGTATGAGCCACAAGACTCTTAGCTGTTTTCCTACATTGGTAAGATTTATAATTTTCACATGGAGGCAGTTTCAGTCATCTCACTAGGCAAAACTGGGGGCAGTAAATTCCCTATATAAAGACTGTGGGAAGCTAAGTCGAAATTGCTCATCAGTGTGTTGTTGTTGTTGTTGTTCCATAGCAACTGCTCATGCGATTACTTATTGAGATGGTGGTCACTAAACAAGTTTTAAGAAGCTTTAAGGAAACCATACACTGTGTGGTTAAGTTAAAGCCACTGTTTACAATGGTATGCAGAATGGTGAGTTCTAATGTTTTTATAATGAATACTTTTGCAAGAGCTGCAGCCTGCAGTTCCCTTGTGAAACACACACACACACACGTCATCTGTGCTGATTATTTTTAGGGTGAGGATATGTGTGGCTAGAGAGAATTGGCTATATTGTCAGCAGCTGCATTCAATTATGAAAAATATAAATTTCTTTTCTAAGGAAAGGTTACATAATGTACATGATTTTATTATTTAAATATTTTGTGTGTGAGCAATTAAGAAGTCACCCTGAAACATGCTGAACTTCCACAACAAGATGTTAAACTGACCTCCTTTTTTTTTACAAAAACTTGGGCTGTTTCTGCACTACATTGTTATAGTGCTATTATTCCACTTTCAACCTCCTATGGAATCCTGGGGTTTGCAGTTTAGGGAGGGGCCTTCAGAATTCTCAGCCAGAGAGCTCTTTGGCCTCATTGAACTACAAACCCCAGGATTCCATAGAATGTTGAAAGTGGAATAATAGCACTATAACAGTGTGGTGCAGAAAGGCTCTTAGTCACAGGAACTGATATTCTTCTGTACCCTGATGGTAATTCCAGAATGAGTTGCAACATTTCCTCTCTTGTGTGGGTTTCTTTTTGTTCCAAGACCTCATTTTGAGACAAAAAAAGTCTTCTTCCTCTGTTCTATTTATTTTTAAATAAATAAATATCAGTTTTGGGGGTTACAGTGCTACACTGCTTAAAAAAAAACTTTAAAAGAAGTCTAGTACATTCCCAAGAAATCACTACAATCAGCTCCCCAAAGGAATGGAACAAGTGAATGGAGAAGGGACAACAACCAGTAAAACCCAACAAAACTTACAGAACTAGATCTCAAAAATTCATGCTTCTTTAGACCCCTCAAGAAGAGTCCTCCTTCATCAACTTTTTCTTCTACCTCCTTTTCTTCCTCAGCAGAGTGTTAGAGAAGATGTATCCAGACCTGCAGATGGTTGAATGGAGCTTTATTTTACTAAAAGCTGTTAGGTTCCTCAGATCTTAGAAGACATTACAACAGGGAAGTGGTTGAACGGAAAGAGATATGGGCATAAGTCTTTCCCCACTGGCTCTTTCTGTATTCAGACCTAGTTCCCAAGCTTCTTATTTCTAGGTGCTAGTTTACAAGTATGAACATACACCTGGAACAATGTGGGGAGAAGAAATATAAGACACCTTGAATTCTGTGCTGAGAGAAAGGCAGGGTATAAATCAGATAGATAGATAGATAGATAGATAGATAGATAGATAGATCAGTCGGTTGAAGAACCAGCTTTGAGTGGCAAAATTACCAGCAGCGCAAGGGTTGTTGTAATTTTCTAACATGTTTATAACAGTGTTCCACTGTTGCTTCAGCAAAACAGCTTTGTGAGGGAAAAGGAGTTAGAGCAGAGAAACGACAGGAAGGAGACAGAGTCAGTGGCATCACTAGAGTTCGTGTCACCCAGCGCAATGACTCATGGTGTTGCCCCCACGGATCTCCTCCCTTACCAGACCATACACAGTCTTCAGTAATGTTTTTTGTACTAATATTATTCGTAAATTATAACTGACATATATCATTTATGTAATGGTAATAATAGTGACATAAACAATTAGCTAAATTAAAATTACACCTTTAAATTACAATATCATATGCACAGCCTAAATGTATTTGCATTTACATAGTTTCATGTGGTTAAAGTGGAAGTTTGGTAAGAAAACAATAGAACTCAAAGTGAAAACATTTAGTATCTACATCAAAATTATGTTCATTTTAACATTAAACTACCATTACATGAGGTACATTAATGGACTGTATAATGGACTGTATAACTAATAATTAATAATGGCTCAAGTAAGGAAAAATTTGTTGGAAATATACTTATAAATGTAAACATACAGATAAATAAATAAATAAGAAAGAACAAATACACAAGCATTTCAGCACTTAGCGAAAGTGGTAACCTTATGAATCGCTTTATTGAAATCAATGTCTTTTGCCAACTCACTTTCAACTGATAATATCACAAGATCAGAAAGCCTTAATTGTCCCATAGTAGATTGCAAATAGTTCTTTGTAAGTTTCAACTTTGAAATGTTCCTCTCACATGAAGCAACAGACACACATATCATCAGAAATAATTTTAGACTCAGTGAAAGGGTTGAGAGAGATTCTAGTAAGTTTCGTTCAGCTATGAATGTCAAAAATCTGATATTGCCCTATCTTCTGCACTCTCCTCTGCTTCAAATTCTACCATTTCTACTCTTTGCTCTTCTGTAGAATGCATGCTAGCATCATAGCGGTGGAGCTTGGAGTGCGTGGAGGGGCGTGGATGGAAGAGGGCATGGCTACGAGCTGGGACACCCCAAAAATATTGCTACTGAGGGCAAATGACCCCCCTCCCCCTCCCTACGTGATTGTAGCATCAGAAGAATCAACTTCATTAACTGGAGACTGACAAGCAGTGACTTTTGAAGAACCCCAGCCATTTTCCGGTCTTCTTGAGATGGAGATGCTGGCCTAGGAAAATGGCCTAAAGATGGGCTGCTGCTACTACCCTCTCCCACATCCTCCTGCTTTTCCACTACTGCTGACACCCCCTTTCCCCTTTGCAGCAAGGACCATGATGACAAAGGCTTCAGTAGGACCAGTAAGCAGGGCTCCTCACCTCACAAGGAATGAGATGCAGCAGTGGGCAAGGCAGGGAAGAAGGTGCCACCAGGCAAGAAGAGCAGCCCTTTCAAGGGTGGCAGTCAGGTGGAAGGTTGGGTGGCTGGCAGAGGGCAAGCAAGTCGAGCAGAGTTTGGCCAGCACTCCTCTTGACCTCCTCTTCTGCAGACTAAACATACTCAGCAGCTTAGGGAACTGGGTATGTTTAGTCCCCAGAAGAGAAGATTAAGAGGGGACATGAGAGTCATGCTTAAATATTTGAAGGGATGTCATGCCAAGGAGAGAGCAGGCTTGTTTCTGCTCCTCCAGAGACTAGGACAAGGAGCAATGGATTCAAACTGCAGGAAAAGAAATTCCACTTAAACCTCAGGAAGAACTTCCTGATGGTCAGAGCTGTCCAGCAGTGGAATATGCTGCCTCAGTGGAGTGTGGTGGAGTCCCCTCCTTTGGAGGTTTTTAAGCAGAGGCTGGATGGCCATTTGTTGGGAATGCTTTAATGTGTATTCCTGCATAGCGGGGGGTTGGACTGGATGGCCCCTGGGGTCTTTTCCAACTCTATGATTCTATGATTCACAAGAGGGCTTTGCATGTGAATTCTAAGCAAAATCATCTCCTGCCTCCAGACCACCTTACCTGGGATGCCACCAGATACCAAGCTCTCCAGACTGGACACCCTTTGCCTGGGCAATAGCCAGTGATGTCACTAGGATTAGTGTCACTTCCTTTTGATGGTGCAACCTGGTGTGGTTCATACACCCTGCAACCCCTTAGTGGCACCACTGGACAAAGCACTTAACCCTCCTGGCAGTTTTTCTGCTCAGAATTGCCCCTGCCAAGGACTCCTTCCTTCCTCTACAGATGTATATTAGCTCACATAAACAGGTACACAGAACCTACGGCAGGGTAGGAGGAATAGCTTGGGAAATTATTTTGAATAAAGTGGGAAGGAGAGTTAAGCTCCCCCTCCTAATATTTCTTTGTTTCGGAGTCTTCTGTTTCCAAAATTGCTTTTAAAAAAAAAGGTACTGAGACACTGCTACTTGTATCAGACTCTGTCTTCTATCTACCATCTCATTCTGATCTGTAAAACACATGGGAAAATAGGATGACTGACCTCTGGCTGAACATATATAACTAATGTCTGAAATAAACAGCAGGATGCTTTTTGCTCAATTTCCACATTTTTCTTTTCACTTTCCCATATCCAAATATACTTCGCAAAGCTTTTAGACTTTTTTATAGTTCACATTCTGTCTCAAGACTGCTGTCCAAGTTTTTTGTAAATCCTGTTTTCCCAGCTGGTTTACAATAACAGCTTGTCTTCCATAAGAACCCTCAATGATTCCCCAAATTCTCATCATGTTGTATAATATAAGAGCTAAGTTTGAACTTTGTAACTTGAAAAAAATGGAGATCCGCAAATTCAAAATGTATGTTTAGTGCAAACAAGTCAACCGGTAAGTTTAGAAATTACAGAGGTTACAAACAATATTTATTGTGAACCTTTATCTCTCATAGGTTGTCTGTCAGTTAAATGAAAGAAGATGCAAATGACAGTCAGTGTGGCATAGAGGATGGTATACTGCATTTCTGTTCTCCATTTTGGTTATGAACATGCTGACTGGTCAAACTAAATCTTAAAGGGAATGTGTATTTCCTGAGATTAACATGTTTTCCATGCAGCAGCAAGAAATGTGTCCCTCAGCAATCAGAATTGCAAATTAACCCCATATTAACCTTTACAAAACAAAGCATGTGCTATGGCATATGAATATCTTTCACCACTTGAAGGGACACCTTATCTAAATACATGCTAATCATGTTGTATATTTTGGCCCAAAGAAAACACTGGAAAGTCACCAACCATTCTTGAGGTTGAAGTACAAAAATGGACTTTTCCAAGCTATGAATTTTACCCTCTCTACGCAGACTTGCTATAAGAGCAAAATGGGATTCTGTGTGTAAACTTCCCTGAGCTCCAGCAAAAACAGTATCCAAATATGCTGAAGAAACAGGAATACAATCCTTCCTCCACATTTGTATATTTGACTTTTGCACATTTTATTATTTGCAAGTACATGTGTCTTCCCCCTTCTCTTCCTCCCATTCCCATGCATTTTGCCCTGGTGTGGTGCAGAAAACTCATGCTGAAGCAAAACAGAAGGGAATGAGAGTTGGGGAAGCCTTGTGCAAGCCCTCCTTTCCCCCCTGGAGCTCTCCCTTTCCTGTTCCCATGAAAAACAGAAGGGAAGGGGGTTGTGAGCCTTCCTTTCCTCCTCTGGAGCTCTCCCCCCATTCCCATGCATTTTGCCCTCGCGTAGAGAACTCGTGCGAGGCTTCTCCCACCCCCTTTTTACTTTCTGTTTTACATGGGAACAGGAAGTGGGGAGCCTTGGAAGGGAATGGAAGGGGGAGCGGGGGGGGAGTTATTCACAGTTTTCCCACTTTCACAAGGGTTTTGTACCACTAACTCTCATGAAACTGGAGGGGCTACTGTAAATTTGAAAGCAATCCAAATTAGAAGATATTCCAATATAAAGATGAAAAGTATGCAGTTTTATCATGCCTAGTTTGTTTATAATTTCAACATTAAATTAAAGACTGGTTAACAACACCAAGGTTAAGATAGAGGACAAGAGTAATGGCACACCGCCTGAATTTAAAATGCACATTGCCATATAGAAAGTTCTTTTCTGTGGAGGGCCATTCATTTCTGAAGTAGTATTACATAGAAGAAGGTTTACATAGAAGAAGGCTTGTGAGAACTAGGCGGAAGGGACAGGAGCGAAACAAATGGCAAAGATAGCAGGGATCAAAGATCAGGGTTACTTTACATATTACACATCATTACACAAACCATTACACAAGTATTCTGAGTTTAAATGCACCAAATAACTTTACCCAGTTCCAGTTCCTTCCTTGTCAGGCATACTTATACCACACACACAGATATGGTAAGTTGCAAGCCCATTTTTCACTGTTTATCACAATTTTACATGAACTTTAAATGTAGAGCATTTTTTGTAGGTGTTCCTTAAAAATATAATTCATGAAGATTCCCTTAGTTTTAGTTTGAAGATCATTGCTGGTAATGTTGGTCAAGATCCTGTGCACTTTTAGCATGGCCTAAATATATGTTATTTTGGATTGCACACTTGCACAGCCAAATGCACAGTGGACTTCAAGGCTTTGAGTACAACAGCCAAACAATTCCTCACTTACCAAGTCAAAACTGAGTGAAATTGTGTGTGTGTGCTTGCAGAATGAATGCCTAAACAAGGATCTGCACTCACACAACCTCTGACAAAGCACAGTTCTTTGCGCAATAATTACTCTATGGCCCTTTTCACACGGGGCTCTGAAATCTTCCCACCGCGATCCAGGCAGGCTTTTTCCCAATCCCCGCTAAAACGTGCCGAACTTTTGTCGTTTCTCATGGCTCGATCGGCAAGAGGCTAGGCGAGCATTATCGCATTCACACAGCGCGGCCATAACCCCTCCCAACGTTGCTCCTTTCCCCGCCCTACCTAGCGTTTGATTGGCGGTGCCCTTTTTCAAAAAGTAAAAGTTTGGGCGTCATCGATGACGTCAAAACGCACGCGCGTCCCCTCGCACCCTCCCGGGATCCACCCCCTCCCCCGCGCCTGCTGAAACGCCGCGGAAACTTTTGACAAAAACTTTTCCTGCCTGCTCGCTTTTTGCTGTTTTGAGTATGGCGAGCGAGCAGTTGAGGGAAATAGCTGGGCTCCTTGCCCCGTTTATGACAGCAATTGCAGCCTTGTTAGGAGCGCTTGAATATTGCTGGCCCGAAGATGGTGCGAGTAGGCGCAGGCTCGCAAGGAACCGTCGCGCTGCCATGAGACGCTCGAGGTTGTATTACACAATTCTTGCACCTCTCTTGTATGAAGTCCCGCGCCCCAGAAGGTGGTGGGTTCGGGAGTGGATGCGGCGGGCGTGGTGGAGCGAGGAGGTGCTGCAGAAATGGGATGACTAGCAGTGGTTGTACCACTTCCGGATGACGAAAGCCACCCTCTTTGAAATCGCGGGGCGCCTGCGTCCCTACCTTGAAAGAAGAACCACAGGGATGAGGCAAGCGATTTCTGTAGAGGAGAGGGTGGCCATCACTGTGTGGTGGCTTACATCGCCCCTGATATACCGGAAGACAGCGAACACTTTTG
This sequence comes from Ctenosaura bakeri, assembly GCA_948474755.1. NCBI lineage: Eukaryota > Metazoa > Chordata > Lepidosauria > Squamata > Iguanidae > Ctenosaura > Ctenosaura bakeri. Next base: position 103,960 of record CAOLHI010003180.1, on the reverse strand, counting down.
GCCTGGGAGTGTCAACGGTGTCTGTCATCGTGATCGAGGTGTGCCTTGCGATCGAGCATGAACTCCTTGCATCCACTGTGTGCTTGGGGGACTACCGGAGGGTAGGTACGCTGATTCCCAAACCCAGTGGGCTTAAATGGGAGGAGGAGGGGGTTTGGTTTTCTCTGGGAGAAGAGGTTGGGTTTTGCAGTGAACTGGCGCCAGAATGTAGAGTCGCCAAGCAAATTGCCACCCAGAAGAAGGTGCATGGATGTCCATGGGGTTCCCGGTATCCGGATTATCTAATTAAGGCCTGCCAGCAGAAAGTTCCCCTGTAAAGATACCAGCTGAAAACAGCTAGCTGTGGAGGCACTGCGGGATGTGGTTGTGGACCTTCAGGTTTGGGGGCATTCCAGCAAAACCCAGTATATGCCATCTCGGCCATCATGGCCCCTTGGGATGAGCGGGAGGCAGCAGGGCACTTTGCCCCCTCCATCAGCGTGACATAACTGCTGAAGGCAACCAGGTACACTCTGCGAGGCTTGCCTCTTTTTCCCCCACAGTGTTACTTTATCACCCCATGGGGAGTGCGCGATTTCTTTGGATTTGGTGCCCGTTTTAATGTGTGGGCCAAGCAATGAAGTTGTGTCCTGTCCTCCAAGACACTAGGCCAACCAGGTCCCATTGGGGTGTGTGCGCGTGCGCCACCACAAATATTTTTACCTCAAACCAGCTGCAAACTGACTACTTGTTTCCTTGCCCTCTACATTCACAGATTATGGATGGTTTCCGCCAGATGGGTTTCCCTCAGTGCGTTGGAGCTGTGGATGGCACGCACATCAAAGTAAGACCACCCAAGGGGCGCGGGGAAGAATTTGTGAACAGGAAGAGCGCATTTTCCATTCTCCTACAGGGAACAGTGGATCATTCGGGGAGGTTTGTGGACATCGTGCTGGGCTACACTAGAAGAACGCACGATGCCTTCGTTTTCAGGCACTCATCACTCTGGCATGCCATGGAGGCTGGAAAGTTTGTACCCGGGAACCCGACCATCACCATAGACGGTGTCACCATAGGCCCAGTTATTCTGGGCGACGCTGCATACCCACTGTCGAGATGGCTAATGAAGCCTTACGGCGGACATCTCACCCCCAAGAAGATAGCCTACAACAGGGTGTTCAACCACTGTAGGAATGTTGTGGAGCGCGCATTTGGCCGGCTTAAGGCCAGATGGGGGTGTCTCTCGGCCCCTTTGACCGTTTCGGAGAAGAACTACCTCCCCGTGGTGTCTGCTTGTGTGGTGCTACACAACATTTGTGAGAGCAAAGGGCACCTTCTCCACCCCGTGATACAGAAGCCAGCCCCCTTGACTCTGAGACGCACCGACAGGGAGTCCCGTCCTCATTACTCTTCCAGGAGGATCCATGAAGGGGAACTGGTGAGGGACGCTATCGCCAATATGATTGCGGGCGACTGCAATTAGCTGTCACTGTTTCCCCCTCCCCCTTTGGAGCGTTTCCCCCACACAGCGAGGAGTGGGTCCTCCTTCAAGCTGTACCTGGACTATATTGATCTCTTGTGTTACTGGACGGCCATTTAACCCAAAATGTTATAACAAATAAATATTGCGTCTGTTTATTGAAAATGGTAATAGGTTTTATTTGACTGTTTTGATAAATGCGGATAAAAAAAACTATTGGGGGGAAGAACGCTCCATTATGAACAGTTCTCATCGACAAACAAGTACATCGCTGGCCCGCTTGGGAAGGAAAAGCTAGGCCTGGATTTTCTTTCCTGCGCCAGGACCCACAAAGTGCTCAAGGGCTATAAATTTGCCGTGGCTTCCTGGCCCTTGCGGCCTTGCCCTTCCCTCCCTCCTGCTCCTGGCTGGGAGCCGCCGTTTCGCTGCTCCCGGCTACGTTTGCGCTGTGCTCCCCAAAAGTTAGCTGTCGGGACCGGGAGGAGCCAGGAGGTGATTGGCTTGTTCCGCCCACGGCTGTTACCGCATCTGAAATATTAGACATGGCAGTGGCGCATACCCTTAGAATTGATATTATCTCCTGCCGCGCATTCTCTGCCCTGTCGCTATCTCGAGCCGCCTGCTCGCGATCCATGGCCATCTGTTGCAAGCTCCTCTCCTCGTGTTCGCGCATGAAGTCCAAGGTTGCCCTTGCATAGGCAAACGCCTTGTCCCGGCCCCCCGCTGCGGTTCTGTTCCTGCTCATCCTCAGGCGTGACAGGGGGACATTCTCGCCGTGGGCATCTCGCTCGCCCTGTCCGGGCTAGTGCTGGGGCAGTCATCTGTTCAGAATAAGATTGAGAAGTCAACCTACTATCATTCGGAGCTAGGACACAACATGTATGAGCAAGTGGCGATTAGACAGCCTTTTTTGAAATCAAGGTACTCAAAAAACTGTAGAAAGATAGAAACCACACAAAACAGTTGTCACAGTCATGTACCTTGCTTCATGTAAGGCTTCAGCCTCCAACTGGAAGGTTGCCAAGAAACTTTAAATGGCAGTCCAACAACAGGCAGAATGTTAAATGCCATTTTCCGGGCATTGCCCTAACGGATGCACAGAAACTTTAACTGTGAAGATAACAGCATGCTGAGGTTGTCCCGGCCATGAAGGCTCGAAAAGTACAATGGGCATATCAAGGCCGCCGCGTAACGCCATGTTCTGAATCTCCAAACCTGTGGTGACAAATCATACCACGGTTATCCCGATGCAATATAAACTCCCCGCAGCAATATTTCGGCTGCAGGACACCTTAACTCACCAGCAGCCGTGGTGCTAGAACTCCCTGGTGCAGGAGTTTCAACCTGCATAGTTGTGGGGCAGCTGTTCTTGATCCCTGCTTGGAGGTAAAACGAAATAGTTAGACCTTGCTGCAGGAGGCTATAAGTGGTTGGCCTGGGACGAGAGCCACACCACACTGTTACAGTGCATTATTCCACTTTAAACATTCTGTGGAGTTGTGGGATTAGTAGTTTGCTAAAGCCAAAGAGCTCTCTGGCTGAGAATTCTATATACCCTTCCCTAAACTACATACCACAGAATCCCATAGGATGCTGAAAGTGGAATGCTGCGCTGTAACAGTGTGGTGTGGAAATGGCATTGTCACTTAAGTCCCATAAGGTTTCTCCTTTCGGAATTTCCTCACTCCTGCAAGCAAAGAATGGTAATGTAAATGGCACTGATGTCACCTAGAGAGTGAAAAGTTCCCTGGAAAGTCGACATGCCACCCCTTTTGCTGCGAAAGAAGAAGTATTCCAAAGGAGCAGCAGGAGTGGTGGGCCGTTGTGGCCATGCACGTGACGCGCCCTGCTTGCATGTGAGGCCTGCTCTCTGGGCCTCATCCACCTGTTATTTATTTATGTCCGTTTTCCTGCGTTGCTCTGAAACCACGAAGGGTTATTGTACAGTAAATCAAAATGTAATGTATTGTAAACCCATGCAGCCTCACCTGATGACTCCCCATCATATGAAGTTTGTTCAAACAGTTCCTGGCTCATCAGTTCGTCCACCCCTGAAAAAGGGAAAATCGGATTTAGTGGGGGCGCAAAAAATACATATAGGGGAAGGGAAAATCCCTCGACTCGCTGCCCTACGTACCTTCTGATGCCGCGTTCTCATTCGCTGGTTGCTCGGGTCCCATGGCGACCTGCAAGCTCTCAACGACTCTTGGAGGTTCGGCACTCGCGTCCCCCCCCAAAATCCTGGAAAGTTCCTCAAAGTAGGGACATTCCGCCCTGGCTGCGCCCGTCCGTTTATTTTCCGCCACAGCCTCACGGTAGGCTGCACGCAGTCTTTTAGTTTCGTCCTGCACTCCTCAGCGGTCCACCTATGTCCCCTTCTAATCATTTCCCTCGCAATTTCCTCGAAAATTTCTATATTTCTGTAGGTAGTCTGGAGGTCCCTCTGGAACCTACGTTCACCCCAAATGTCCAGGAGATTTTTTATCTCCGTATGGCGCCAGGCCAAGCCTCTTGGCCTTATGGGCTGTCGCCTCAAAGGAAACCCTTCCTCCTCCACGCTGCAGTCACTCCCCTGCGTGTGCTCCCCGCTTTGCATGTTACCTTTTGGGTTTTTTGTTCCTTTCGCAAACCTCCTTCCCCACTACACGTCCTCCCAAACGAAAAATGGCTCCTCCCTCTGTTTTCCTTCCTCTCGTTGCGTTTCGCGCATGCGTCCTCCTGGCGCGCGGGAAATGGCGGCACCAAAAAATCCCCTAGTGGACAATTGCTGGTACTGCAGCTGCGTGGTTTGTTAGTGGGGGCGGACGAGGGCATTCCTGCAGAAATGGCGGCCGGACCGGTTGAGGAGGGGCCTCGGGAGTGGTCTGAATTCGAGACCAGGGAGATGTTGGCCATGGTAAGGTGGTGTGGCGGTGTGTCGGAACTGATGCGCCCCCACACAAGGGGAGACGATGATGAGCACCTCCACACCGTTGCCCACTGCCTTACGCGACATGGCCACGAGGAGTGTGGAGGAGGTCCGGACCCGTTTCAGCGAGCTACGCGGACGGTTCTACGCCGCCCTGCGCTCCTACAACGGACACCCGCCCCCCCACGCAAGGCCACCCTTTTTCGAGGTGATGCGTAGCCTGTGGAGGGCGGCGGGGAGCCCCAGCTGGACAGCCGGTGGCAGACGTGAGTAAGCGCAACACACTGCGCCTGTGTGGCTATGGGAACCCCAGGGGAATGGTTGTCGTGTATCCCCCCCAAAGGGGGATGCACCCTGACTGAGTAGAACCCACGCTGATTTACTGTGGCATTTCCATAGGCAGAAGACGCCATGCGCCTGGCCACCAAACCCCCGTGGACACGCAGGGCATGCCAGGGATGGAAGGTAGGAAAACCACTATTTTAGCAGCCCTTGGTTTATTTTTTCATTTCCCTCCTAACGCCCCAACAATCAACAAAGGACACAATAAAGTTTCCTCCTTCAGAAAGGCTGCTGTGGATGTGCACACGCCTAATCGAATTTCACCTTTGTTTTGGGCAGCAGACCAAGAGAACATCCCTCAACCGGAGCGGCCACGGACGGATGTGGAGGAGCCGGAGGAGGAACACCCCTGTGCTCAGGAGTAGAACGTTCCAAGGCCAATGTTGAAACCCCCAGCCCTTTCCCAAACGCACATCCACCCTGTACAGCACTGTTTTATTTATTTATGTAAATATGTAGTTATGAAAATATATTTTTTTGGAAAAAGGAAACATTTATTTATTAAAAAATTTATTCTTTCAAGTAGGTGTGTGGCTCCTTGCATGTAGCCCTCCCCTGCAAAGCTGTTTGGTCAGCGTGGCGTCTGTGGCATGCCATTGTTCCAGTCACGGACCGCTGTGCAATTTGCCAGCCAGACAAACTGTATTGCGTGTTTGGCGAAGTGCTGGAAAGGGCAGTGGTGTCAGCGTGGACTTTTCAGCTTGGATCAACACTCCGTGGGAAGATTTGCACCGGGAATGCGCACTCCACGTGGATTTCCGATCCTGTGGAGACAAGGAGGGGCGTTAGTATTTATAAACAAAGCAAACAGTACGAACTGACAAAGGGAACTGCCTTGTTTTATAACTTCAGAGGGCAGATATTCACAGCAGGGGAGATAACCTTCCAGCTTTTGTGATATCAACAGCTTCAAGCTAATGTTCAACAACTTAAATTTTGGCACAAGCTAGACTGGAAACGATGTAGTAAATTGTGTGCCTATACAATAGTCCCAGGAACTGGTTCTCTGCCCATGGTATCCTCCCTCCCAGAGCCACATGGACTGATAAAGATGAAATGCTTGCCTCCCCCAAACAATGATGTGTGTTCCATTGCCCTATGGATCTCTGCCATGTCCAAGACAGCTAAAGAAGCATGGAACACCACTGAGTCTCCTGCCCTGGCAGGAAGATCATCCCCCTCTGCATGTGGCGGGGGGGGGTCAGACAAACAACACAGCAGGCCCTTATGGGGAGTGACTGCATTAATGGCGGCCGCTCGAAAAATAACTACTGCCAGGGGTCAAACAGAAGCCACTACCCCCCACACCCCCAGCCCGAGAATCTGGTTTAAAACGGATGATTACCACGGGCCATTTTTCTCTGGGGGCGCCAAACAGTCCCCAGAGAAAAATAATACGTTCCCCAGTAAAAGTTTGCACGGGGACCTCGTCCGGAGCAGCACAGCAGCCATCCCCAAATTTACACAGCATCCCGTCATTGCGCCATGATCCCGCTTCCAAAGTAACCTGGAGAACGGGTTTGGCGCGGTGGCTGCTTTGGACGTTCTCTCCCTTCCTACCTGCCCCCCTCCACAGCTTTCCCAATTTTCCCTAACCTTTAAAAGCATCCTGCCATGCCATCCTCGGCGAGTGTATCCACTCGCCAGCCACCACCTCCCCCTCGACCCCATATTTAAAATCAGGGCACCTTCGGGAGACACAACCCCCGGAAACCCGCAATTCACGACGCCGCACGGACAAAGGATAGCTAGGGGAAAACCTACCTTCCTTTTTTTCCGTTCCTCGTCCCTTTGCTTCCTCCTTGCAGCCGCTGAAACCTTCCTTTTTTTCCGTTCCTCGTCCCTTTGCCTCCTCCTTGCAGGCGCCTCAGCGGGTTTGGAAAATGGCGCCGCCCACTCGTGCTGGGGGCGGTCCTGTGGCTTCTGCTGACCACGCCTTGATCCCTCCCTCTCTTGATCGCCCGCCCGAATCAGGACGCACCGCTGCTTTCTCATGAAAACGTCGAGCGCGGATTGGAGGAAAAGACCACATTTTATCCGGTCTTTGAAAAGTGCGCGGAAATGCAGATTGGTGGCGCCCCCGCTCAGATTGGTGTGAGAATGCAAAAAGTTTAATGCTCTCTAACGTGTAAAAGGCACCCGACCAAGGACGAACTGGGAAGCTTTAAAAACCCCATGTGAAAAAGGCCTATGTGTTTGTGTGTGAGTGCACACATGCCTTTAAGTCATTTGAGCCCATGAATTTCATAGGGTTTTCTTAAGCAAGGAATACTCAAAGGTGATTTTTGTCTGTTCCTACCTGTGAAATATAGCTTAGAATACCTACTATTCATTGGTGGTCTCCCATTCAAGTACTAATCAGAGTTGATCTTGCTTAGCTTCCAAGATCGGATGGGATCTGGTACCTTTAGGGTATTTAGGCTGTGCAATGATTTTTAGCAAGCAGAATTTCAACCAGCATATTTAGTGGAGAGCAAAAGAGAACAACTAACCAAACACAAAGCTGAGAGGGTGAAGATGAGAGTGGCAAAACTCTGACTTAAATGGATCAGGATTGCCACTTTAGAAGACAACAATGGGAAATAGTCATGGCATTTCTACTTCATGTTTTAAAGCTGTGATCCAATGCCCACTCAAGTTGGGAGGAAGTCCTACTGAAAACACATTTAGGATTGCACTGTAAAATGCTATACATTAAACATAGGTTGCAATCTCATACACCCTTATCCAGGAGTAAGTGACTGGACACTGGACAAAGTATGACTTACTTCTGAATAAACATACAGCAGCTTGCTCTGTCAAAACTCACTTTTTGAGCCTCAAATAACTGTATTTTCTCCATCAAGAACCTAACCTCAACTTCATTAACCAAATAAAGTAATTATGGTTCTAAGCACCAAAAAGGACATCAGTAAACTTGATGCAGACTTTGAGTTGGATCTGGCATTGTTTTTATAATTCTGATTTGTTTTAACCAAGTGAAGCACTACTATTTGCATCACTGAACAACTGCTGAGAATCCAGACTCCCTTGGTGGATGAATATGGTAAGCAAGATCCTGATTACATAAATGTGATCTGTTTATGTTTGCTGATTAAGGGAAAGAAGGCTTGTTACTAAAAAATGTTGTTCAAGAAGATTAACATTGTTCAAGAAGAGGGCTTGTTACTGAAAAATGTTCAAACAGTCAGTTGTGGATCATGCAGTGTGAACTCCCATGACAGTGGTACTTAACCTTCAGTATCTGACCTCCTACAATCATTCTGTCAAAGACTCTGAACTGCACTATGATAGAAACAAACAGCTCACTTTTTCAGAGAGTGACATTTCTCCATTTAGAGTCATTCTGTTATTATAGTTATCATCGATGGTAAATTGATGAGCAGAGGGAAATGGGCTTAGGAGAAACATGGAGTGTCCAACATTATTTCTAGTACAGACAAGGTTACAGATGGCTAATTTATGGCAGCTGGGCTGCCAGGAGATGCTGAGAGGGAAACATGGGAAGAAAGAGAGAGAGAGATTCTTAGATCTTGTTATGAGAATCCTATGTCCCACTCAGACCAATGCTACTCAAAGTGGTGGTCCCTGAAAGAGTGCTGGTCCCCAACCCATTGACTGCTGGTCCCTGGAGGGTTTCCAGAAAGCAACAAGTGAGTTTTTGGGTAAAAAAAAACAGTCACTTCCCCCATCAGATAGACTATGGCCATTTCCGCACTAGACTGCTATAGTGCTATGATTCCACTTTCAACATCCTTTGGAATCCTGGGGTTTACAGTTTAGGGAGGGGCCTTTGAGGCCCTAAACTGCAAACCCCAGGATTCCATAGGATGTTGAAAGTGGAATCATAGCACTATAACAGTCTAATACAGGAATGGTCTGTGAAGTACTGACCGAGGCCCTTTTCACATGCGGGAGGAGAAACGGGCAGCTCCACGTGGAAACAGAGCTTACCTTTATTCCGTCGCCGCGTGGAGCTGCCCGTTTCGCCGCTCCACACTTGGTGGCGTCTGCAGCGTCCACTGTGTCTGGCAGCATCCAAAATGGCGGCTTCTGACTGACTGAGGGTCTCCGCCAGTAGGAGAAGCTCGCCAGCTGGAAATCCCGCCCCCCATGCGATCTGCAGGCACACTCTTGTGCACGCCTGCAGATCTATACCGGCTCTGAGACGGGGCTGGACAGGGCTGCATGACTCGCGCCTTTTAAAACCCAAAAAGCAAGTGGTTTTACAAAAGCGCAGGCAGCGTCTCTTCTGGTCGCCCCTACGTGGATTGGGGTGTGGATTTACTCTAAAGTAATCCACCCCAATCCAGTTACGGTGTAGACGACCTCCGCGGAGGTTGCTCTACACCGTTTTTTAAGCCCCATGTGAAAAGGGCCCTAGACTACTTCTGTGTCCCATAGGGTTGCCAAAGTGAAAACTGGAAGCAATTCTGGAAACCAATTCTGCAACCACAAGGTTGTGAGTTCGATCCTGCATGGCTCCAAGGTTGACTCAGCCTTCCATCCTTCCGCAGGTCGGTAAAATGAGGACCCAGCTTGCTGGGGGCAATTAGCTAAAATACATTGTAAACCGCTTAGATAACACTCAGTTGATAAGCGGTATAGAAATAAAAATGCTATTGAATGGAAGAGGAAATTTCAGCTGATGCGACCTCTCATACAACTAGGTAACAAACATTACCTGCTACAATTCCCCCTTCTAAACAAGGGTTAAAGGCACGGGAACCGCCTCCAACTTTTACTCTATCCAGGGCATCGGTACAATTGGCTGAGGACCACTCTTCTCTGCAGTTATGAGGCTTGGTGATAGCGAGGTCTCGCCCTCTCTCACATCTTTCTCCTGCAACCTCATTTAGTCCATTTTAACCGGGCTCTGAAAAAGAGGGAGTTTACCATGAGGAGGACAGCCTCCATCCACATCTAAACGGTGTGGGGTGGGGGGCTGAGGGGAATGTTGATTGTCTGATACGTGTCAGCAGTGATATGCCCAAACCACACGAAAATGATGTCTTACATGGCCTGACAGTTATGAGGCATGAAAGTCCAAACGCGGTGTGACGCAAGCAAGAGGAGAATGCGCCAAAAGTGGAGGGGGAAATAAAATTTCCTCAGTCCCTCGTCAGAAGGGGAAGACGTGTCTTGGACTCTCTCGCCTGTGTGAGAGAGACTCCTCGATATTATTTTTTCCTGTCTCATGGAGAAAATATGCTGGCTATGTCCCGCTGGTCTAAAATCTCCCCCCCCCTTCTCTCTCTCACACACACAATTCCACACAGAAGCTATGACCGGGAAGGCACACATTGCATTTTGGCACTCAGCGGGGAAAACACAAGCGGCTGTTGCCGGGGTCCAAAGTCATTTCAGCTGCTGGGGGAGCGGGCGCAGAGGGAGGGAGGGAGAGGCCGGCGAGTGAATCTGAGGGGAAGGGTTGGGCTCCCCCCACCGCCATATCTGTGGTTTGAAGAAAAGAGCGGGGGCGTCGAAGGAGAGGAGGCGAAGCGGGGAAACACTCTGTGTGTAAATGTGTGGGAAAGAGGGGGAGTGACTCCGAGCGCGCGCGGGGAGGGGGAGCGCCTCTGAGCGCGCGCGGGTGCGGGGGGCGCGCGCGGGAGTTGAAGCGCTGTGAAGAAATCCAGCCGAGAGGGGAAGGACGGAGCTCTCCCCCGCCAGCCTTTCGCGAGCCGAGGGAGGGAGGGGAGGAACGCCAACCAGAGGCAGCAGCAAAGGCGCCCGTTCGGCTTCGCTCGGCTGCTTCCCACCTCGCCTTGCCCACCGCTCGGCTCCGGAAAGAAGAGTCGCCCTGTGCCCGGACCCCGGCGCTTCAGGCGGGAAGAGACCATTGGCTGAGGGCGAGGTAAGGCTCCCGCTGCGGGCGCTAGTCGGAGGCACACACCCCCTTGCCTCGCCTCGCCGCCTCTCCCTCTGGGTGGAGAGCGGGTGTTAAATGGCGCCTCAGCGCGCTGCCCTTGGTGGCCTGAGGCGGGCTTATGGACCACCCTGCGCCGGGGCTGAATCTTGCAGGAAAGGACTGGCGAGGAGGAGACCTTCCCTCTGGGTGGAAGGATCCCGAACCGCCCTCCTTTCCTCATAATTCAGGCGTCCTCCGCTAGCCTTTGCCTTTGCAGGGCGCACGTTATGAAGAAGAGTGTTTGGGGTGGGGAGCGTGGAGGTCGCTAGCTGGGTTCCCGTGGTGGTGTAGGAGCGCTCCGGTGGGGTCGATGACCCAGTTCTTACTCTTCTCCCTCCAAAGCCCTGTAACTCTCCTGCATTCAGTGGAACATACGCGCGCGCACAGACAGCGCGCGCGCGCTCACACACACCACTGCGGGTTTCCCGAAGAGCGGGTGGACATCCCTGGTCGAGCAGTTGCTCCACATAAACAGCCGCGGGATCTCACCGTGGCGCTGACTTTCTCCAGTAAAGGGAGGGTGGGTGGGAAGCCCAGGGATGGATCATGGGTTCCTCGATTATTGGCTAGCGAGGCCAGAGGAGTCGCTGCTGGCCTCTGTGTCGTTTTTCAAAAGGTTCATCTTCACAGTACAGTATCGGTGTCATCCAGTCCTCTGCGGGAAGGAAGGTTATGAGATATAGTATAGATAGTCTATCTATACTATATCTCATCAGTCTGATTGAGATATAGTATAGATAGACTGACTGAGAGAGATGTCCCACATCGGCAACCCCGCTATTATCTGGAGTGATGATCATTATTAAAGTTGGGTGGTATTGTGGAATACTTACTTTGCGTGACTAGAAACAGAAAAAGAAAAACAGGAGACCGAGGAAGCAGCTGTGCATCCCTGCTTCTCAAAGCTGTAACAAAAGTGCTGAGGCAGCAACGCTGCAATTTTATTTCTTTTCTCCCCCTCCTCTCCCCCCTCCCCATGAAAGGTTACATTATATTTTCTGGAGTAGTTGCCCAAATCGGGCTATAGGAATGTACTGAGGCTGAAAAGCAGTTGCAAAGGTGAGTGAGCTGTTTTCACCCAGATTCTGTCATGTTATAAACTAGTGTTTTCAGGACACATTTCATATTTAATGTCATGCTTTACAGAGGAGGAGAAACTGTAATTGCTATTTTGAAATTCATTTCATGTCTGACTGACAGTTGGAACCAAAAGGATTAATTTTACTGCCCATCATCTGAATGCATAATTTTCTCAGCTCCACAATTGCAGATGCTTGCTCTATATTTGGAGGACAGGGCAAGAAGGAGATCTTGGTTGCCTGGGTGCTTCTAGTGTTACTACTGCCATATTTGAGATGTCAAATAGATATCACCGGAGGAACATTCTTGATCACACCTGCAAGCCCCTTCCAAAATACCAAATGAACGTATATAGTTCAAAATAATATCTGTTCACTAGAATATTTTTGAATGAATATATGAGCCAATATAATTTCCATGCTTGCTGGTAAGGTAAAAGGGAAGGATGTACATACACTCTGTTGTGGTCTTTTCCTTTAAATTTTTTTTCAAGAAAAGCTGGATTTCAGGACTTGTTTTTAAAAAGGGGGGAGGGATTTGCGTAGCTCTGATAGTCAAAGTAATGGTATGATGATTCTCCAAGCTGGCTCAACTAACATTCAGGCCAGGGGTGGGTAATTGGAATGAGACCTAATTTTTACACTTGTAGCAGATTACAAAATCTCACTTCCAGCTAATTTTTTGTCAATTTGCAACCTTAAAAAAAATGATGTACACTTTGGGTCATGTGGGAGAGTTCTGCATAATGTGGCCTTGGGGTGTTTTTGGATGTTCCATGGATGATTTTTCAACCCCCAAAAAATCTAATTTTGGGAGGGTGCTCTGGGGGCTTTGAGGGCTTCAGAGAGGACTTCAAGACAACAAGAGAGGTGTTGAGGTCCACACTTTCCCCAACCCTGTTTTAGGTTACAATGATGGTGGGGGGAAGAGCCAGGTCTAATCAGAAGGTACGTAGAGCCTAATGACTAGTCATTTGTGCCAGGATAGAGTTCCTCATCCAGGTTAAACACTTGGGCCTGGAAGACTGTCCACCCCAGCTGGCTGTTTGGTGATGAGGAGGCAAAGTCATTTGAAAGGTTGCTGGGAGAAGAAAGGAAGAGGAGAGAATCAGCATCAAGGAATAGAAATTTGGCCACTAGGGAAAGAACTATCTTCATTTGTTCCAATCAGTTTCATCAGCTTGTTGCCTCAACTTGTGTAAAAGCTGCCTCTTGGGGTCCTCTGCCTGAACAAAGCAAGGTAGGAGTGCTTCCAATTTAGCCACCTTGAGCTGTGAAGGGGTCATTTTGCTCAGTGGCAGCCAAAAATACAGCCCCAGACACTGGTGTTCAGGCCCTGACACACATCCTAATCAGCCTAGACTGCTCTTTTTCTTTCTTTCTTTTTTAGGAATATTTTTATTAAAGTTTAAATTGAAAATAAAATAAACCTTCCCCACTTCCAAGCTTTTTTTCCAGTTGAGTCTGCTTGTTTACATTCCATTCATACATAGTTTCTGCTTAAAGGATAATCTTACACTGTTGCATCTTACATTGTTACATTACCTTATTACATTGTTGCCTTGTATTACATACAGTCTTGCTTTGTTCCTTTTTCTTTTCTTATGCTATATCTTTATCCTATTCAAGATTTCTCTCCATTCCCAAGACTGCTCTTTTTCAGAGAGGGAAAGGATGAGTTGCCTCTCCTGGAAACCTTCCAGGGTAGTACATACCTGCCAAATTTCACTGATGAAAACTGGGACACATGTGGCCAACCAACATTGGAGTGTGGTCAAATTGACAAAAGGTATTAATAAAGAAGGACAGACAAGCTGGGAGAGGCTGCAGCAGCTTGCTTTTGTCTGAGCCTCTTGAGAAGGATAAGACTCCACTCACTCACTCCTTTCCTCTCCCTTCTGCTGAATGAACTGAGTGCAAACTTCTTTTGCACTTTGAATTCAGTTTGCAGCAACTGAAATAACCAGAGGATGCACAAAGAAAGTGGGAGGAGAAGAACAAAATTAGGACATTTTAAAAGCAGCTGAAAAAGAGGGATGACAGAGAATTAACTGGGATTGCCTGCCAAACTGGGACAATTGGAGGTCATGGTAGTGATTCACCTTTTAAATAGGTTACACACATACCTATGCCTGCTCAATATTATTAAATATTAAAATGTCTTAAAAAAAAAAAAAGAAGTTGACTTCCAGCTATTTCTGACTGGAGGAAGGGTGGCAGATCTGGGCAAAATATCTACCAGATCTTCCAAAGTTCCCTAGCCTAATCTCACTAGACGTCTGTGACAAAGTCTGAACAGTGGAAGAGAAGCTAAGACAAGATGGCAGACAAGGGGCATTCTCATCATTTCAGATCATGCCCATGGACCAGATGGTGCTTGGGGCCCTTTCCAATTATCCAGTTGTAGTCCTATGATCCCAGCTTAATTATCATGGCAACATTCTGTGAAATCCTGGGATTGAGATTTGAGGGAATCCTCAGACAGAGAATTTTCCTCTGACCAAACTACAAACCTCAGGGGAATTCCATAGGATTCAGCCCTGGTGGCTGAAGTGGGATCATAACACTATCATAACACCCAGGTAAGGTTCCTGCCCCAAACTTCCTCCCCTCAAAGCTCTGCTCCTTGTTATCTTCTGTCCCCATACTACTGGTTTTCTTTGAACTTCAGTGGCGCTTGAGCAATGGAAGTAAGCGATGAGCAGTAGGACCAGCAGTTGGAAGAGCTATATCACCTTCACTGCCTACTTGTTTTTCCATCTGATCAGCCTGTGAAGGGACTCAGCTGGCAGATGAAAGAGCTGTGTCTCCCAGTCCAAAGCCAATTCCTTGACTGTGGAAGTATATTCAGCCAGGCCCTTGAGAATACAGTTGGCTAGGTTTTGCCCTCCTTCCCCTTCCCTGGTCCTTGTGGTTTGAGGCCGTGGCTCACCTGTTTCCTCAGAAAAACATAAGCGATACATCTGTGATACTAGAAGCCATAACAGAAAGGACCTCCAGTAACAAGAGAGACACTAAATACATATAAATATGAATCAAGAAAATAAATCATTTATTCAGAAAGCGGGGATAAGTATAATCAGCAATATCACTGCAACATCAAAACATAATTACAAAAAGGTGACAGTGATCAATAGGAGAAATATGCTTTCTCTCACGCACACCTCTTTCCTATCTGACAGGAGAAAGAGGGCTCACTCCAATGCCCTGTAGGTCAGATGACTTGGATATGCAGGCAAAATTTGATACTTTCAACAAAGGAAGAATGCGTTCTTTTCTGCATGCTTGCTCATGACTCACAGCACTTCCCTTCAGGAAAACCTGAAGTCACTAGATTACAATCCACTTTGTTGGTCATTGAAGCTTTGCCTAAACCTAAATGTTCTGACCTCCATATTTTTCACTGTGTTTCCTAATGTCAGAATTTAGAGTTAACTGATAACCTTGGAGTCAACTAATTGGCAGGAGATTCAAGACAGGCAAAAGAAAGTACTACTTCACACAGTGCGTAATTATGGAATTTGTTGTCTCAAGATCAGGTGATGGTCAAAAAGAGAGTTTTTAAAAGGAATTAGACAGAATCATACAGGAAAATTTCTCAGTGGCTGCTAGACTTAGTGCCAATACCATATGCAGTTTCCAATTTCCAGAAGCGAACCAGCTGCTAAGGATTAAACAGGGAACAAGCTCTCTGCTTTCTTAGTCTCGTGGTAGTCTCCCTGGTCCCCTCCCCATGAAATGTGTCAGTTGCCACTGTGGGAGAAGAAAGATGGTGTAGCTTCTTGTTTCGATCCTGTGAAGCTCTTATTATATTCTTATTCATTTGCACAGAATTGCAGAATAAGCACAGGCCTGGGGGGAAAAAAAGAGCTGAGGAGTTTTTCCTAATAGTACAACACCCAGTCAGCAAGGAATTCTTGGAGTTCTAGTGACAAAATTAACTCTCCCAAGCTCTGCATGAGAACTGGTGGTTGGTATAAGTAATAAGAGAATGGCTAATATCCAGCATAGTATACTAGTTCCACTTGTAGAAGTATGCTACAGCTGGCCATTCAACACCTGCTGGACTTACTGCTGAACCACTGCAAACTCCCCCCTCCCCATGGCCATTCCATGCCTGGTGAACATCAGGGAGAGAACAGAGGAAGGTCTGGCTATGTCCTTGTAGCCAGATGCAAAATGATTACATTGTCAGATGAGATTCTCCAAGGTTCTCTGGAGGTCTCAGCAGATAATGTATTTACTTACTTACTTACTGCATTTGTATCCTGCCTTACTCCCAAATGGGATCCAAAGCAACTTACAATATTCTAAGATACAGCTAAAAAACATTCAAGTTACAAAAGTGAAAAAGAAATTAAATATTCCAAGCCTTAAAATATACATTAAAACATAAAATACACATTAAAACTTAAACCATATTTAAAACATTATTTCAAAAAAATATTTTAAAAATACAGAATTAAAAAATACAAATTAAAAGATACAGTACACCATTTTACACATATACTATGATTCTGTAATTGAAATTCAGGATCCAAATGTCTTCCTAAATAAAAATGTCTTTACCTGCCAGTAAGCAGGGAGCAGGGCAACTGGACCTCTTGTGGGAGGGAGTTCCACAGCCTGGGAGCAGCCAAGGAGAAAGCTGACTCTTGAGTCCTTACCAACTGTGCCTGCAAAGGTGCTGGGACTGAGAGAAAGCCCTCCCTTGCAAATCTCAACACTCATGCCTGTTTATATGTAATCATTTCGTGCCCAGCTATGGGGACATAGCTCTATGCTTCCCCAGTGTCCCTGCTCTCCTCCAGCCATGGAATGACTATAGGGGACTGCAGTGCCTCAATGGTAAGTCCAGGGGTGGGTGGGGACTGTTGCAGTCAGTCAATAGCAATACCAACTTCTGCAGTGCCCAAAAAAAAAAAAAAAAAGAGATGCACAGGTGTAGGGTCAACTTACACCTGTGTATGCCATTAAGAAAGTGCCAGCCTATGTGTGCATATCACAAATTGACTTCTCACTCAAAAAGGGTAATTTTACTGCCCTTTAAAGCATAGTGGCCCATAGAGGACACATAGTTCTGTGATGAGGATGCAGTACTTCACATGACAGAGGCACCACCATATCTAAGGCCCTTTTTGTACGGCATTTTCCATGCGAAAGAGGACCTGGAGCATTGTGCAATTGTGAGGAGTGATCCTCACGACGTACTCACAATCTCGCGATGCTCCAGGGGCCGGTAGGTGCCGATCACGCACCTTTTCATTTTCTGCTAGAAGCCAAAAATGGTGCATGATCGTGCATTATTCCCGGCCTCTGTGCACACTTACCTGGTGTGCAGAGCCTCCAGAACCACGCCGGTTGCGCTTCCTGCCCCAGTGCAGCCTGGGAAACTCCCAGGCTGCGCTGCAGAAGGAAGAGGTGGGGCTCTCGTGTGAGCAGGCAGCTCATGTGGAGCCGAAGGACCCCGGATGTGAGAGCCTCTTGTTGGGGGCTGCTCGCTCAATTCCTGCACCCCAGTGCCGGAAAACGGTAAGGTGTGGAAAGGGCCTTTGTGTCCCAGTCTAGATGACCATTTGAATCTAGGTTAACTGAAGGCAGTTGTCCAGAGTGCTAAACAACTGGAAGTATTGTTATTATTACTACTACTACTACTGTACTATTATTCATTCACCTAGTGGTTTAGTGTTGGAAAGAATTCATACATACAATGAACTCCTTAACTGCAGACTGGAAATGTAGTTTATTAACTGAGGTGAGATTGCAGTTGCTCCTGTAAGAGGAAGTTTAGTGCTGATAGAAACTAAGGCCATTTCCATACTACACTGTTATAGTGCTATTATTCCACTTTCAACATCCTGTGGAATCCTGGGGTTTGTAGTTTACTGAGGCCAAAGAGCTCTCTGGCTGAGAATTCTAAAGGCCCCTCCCTCAACTGCAAACCCCAGGATTCCATAGGATGCTGAAAGCAGAATAGGAGCACTATAACAGTGTGGTGCAGAAATGCCCTGAATTTCAAAGTGTGTAATGAACATTTTGCCAGGTAGTCTAATAGTGCAATCCAATTTGTGATTATTCAGTGTGTTCCTATGAGGTTCCTATTATTCAGTGTGTTCCTATGAGGTAAGAGTGCAAAAGGACTGCATCCCAAGATGAATGTTTGAAAGCATGAGTTTCCAGGAATCGTAATTTAACTATGAAAATTACTGATATTAAAAATGTTTAAACCAAAGAGAAACCTAAAAAAAGATTGCTAAGAAAGAGGAAAAGAAGACTTAGTAGTTTCAAGCCCAACAAACAAGCAGGGGTTCTGGACTGAGCAAAGGAGGGGATTGTTATTCTTTCAGTGCAGGATCTGGTGAGGCAGGACAGTTTACTGAAGCCCTGATGGAGCTGACTGTCCAGTGTGGTATATTAGCCACTTGGTGCCCCATACAATCCTCTACACTGTCAGGTGAGGTGTGGTCACCTCTAGCATGCCCAGATACTAGTTATAATCCAGTTCCGCTTCGGGTCTGGGTATCCGTTGTTCCCATTAGGAGATCATTACTCATGGCCACTAAGGAAACCCTATGACAAGGGGAACGCATTTATGTTTTCAGATTGTTAAATAAGGAAGCTGAGGGGAAAGATGGAGACAAGGAGAAGGAGAAACTCCAGAAGAAGAAGGCAGATAGGAATTTGGTGAACTGGTCCTGAGTTTCCTCATTTATTATAGTATTTTAGTCAAGGCATAGCCTTGATGCTCTGGAGCCCTGTTTCAATTTATCAACATAATTTACAGTGCATATGTTGATTCATGGGAACTGCCTGGCTTGCAATACCACCAGGTTTATTTGGATGAGAATAGCTATTAATCCCTCACTTGGACGGAATGAGCAGCAGCCACAGCTTTGTTCTCAAGTCATGACACCATCTGGAACAAACCAGGGGGAGTGTTCAGACACTGGCCATTTAACCAGCTATAAACTCCCCATCCTTGGGTCTCCACCCTATGACATGACAGGAATTTCAACTTTGCCTCCTGTGTTGGAAGTTTGGTATGCAGGGCACGTGTGACGGATAGTCCTACAGATACAAACATAAGTGCTCTCTCTGCAGCGAAAGCTGTGCATTTACAACTTGCACCAGGGTACGTGGCAAGGACAGATGGGTAACAACCAGCCCAGGAAGGAAGGATAGAATAGGGGCCACACCTGGAAAGGGGGTCAAGTCCAATTAAGTTCTCACAGCTATGTCAGTGGTTAGAGCGTTATCCCAAGAGGATGATGCAGAGTATTTGCATTCTGGGTTTTAACTTGGTTTCATTTTCCTTTTGAAGGTGTTAGGTGTTCCTTCAGGGCCCACAATCTGAAATCAGTTCAGGGCTTAGAAGAGGTTGAAGGCAGAAGATAGATAAGGAAGTTTCAAAAGGTAGAGTGATCGCCCCTTCAGCCAGCCCCAGTTCCAGTTTTGAGGGTTTAACCTCTTGTGGTTTGAGGGACAACACAGGAGCTTTTAGAGTGAAAGATGATGGAAGGCTACAGTAGGGAATATGAGAGGAGGCAAGATGAGAGGGTCCCCTTGTCTCCAGCTATTCTTAGGAGGCTTGGGAGTATCGGCCTGCTCTATGTTTTTCTGCCTTTGAGCAGAGCCTTTCCTGTGCTGCTTCCCTGGTGGTATTTTGGGGGCCCCATTCCATCAGCAAATTGGTCTTTGCAGGGAAAAGTGACACTTCACATAGAGCATTGGAATGGAAATACTGTTTTAGAAGATAATTTTCTCCCAGACTAAATATTATGCACTTATTAATAGACATAGTTCAGTGTTCTCAGGTTTGAGATGTTTGGTGGGGCCTCTCTTGGGTCATAATATGTGGCCACAGCCATTTGATCCCAGAGCTCAGTAGCCGGTCCCCGGCCCGGGGTATTCAACCACTACAGTTGAGTGATTGAGACAGCATGATTTGAAGTGTTTGGGCATGCTTTCTCTATTGATGCAGGAAATAGGAGGGGTGTGGCACACAACGTATTTATACCTCTTGAGGGCAATGACCTCAGTTTGGTCAAAGTTAAGGCACTTCTTATCCAGGGAAAGGAGGACTTGGTGGGACTACAACAGAGATGGCTTGGAGTTGTCTTGGTTTGTTCAGCCATCTTTCCTAGAAGGACTTGGAGCAGGGAAAGGGGGACTCAAGGTATTTGGATAGATCCAGGTGTAAAATCAATAGGGAAATGAAGAACACTATGACCAGGGGTTTACCACATCCGGAGATCAGGTATGACTGGCCATAGTTATATCACAGTGATGGAGTGCATCTGTCTAATGCAGCCAAGAACATATCCATTAGGGACCTACAACGTAGCCTTAGGGCTGCTTTAGGCAGTCTTATGAGGTCCAGGGGCTAACGCAAGCCTTTCCTCTGTGGGTGATAGGGTAGTGAGGAAAAGGAGGAGATTTGGGTTTGTGTTGATCACTCATAGGACACTATTTGGGTGAAAGAGGTTTCCTTGCCTTACTCTCCAGGTTGTGTGGGATCAGGTATAGACAGAGGAGTCAACTTGGTGCCAACCTGGGATGATCCCTCCCCAGAATTCCAGAGTTGTGGGGTTTGGGGGAGGGATTAACCTGGGAGGGTCTTCTCAGCCAGATTGGCCAGCTAGCCAGTGTCTGCCCATGGAAACACAATGGGGCACTGGGGCCTGGGTGCTCACCCACATGCATTGGGGAGGTGGACTAGAATGACCCTTGGCCCCAGATATTTCTACATTTAGTAGGCCCCACTGCAGGTTTCGAGGGATTTAAGTATTAATAAAGGTGGCCCTAGTTTATCCCATCATTGTTGTCCACGTCTTTATTTCCACATGGGTGTGTGTATAGAAATCTACTTATAAACAACATTGCATGTCTGTTTTTATCAAGTATGTGATAGAATACTTTCACAATAAGGCTGCTACTGAGAAAGCATAGTTGTACATGGTGTGGGCTATTCTACCCTCCACTCTGGGGAACTGGCCAATTTTGCTTCATGAGTTAACAACTATTTAACTAAATATACAAATAAAAATTATTTTTGCTGTCTGCTTTAAGAGGTGAATCAGTTTAGGATTTATTTCAGCCCGTTGTTGCTGAAAAAACGGCCTTGAGTAGCTGTAGAGGAAATTTCCTGTATCCATCTCCTTCCATATGCAGCAGTTGGAAGGAACTTTCTATAATGAATGATCAAATCTCATGAGAATTTCAGTAGATTTTGAAATGTTTAAATCAAAGAGCAAAATTTTAGAATCACAGGCCCCTTTCGCACCTTACCTGGTGCTGCTGGCATCATGACGGGATCACGTGAGATGGCTCTTCCAAGAGGCAGTTGTGTCCCCTCTGCATCCCCTCCACACCAGCTCCATGCTGGCTGGAAGGAAGTGTGAGCACTCCGCCCCTTCTTTCTGCAGCGCATCCGGGTACTTTCCCAGGCTGCGGTGGGGAGGAAGCATGATGGCGACGTGTCTGGAGCCCCCGCACACAAGGTAAGTGCATGTAGGGCCCGAGAGGGACGCGCAATTTCACGTCATTTTCAGCAATGAGCTGAAAATGTTATAATGCGTGATTGCCGCCTATTGGCCTTGGGAGCATTGCACGATTGTGAGGACGTCATGTGAAACGGTCCTTGCAATCGTGCAAAGCTTCCGAGGCCATTTTGCAACAGGACTGGTGTGCGAAAAGGGCCATAGAGTTGGAAGAGACCACAAGGGCATCTAGTCCAACCACCTGCCATACAGGAATACACCATCAAAGCACTCGCA
Source organism: Ctenosaura bakeri (assembly GCA_948474755.1). NCBI lineage: Eukaryota > Metazoa > Chordata > Lepidosauria > Squamata > Iguanidae > Ctenosaura > Ctenosaura bakeri. The sequence goes on along the minus strand of CAOLHI010003180.1, from coordinate 82,485 downwards.
ATAGATGGCATCCAGTCTCTGTTTAAAACCACCAAAGAAGAAGAAGATTCCACCACATTTTGAGACAGCATATTTGACTGTAGAACTGCTCTTACTAACTTCTTGTAGTTTAAATGGAGTCTCTTTTCCTGTAATTTGAAGCTACTGTTCTGTGTCCTAGTTTCTAAAGCAGCAGAAAACAAGCTTGCTCCATCCTGTATACGACATTTCTGCAAATATTTAAATATGGCTATCACGTCGCTGTTAATCTTCGATTGTCCACGCTAAACATATCCAACACCCTACACTGCTCTTCATAGGGCATGGACACATTCCAGCTTGTCAATATATTTCTTGAATTATGGTTCCTGGAACTGGACACAGCATTCCAGGTGAGGTCTTACCAAAGCAGAATAGAGCAATACTGTTACTTCTCTCAACCTAGACACTATATTGCTATTGATGCAGCCTAGAATTGTATTGGCATTTTTAGCTGCCAATAATTATTAGCTGGATAGTAAGGACTTTCATCTTAGGCCATTTTTGCACTACACTTTTATAATGTTATTATTCCACTTTCAACATCATGTGGAATTCTGGGGTTTGTAGTTTACTGAGGTCCAAGAGCTCTCTGGGTAAGAATTCTAAATGCCCCTCCCTAAACTGCAAACCCCAGGATTCCATGGGATGTTGAAAGTGGAATAATAGCACTATAACAGTGTAGGGCAGAAATGGCCTTAATGTTTAGCATGCTCCCTGTTATTCTAAAGTGATTGATGTTCTAGAAAAGAGTACTCCATTAGCATATAGCACTCTATATCATTTCTTAAGCATAATGTTTTGGCACTGCTGCAAGTGAAATATCAGCCTGAGTGGGTCATTGGTCTGAACCAGCACACTTATTATTCTGGCTCCATGAATATTAATTTGTTTTGCAATGCAAACTAATCTATATATTGGAAAACACCTCAAGAACATGTTTCAAGGTACATGAAAGCACCAGACATGTTGAATGGAAATAATCTCCAACGTATTCTTAGCAACCAAACCTTGGAAGTAACTAGTTTTAGTTCATTAGTTAATTTTGATTAGCTCCTTTATCAAGTAAGGAAGGTATAACAACATCACATTACATAGTGGTTGTAAAGAATATTTTAACTCCTTTTGTAGCATAACAATAACTTTTTAGTTAATTTAATGACTACAGCCATTGTCTTCATTGAACATTGGTTCAAGTGCTGGCTCATGCTAGGGCCAGTGTTGCAGTCTTACAGAATCACAGAATCGTATAGTTGGAAAAGACCACAAGGGCCATCCAGTCCAACCCCCTGCCATACAGGAATACACTGTCAAAACATTCCTAAGAGATTGTCATCCAACCTCTGTTTAAAAACTCCAAAGAAGGAACATCCACTACACTCTGTTGAAGGTGTTGAGGAGATAAAATGGTTAACAAGAGAAGAGTGTCTCTTGTAGTGCAGGCTACTAGCTTGTAGCATTTAGATTTATTCAAAATAACGTAAAGTATCTATTTTAGCTACTGTTGAGAAACATGAAAGCAAAGATTTACTTTTTTTTTTTTTAACATCAGTGGTAACTCACTATTTTTACAGACATTGGTAATTACCCCATGGACACTGCAAAAACATGCTGTGCCAGATCACTGTCTAGGTCTAGCTGTGTGACAACTGTTTGTCCAAGGTACACCATAGAAGAATATGTGGTTGTCTCATATACTGCAGAGTAGAGAACTAGCTACATAGTATACTTTTAGAATGTACCTCTTTTTCTATTGTAAGATCCCAATCCACTCACAGTCAGCAATGGGAATGTCAATACTTTTCTAGGAATAAGTTCCACTGAGCACAGTGGAGATATAGTTTTGGATAAGCATGCATAGAATTGCAAAGTTAATTCTACTGGAAACAGTGAGACTTAAACAAGAAACAGTCTTGTGGTTACTTAGACTAATATTGATTTATTAGGAATAGGTGTTCGTGGACTAGAGGCCATTTTACCAGATGCATGAAATACTGCTTTTAGTTGGCAGATACATATACAACTAACTTTAGCTGGGAGCCACTTCATACTTGATACACTTTCTATGAAAGGTTTCAACTAATAAAGTGAAGAGGAACAAGGGGTCCTATGGGCCTAATTGGACTTCTCAAGCATTTAGAGGAGGTCTTTCTCGAAGTCCTTCCTCTCCCCCTCAAAAATTATCCCCACTCTGTTTGTCCTCACTACTTACTGGTGGTAACACGAGAATGTTTCCAGTTCCTCATACACCCACTCGTGTTAGGACCTTCACAGTAATCCCTGGCTGCACCTGTTGGTAGAAGTTTTAGAAATATTTTAAGCATTGTACAATTGGAGAGTTTTCCCAAGAGGGTTAAAGAAACAGATGAAGTACAGGAAATGATGTTATGAAATCTACTGTACATACATTTAACAAGACAGAGTGGCTCTTTGTTCAATATGCTTAGGCAAAACTCTCACAAAATGGATCCTAGACTCATGAGGCTGAAGTGACTGCTTTGTTTTACTTGGTGCTAATGAGAGAGCAACATTGCAAAATCAGAAATGAGCCAAACGAAAAACCACACATCCAAATATACAAAACTACATGTAGGATGCTTGGCTCGCAAATGGATTAGAGTGTAATCTCTGCCTTCTATATTTATATAAGACTGGAGCAAAAGGAGAGATCAAACTTTTTTCCCCTTTGAACATTACAGAATCTGGAATTAAAGTGTTTGGTTTAACCTCCTCTCTGAAAGAAAATAGACCAAAGTTTTCAGTGTGTTTTCCATTGTCTTTTTGGATTTGATCTGTCCAGCCTAAGACTGAGCAATCAATGCCAATTATTTTATATATCTCAACAGAAGAACCCATTGCATGTTCCATATTCATTTTTGAGCCATGATTACTGTATGTATTGATTCATACTATAGTTATCCTTAGCACACTCTTTAGTCCTGTTTGACAAGATGGAATTTCAATTACAGTGTTTAGATATGGTCCCCAACAGTATCCATAATAAGCAGTAACATAGCAGCTGCACTGTTTCTTTTTAAATAGGAAGAAGCCTTACATAGTGAATGGAAAGTCCTTGTCTTTCTTTAAAAATGGTGTTAAAATTACTTGAATGGCCTCCATCATCCAGCAGTCAGTGACACTTGGCTGCAAGTGGAAACAAGGAGACTCTATATCAAAATGGGGTCTTCCAGTGTGGCAATTGTGATGAACCCTGAGAATGGGGGCTTAGCAACACAGCACCTTAGCAACCTCAGGGATTTTAATTGAATGGCTGTTGGAATTGGAACCCAGGCTAGCCGGAGGGAGAGGCTAGATGGGGGAAGTGAGTAACTGAAATTTAACTGAAAAAAACAGAGTTGAAGTTCTGTAGTGTGTGTTTGGAGTTGAGACACAGTGAAAGATCCATCTGAGAGTATGGGAGAAAGAGAGAGAAAAAGAAAGTGTTTGCTGGTTTTCAATATACAAGTTTTGAGATGGTTGCTAACCCTTAATTTTCCAACTACCTTTTACCCTGACAGTATGTTAAATAAAGAATTGTTTTCTATTTTTGTAAGATCTGTCTCAATAGTGTGCTTTAGCTTTAACTGGGTTACACATGCTACCAACAGTGACACAGTCATTGGATAAATAAATCCATGCTTTGCCCATATATCTGAAAGGGTGCAGATTTAGGGAAAGCAGTAGAGGGAGACAGACTGGAAGAGAACATTGAGAAGGGTGCTGCATTCTCTAGGGAGGAAGAGATATAGCAGAACTTGAGTGTCATAGCCCTGGCTTGGTCCAGAGACCTCCCTGCTCCCGGTTCTTGACAGCAATTGTCCCAAATTGTCCCACAGCTTTTTGTTGTGCTCCTTAAAGCTTTTTGCCTCTTCCCACTGATTCCTTATTCAGATGCTCTTCCCTCGCAACACTCTTACCTGAAAGCTTCTTTTTGCTTTTTATTTTTTTACACAGTCTAAAGCCTTAACAAGAACCAGTGTGGTACAGTGGTTTGAGCAATGGACTGAGACTCTGGGAGACCAGGATTCAAATCCCCACTCAGCCATGGAAACCCACTAAGTGGCCTTCTGCAAATTGCACTCTCTCAGCCTTAGAGGAAGCAGGGACAGACCTCCTCTAAATCAATCCTGCCAAGAAAATCCGAGGATAGTTTGTCCGTAGGATCACTGTAAGTTGGAAATGATGTGAAGCGTTAACACTACAGTGCCAGGTTGTGTGCTCTTCAGGTCTTGCCCTATGTGGGAAGAGCTCGATTGGCTCCTTGAGGCTCATCTGACCAGACAAGATGCCATGGTGCATTCCAGCTTTGGGAGGGGAAGGGAGTGAGAGTGATTGTGTAGGAGCTGAAAAGAAGGAGACCGGATTCAGAACGAGCCTGAATAAAACCCAGTCTCCCTCTTTTCTGCTGATTCGTTGTACGTGCTTTCCAGTATTTGCTCTTGCTCCAGAGATTACGTAGTAGCCAACACTGTATGCACACACATGCCTCTGTTCCCTTGGAGAACTTAGCAAAACTGACCGGGAGGGGTGATCAGCACTTTACTGGTAAGGTTTTACAGAGAGTATTATAAAAACAAAAAAGAACACACATGACAAGAACATGTATCAGGTTTGTAAAAAAAAATTTTCTTTTGCGTAGGAACAAAATACTTCAGAAAGTAGAAGGAACCTGAAACATCCCATGATTAGCAAAACATCCCTTCTATCAAAAAAGCAAGCAAACAGCAGTGACAGCAGCAGTAAATACTGCCATGTCCTAGTCCATTCGTCTCATCTGCAAGACCCTACAAAGGCATGAATCCAGTTCTGATCCATGTTAGAATAAATCCTCTGGATGAAGGAGGCATACATTAGATATACATAAGATACACATAAGTGTAGCATTACTAGGACTATTAGGAAGAGGAAGTAGAAGCTAGAGTGAAATGTTTTCTTGCAGGAACATTTTTATCTCCCCTTAGACACTCAACACTTTGTATGATGTATCATCCTCAGTTAAGAACTCTGTGATATTCTGCATCTTTCTGGGCTGAACAATATGTATTTGCATCTTCTTTCTGCAGTGGATGTTACTAGGGACAAGGATACCTTAGCACATCAATTTCTTTAAATTAATCTTTAAAAATAAAATCAATCTGAATCCATACAGATATTTAGAGTGTACAATTTTTGCTGCTCTCTGTGGCCCATGAGAACTCTTCCTCCTCCTCCTCCTCTTCCTCCCCCTCCTCCTCCTCCTCCTCTTCTTCTTCTTCTTCTTCTTCCTCTTCTTCTTCTTCACCACCACCACCACCACCACCACCACCACCCTTTGTGAATTTATTTGTTCCTTTAGAAGTCCTCTAGTACCTGCAGGGGAATCCCTAAGTTGAATTGGAAAGACAAGGTCTTGGGACAGGATCTAGTCTTCACATAGGCCCTTTCCGCAATGCACCTTTTCATGGAGCTGGAGTGCGGGGATCGCGTGAGCAGCCTCCAGCGAGAGGCTCTTGCATCCCCATTGCTTCAGCTCCACAGCTGCCACCCACTCGTGTGAGAGTCCTGCCTCTTCCTTCCACAGTGCAGCCTGGGAGTCTCCCAAGCTGCATTGGGGCAGGAAGCACAAGCACTGTGACTCCGGAGCTCCGCATGCACAGCAAGTGCACGTGGGACCCCAGAGCAATGCACGATCGTGCACCATTTCCAGCTTAAAGCTGAAAATCAAAAAATGCACAAGCAGTGCCTGCCAGACCCTTGTGCATCACACGATTGTGGGTGCATCATGTGGACTGCTCCTCACATTTGCGCGGCACTCAAGGGGCCCTTTTGCATGGCATAGTGCAAAAAGGGCCATAGTGAAGATGCAGTGAGACATCTTCTAATTCCATATGCGATTCTTCAAACCTTGGCATGAGATAAGTAAGTTTGTCACTTTCATGCAAGCTTGAGAGAATGGTGGGGAATTCTGCCAGAGTTCTTTTTTGAAAAAATGTGGATGCCAGTGGCAAGCATAATTATGGGTCCCTTTCACAATTTTTCTGGCTTTCCCAGTTGCTGTGCAGAGCAGGGATACAAAAAACAAGACATACAACTCATAGCTGCTCCAGTAGTCAGGTATTTTGAGTAATTCAAGAACACACAAAAGCATGCATTCAGAAGCATGCTGAAGTTGTCTGCTACAAGCAACCCCCTTTATTAAGTGTCTCCTACTTAAATGAAAGAGTTGTTGGCTCTTTCTCTCCTTTTGTTTTTCTTTCAATGGGGCTGCAAATGATGATGGCACCTCCTTGGCATTCATCTCTTCTGGACAAGGTGGAGGCTAATCCTTCTGAAGGAATCATAAAACCATAGCTGCCTATTGTCTGAGGAGGGGCCATCATCTGGAGACCCCACCCCAGGTTTGAATCCTGTGACTCAGATTTCTCAGAATAAGCTGTGACACACCACCAGGTGATCCAGAAGGAAGCTGTGGTCAATGGCAAGGAGAATAGAGTCAGAAAGGCCCAAAGGTACTTCTAGTACTAATAAGGATACTGAGTTCCTGGAGTAGGTCATCCATCATGACAGCCACAATAGTTATCAGTGTCATTTTCTATCCAGCAGATGGATTAAAATGTATGTAAATAATCAGTATCACCAAAATGCACCTGATGTTGGAAGGCTACCACCCTGCTCAATCACAGTGGCCAAGAAATGTATATTTCAGCTAGGCCTATAACTTCTCTAATCTTCTGGGTCAAGGGGAATTTTCTTTAATAAAGGTTTTAGTAAATTGCATAGATAGAAATTGTTGGATTACTTAAGGAGTCTTAATGGACTCCATTTATAATGTTTAGATTTAATGTAAGTTACTTTTTCTTTTGTGTTTCATCTCATTTTATGTATTCAATCATATGAGATAACTTCATTCGTTTGTTAGTAAAATTTGTAATCAGTATAGTAATAATAAAAAAAAGATAAAGTCCTAATGAACTTGGACTTTTTTCCCCATAGACTTTTTTCAGAATTTCAGTTTCAGAATTACCTTTATGATCGTCCTAAAATTCAATATTTTTCAGTATCATTGGTTCTAAATGAAGTGCTAAGCAAGTAGGTACTTCTATCTGGCTGGAATATGTTCTCTAGTTTGTATCACAAATACGGCACTTCCCACATGCTGCTCCTAGAGATTTCTCAGCCTAAAGTGGGGACCAATGACACCTCCCCCCTCACCTCGCTATCACCAGCGGAAAAGTCTTTCTTCATCAGTTCCACAGAACTGGCCTTGCGAAATATACAATAAAAAGAGCAGCATTCCAAATATTTACAGAGATTAGTGGTGGAAGCCCAGCATGTCATGTATCTGATTTTTACTATTCAGAACAGAAAAGGATTGAATTCATAGATTGCAGTGCTATTCACCTGCACTTGGGAAGAAGTTCCATGAACTCAGTGGGACTTACTTCCAAGTAAACATATATGGCAAAAGTGGTTAAAATGTGGCCCACAAACAGACCCCTGGACTGTTTCTGTGGCCCTTGACCCCTCTAGGCTCCACAGACCACACTTTAGGCACATGCACACTAAATAAATAACAGAAGAAAAATCTGGGACTTTCTAGTCTTAAGTCCCAGATTTTTCTTCTGTTATTTCTGATTTTATTTTAGAGATCTGTACACACTTTCTTTATCCCAGAATATTCTCTGTCGGCTCCCAATATGATTGCAGACTTTTTATACCAGCTCCCCAGGTCAGTTTATTTTGTCCCAATATAAAACCAGAAAGAACAGGAACAAAACTTGAGACTTTTTAACCAGTCTGGATGCACCGTAAGTTTATTTTTTAAACATTCATTTTTTAAGATGGGTTGCTGGATCCAGCTGCACTGTTTAACATTTTTAATGTTAGACAGCTTGCAATTCCAATGTCCTTTTTTGTGGGGGAGAGGGGAGGTTGCAGGGTGGCAGTCCATGAGGCTCCAGATGTTCCCAGGAACAGAAAATGGACACTTAAACGTGGGCATAGTTGTCCACCCTGCTATGCAGAATCAGGCCATTAGTTCAGGTGTTATTCCCTGAGACAGTGATATAAATCTTCTTGTTTTTCACCAATGAGAATGACTAAGTCCACCACTATTCTGCCCACTGGATAAGAACACAAAGATTTCTGCTCAGTTCCCAATTACTATTTACACCTTGAGAAGTTACACAAAAGTCTGCACGGTTTTTCTGTCCGGAAAACGTGTTTCCTACATAGAGAAGAATGGTTTCTGATCAAAATCAACTACTCCCAAAAACATGTTGTCTGCCCCCAAGATGTGTTCTTCTGCATAGAAAAGTCATGTCTGTTTTTTGTGCAGATGAATACTGCTGAGGAAGCAAGAACCTTGCTGCAGCTTTATGGCTGTCACTCTTCTCCATGACCTTTCTCAGCCAGAAAACAGACAATAATGCATACCCTTTCCATTCCATTCTTACCTGGGATGGTAACATTTCCAATTCCACCTCTTCAGCCTGATCATAACCTTCCTCCTGCTTTCCTTTTAACTTTTATCCCTCTCAAAAGACATGGATCATTGAATCAACCTTTGATATGAAAGAAAATAATGCATAAGCACACATATCATCTTGAACTCTTATCATCTTTTTTATCCCCTCAGCAGCCCTCCATTTTAACATTCCTTTTTAATTCCTTTTGTGGTAAGGGAAATAAATGGCCCTTGGAAAATTCTCCTCAAATGAAAGCTTTGATTCATATTTTATCCAAGGATATAGTCTGTCTTCTGTATTATAATGCTATCTAGCTAGCAATACTGAACAAAATTATCTACATGTGGCATAGTGACAACATGCAAACAGGCAAAATGATTGGGGGACATCAATGTTTTGCATTTGCTTCCAGCTCTTTATTTGTGTATAATTCCCATGAAATTGCTGCTTTGATGTACAAATTATTATTATTTCATTGAGATGCCAGTCTTGAGATTCTGAGAGGTTTTTGAGGAATTTATTTTCTTATGATATAAAATGCTGACCACATGGGAATGTATTTTATTATGCTCACAACTGATTCCAGCCAAATTCCCAATGGCAATTTCACTCCTCCTCCTCCAAAATGCAAACATCAAAAGCCTAATGCTAAGTTTACATACCAGTATTTGTTTCTGTTTGCTGATCAGTGCAAACAACACAGTTTTACTTCTGAACAGCCAGCTTAAAAAAAAAGAGCACATATTACTGGGAATTTGTTTCTCCCTGGTCTTTTAACATTAACACTTGCATATCTAGAGACTTTTTAAAATCATGCATTTTTGTTTTTCATTTCAGAACAGTAGAATCAAAGGAATAAAAATGAATGCCTATTGAAAAAGACCTGACTGCCATTCATAGAAGCCCTGTCACTTGGTAGTGGACAGGTTTTTTAAAAATATAGTAATAATGTCATTCTGGAGAACCCACAGGACCTATAAAAGGCATGTGCAGGCAGTAAGATCACAAAGATGGTGATCTCGATTACAGTTTGGCATTTTCAGTAGAAGCCAGAGAAGCTTTAAAGATTGAAGTTTAAACACTGAAGCATAAATAAGCACATCAGTCCTGTGGTTTTCAGTGAAATATAATCGCACTCTGTGTGTGCATTGTGTATGTTTGTTAATTAATTTGTGTCCATTGGGCATGGTAGAAAATTTGTTGGGTTTGCATTTCCCTAATTTAAAAAAATCGATTTCATGCCCCCTAAGACTGAAAAGGAACTAAAGTGCATTTTGCCTTGGAGATTTTTATATTTCTGAGGCTTTGCAATACTTGTTAGAGGAGAGAATCTGAGTTCAAAATCATGCACACTGTTTTTAAAAAATGTAGAACTAAAATGCATGTATTTGAACCAATTTTAGTGCACAGAAAAAATGTGTATATGAGGCAAATGCATGGAAAAATGTGCACATGTGGGAGGGATATACAAAAATATGCTGATATCTCCATGCAAGAAGAGAAAAAAAAGAACCCTCGTACCCGTGTGGCCCAGAGAAATGCAGTGAAAATGACTTGATGGATTTTCACATCCCTGGTTGCCAAATGACATCAGCATATACAGTACTATACAAATTAGCATAAATAGAAGTCCAAGCCACTGCTGTGACAGTGGAAGTGATGAGAGCAGAAGTGGAGGAAGAGAGGTCACACAGGCCCTTTCCGCACCGTACCTCAATAGTGTTTTACAATCCCAGCATTGCCATTTCCATGCTGGTGTTGGATTAGGAACATTCTCTTTTGCACCCTTCTCGTAAGCAGATGAGTAGTGGTATTGCCACCGGTGTTCCTTCCGCACTACAGCGTCATTGGCCAGTCCCTTTCCTCATCTTCACCCCACCCCGCACCTGGCCGACTGAGACACTTTACTCCAGAGCTCTCTCTGGTGAAAAATCACACTGAAGGACTGCCCCTAAAAGACAATCAGTGTTTGCCTTTATGTATCTTGTCTTCATCCATCAGCCCCTTCTACACCCCACGGGGCTGAGTTTCTCTCCTGAGGAGCTATTCTGGTTGCTTGGCAGCCTGTTTCTACGTTTCTCTGGCACTCCGGCTAACCACACCCCTAGAACTCCATTGCGATACCTTTGCACTTTCTTCCTTGACTTTCTTTAGTTCCAAGTCTTTGCTATTTTATGATAGTGGTATGATGTCATCTGCATATCTTAAATTGTTGCTGTGCCTTCCTCCACATTTCACACCTCCTTCCTCCTGATCTAATCCAGTTTTGTGCATAATATGTTCAGCATACAAATTAAATAGATTGAGTGATAAAATGCAGCCTTGCCTACCCCTTTTCAACAGGAAACCATTCAGTTTCTCCATATTCTATCCTGATGGAAGCCTCCTGTCCTGAATACAGGTTATGCATTAGAACAATTAAATTGTTGTAGTGTGTCCATTTCTTTAAAAGCGATCCATAGTTTTTCATGATCTCCACAATCAAAGCCTTTGCCATGATCTAGAAAGAACAGACTGATTTCCTTCTGAAATTCTTTGGTGCACTCTATTATCTAATGTATGTTTACAATATGATCCCTGCTGCCTGTTCCTTTTCTGAAGCCAACTTAGACACCTGGTATTTCTTACGTCACTTTGCTTGCATGGGAAATTGATGCAGTGGCCCCGCGGTTACTGCAATCCCTGGTGTTCCCTTTCTTAGGGAGGGGAATGTATATTGAATGAGTCTGGTCTGTGGGCCATTCTTTTGTTTTCCATATTTGTTGACAGATTTTAGTCAAAACTAGAGTAGATTCTGTCTCTTAAATGTTCAAATGTTTTTTTGTTTCCTTGTGCAAGGCTTACTTGACCTAGTAGTTTCACCTTTGGATACTGTTTAGTTTTGAATCAAAAGTCTGGTGAACCAGGTTGAAGTGCTTTTCTTTTGGGGTGTGAGAAATTACTCATATTCTTTGCATGTTATTTCTGCCTCTGATACCAAATTTTTTATTAAAGAAGTAATGTCAAGGAGCACAGGTACTTCATTAATTGAGGTATATCTATAGTCAGATAGTGATGTCTATATGTTAAGTGATGTCTATATGCTAAGCCTTGGGACATGACTATGGTATTTCAAAGGAAAACAATAAAGGAAAGATTGAGGAGAAGGCATAAACAAATCTCTCTTTTCCTGCAGAAGGATTCAGCATTTTCATTCCAATATTGCATGCATTGCCTGAGGGCAAAAGAAAGGCATGTAATCATGTATAAATCACTCTTCATCCAAAAAGCATCCCAGTACAGTATACAAAACATTTACAAAATCTTCCAAGTTCCTGTTTGTTTTGAGGTCTTGTTTCCTATTACCATAATCAGTCTTGTTTAGATATGAGTCGTGGGAACACATCCACATTATCTCATACAAAGGTTCAGTGAGTGAAAGGGAAAGGCAAGATCCATGAGCAATATGCTGGTAGGTAGTATAGAAGATGGTCCTTTCTGCTTCTGGGGTCTTCTGTCTGCACATCTCAGAGAAAAAAGCAATGGAAATTATTCCAATGTGAACAGTTAAGCACAGAGTTTCCTTACCACACAAGACCAGATTGTACCTGATGTCCTGTTTATCAGGGAGTAAACTAGCAAAAACTTTCCTATGAACCACAATATCCTTTAATACAGAGAAGTGTGTTTTCAATTCTGGGGTTTGTAGTTTACTGGGGCCCAAGAGCAATTTGGCTGAGAATTCTAAATACCTCTCCCTAAACTGCAAGCCCAGGATTCCATAGGATGTTGAAAACAGAGTAATAGCACTATAATAGTGTAGTGCGGAAATGGCCTAAATCTCTTTAGATTTACCCCCGTCTTCTAGTGCAGCAAAGAATATACTCTTGGCCTTTTATATGTGGCAACCCTTTTACTATCTGTTGAATATTATCATGTCTATCTCTCTTTCCCTTCATCTCAGGCCCTTTTCGCAGAGCATTTGCCATGCGAAAGGGCCCCTTAAGCGTCGCGTGAATGTGAGGAGTGGTCCAAACAATGCACTCACAATTGCATGACGCTCCAGGGTCTGGCAGGTGCCACTCACACACTTTTTCATTTTCAGCTTTAAAAATGGTGTGCGATCGCACATTGCTCCAGGGCCCTGCGCACGCTTGCCATGCATGCAGAGCTCTGGAGCCGCAGCACTCATGCTTCCTGCCCCAGCGCAGCCTGGGAAACTCCCAGGCTGCACTGTGGAAGGAAGAGGTGGGGGCTCTCGCACGAGCGGGCGGCAGCTGTGGAGCTGAGCAAACCGGGACACGAGAGCCTCTCGCTGGAGGCTGCTCGCACGATCCCCACACCCCAGCTCCGTGAAAAGGTGCATTGCGAAAAGTGTTGTCTTCACTGTGAAACTGGTTCAGGGATGCACAAACTACAGCTTTTAGGTCTTCCCTCTGTGGCCCCTGAGGCTGATGAAAGCACTTTCCCCCATATCCCAACTAGTTCCTCAGGGTAGTAAGGAGGAAAACTCTGTTCGGAACATACGTTGTTGCTTCCAGTGTTGCTGTTTTCCTGCCACTAGTGTGCATTAGAAAAAGAACAATATCAGTAGCAGTGGAATCAATGATGTATCTAGCATAAACAGCGCCTAAGGAAAGCGTGGAAGTTGCACTCCTACCTTCTTACCCTTACCCCACCCTGCCACCCCTACATGCATGGCTTTTTTAAAACCCCTGACATTGGCATCCAGGGTATGAGCTCTATTGGCCCCACCCTAACTATGCCTCTAAGAGGAATGGAAGTAGCTGTCACTTCCACCAACACCCCAGCAATCTCTTGATTTTAGTGGACAAAGATGGGAAGTTTAAACCTCCCTCTCTATGAGTACTGAAATGTGTGTGCATGGGGGAGATCTGCATGTGTGTGTGTATGCATGCAGGCATGTGTGCATGTGTGCATGCTGACATGCACATGTAAAGCCCCTGCCCCCCCCCTTTCTGGGACTTGATATTTCCCTTAATAGGGTATGTCTAGGATTCCCTAGAGTCTGGTGTTACTTCTCTGGTTCTCAGAGCGAGGTGAAGGAATCTCAGGGTGAGAATGCTGTCTTGAAAAGTGTGTGCATGCGTGCGTGCGCATGTGTTTCCTCTTTTGTTATATTTGGGCTTTTATTGAACGGCTACTGCATGCAACTGTGGTTCGTGTTTAAGACAATGTGTTTAATCACATCACTGAGGGTTGCTCCATGTAACCTCACCCTTGTAACCTTACAAGCCCCTACCTCTTGCAACATCACAAGGCATCATCTGTAGGTCTCAAGATTCAGTCCTGAAGTTCTCCTGACCCGACATCTCTTGGTATGGCTATCTAGTATCTTCTGGTTCTGCAGTTCATTGCTAAAAGCAATTGGAAAAGCATGTTGAGAAAAAGAAAATATTCTTTCTTTAAGTCTTTGGAAACTGCTTTGGATCCAATACAAGGAGAAAGGTGGTATATAAATTAAATAAGCAAATAAATAAATATATATAAAAAAAATCATTTCTCTTATTTGCTGTTTGGACTAGCAAGATTAAACAAAGCAGAACCTTTGGTCCTTGGGTGGCATGTTGGTGTCAGATGTAATCTGGAAAAAGTCTCCATCTGGAAATGATAATATCTAACGCTGTTTGCACATTCTGGCATGTTTTCTTTCTACTTAGAATTCCATTTGATTAGCAACTGATTTTTTTCCTGGTTTTAAAAGCATTATGTAAAATTCATAGTCTGACATCACAAGTTATTCTCAGAATGCACAGCAACATACAGTTGGCTTCTTTTTCTAAATGTCTTTGGGGATAGTTATTATCAAGGAACTGTTAGCAGCGCATCAGAAATAGTCTGTTAACTTCTCACAGTGACATCCCTTTTCAAATGAAGAATAAACAGAACAGACTCAGTTCAGCTGAAAAGCATAATTGAATGCAGTGTGCGTTCAGACACTTCTGTTCATGGAAAGCCAAGGGAATGTTCAAAGACAGGTCTGACAAATTTAAGCAGGTAAGATCACCTTTGAAAAGGAAATATGAGGTACTCCAGGGATTGTAAATCACACAAGATATAAAATGAATACTCATTTTGTCTTAAGGAAGAATGTGTGCCCATAACAATGAGGATTTTGTTAAGTTTTCGCAATTCAATGCAAAATTGGTTTGGATTATTTATTCTTTAATGTGACTTTCATTAGGGGGAAAAATCGAAAGTTGTTGTTCTTTATATATTTTAGCATGTTTGATTAGCCCTGTAGTTAAATATCATCACTATTTTGTGTTGTTACTGTTTTATTAAATGGAAATACTTCCAGGTCAAGGAATTGGTTCTTCCTCTTCCCCATCTTTCTTTTCCACACTGATTTAAAGCAGCATTTCAACAAGTAAGGCCGGTATCTCAGTGTCTATTAAAATGAAATAAAAATTTAGTATGGGCAGCAATGGCATTATCACAGACTGGAAACACATATCAATATACATTTCAGGCCCCCCAAAAGAAGATACCAGGAATTGCAGTAACCACCACACCATTGCATTAATCTCCCATGCAAGCAAAGTAAGGCACAAAAGTCTATAACAAAGACTTTGACCATATATAGATCAAAAAATGCCAGATGTCCAAGCTGAGTTCATGAAACAAAGAGGCACTAGGGATCATATTGCAAATATACATTGGATAATGGTGTGTTCCAAAGAATTTCAGAAAATCAGACTGTGCTTTATCTAGCGAAGCCTTTGATTGTGGAGATCATGAAAAGTCATCATGTGTGTACCACGACATTTGATTGTTGATGTGTAACATGTACTCGGGACAAGAGGCTACTGTCAGGACAGAAAACAGAGAAACAGAATGGCTTCCAAGGGGGCCAGGCAAGGCTGCATTTTATCACCATATCTGTTCAACTTGTATGCTGAACATATTACCTTAAAGCAAGATTAGACTCAGACAAAGGAGGTATGAAAACTGGAGGAAGGAACATCAACAGTTTAAGATATACAGATGACACCATACTACTAGCAGAAAATAGCAAAGGTTTGTGATTCCTTTGTTCGTCTGGTATTCCTTGATTACAAAACCATTTCACAAGTTGCAAGTAAGCTAAAAATCAAATCAAACCTAAGAAATGACTTCCATTTATTCTACATTACTGTACAAACAAAATTAAAGCAAACCTCACACACTTTTTTGGAATCTTTTGCTTTTCAGTGCACTATCTTGTTGTTGTTGTTTTCTTCATTTATATACTCTCCCTTTCCCCCCATTGGCAGGATTCAAGCTTACAAATTAAAATGCAATATGGTTAAAACATACAAAAGCTCAGCATTAAAACAGAATTAAACTATTAACAACATCTAAAACAATACAATTAAAAACAATAAGAAGCAATTTATAAACAATGCAGTTAAAAAGAGGCAGAACCCTCCTAAAACTCTGTCTTTGAAACCTTCATTTTTCAAAAGCATGGGGAAATAAACAAGCTTCTATTTGCTGGCAGGAGGAGAGCAAAAAGGGGGGCATTTTGGCCTTTCTAGGAGAGGAGCCCAGGGGGAGCCACTGAGAAGAGCCTGGTCATTTCCACACTAGACTGTTATAGTGCTATTACTGCACTTTCAATATTCTGTGGAATCCTGGGTCCTTTGAGGCCCCTCCCTAGACTGCAAATCCCAGAATTCCATAGAATGTTGAAAGTGCAGTAATAGCACTATAAGAGTCTGGTGTAGAAATGGCCCCTATCTCTCATACCCACCAGGTGTGCCTGTGAAGATGGTTGGACACAGAGAGAAGGGCCTCTTAGATAACATTTTTCAAAAATGTCTAGTACAATTTCTAGATAAATATTCATCTATTGTGTGCCATAAAGACTGCTTTCAGGATTCAGTACAAACAGTTAAGGCTGTTGTGCATGCTAATCTCAAATTGCTCCAGCCACTGTTCTGCACTTTTTCGAGAACTGTTCAGTGACTAAAGTGGCAGCAACATGCAGGTGACAGCTGACTGGGGCTTTCCTGAACCTTTGCTTGGTGGCCAAGCAGTGGATCAGATGAATGCAAACATACCAATGCCTTATATGCGGATTTACCTTTAAAAATGATTTGGAAACTGCAGTTAATCCACATAGAGATTAATCAGGACTGGACTGTGGAGCATGCTTTCCCCAACTAGCTTTTATTCTGTTTGTGTGCTCAATTTAAAAAATGAGTTTTAAACTTTAAAGCCCTAAACATCTTGGAACAAGGTTGCCTCCTCCCACACATCACTACACACAAAGTGTAAATTCTTCTTTAGAGGCTCTACTCTAAATGAAATGACTACTAGCGAGGTTGTTGCCATTTCAGCAGAGACATCCAGGTTGTGGAACAGCCTTCTGAAAGATATTTGTCTGGAGCCATCTTTGTGATCTTTCTAAATCTGGGAAAAGATCTTTTTGTTCATTCTTACCATTTGAATAAGCCATGTTGTCTAGTCTTCTCTGTTTTAGCTATTTGGCTGTTGTGAGAGTTTTTTTTTTTTAAATAAGTTTATATTGCTTTTGTATTCATGCTGTTTTTGATTTTATAGTTTGATGTTTTATTTTGAATTTAAATTGCTTTTATCACTATTTATTGTATATCACACACAAGAGCATTATTACAGGGTGGTATACCAATGTCAGAAATAAATAAATAAATTTTAAAAAGCCATTTCTTTTACTTACAAACTTGCTTTTTTGTAATCTGCCTTTCCTCCAAGGAGCTGTGCACACTATCACTGGTGTGCTTTGCCTCTATAAAACTAATATTAGTCAGTGTCATGAAGTAAGGTCATTGACTGTAAAGTGGTTAGGGATTTAAAAATAGAGTATGTGAATTCTCGTTTTTGTTTTGAAAGTATTTCTCATGTTAGAGGCAACTAGAATTAGCTGTGAACTGGGTTCTGGCAAGAGAGAGTGCATGCCTATGGCCCTTTCCTCACCTTACCTTTTTCTGGTGCTGGGGTGCGGGGATCGAGCGAATAGCCTCCAGCGAGAGGCTCTTGCGTCTGGGGTCCTTCTGCTCCGCAAAAGCTGGCTGCTCACTCGAGAGTCCTGCCTCTTCCTTCCACAGTGTAGCCTGGGAGTTTCCCAGGCTGCGCTGGGGCAGGAAGCGTGACTGGCACGGCTCCGGAGGTTCCGCATGCCAGACGAAAACGGCTTCCAGACAAAAATGAAAAGGTGCACAATTAGCACCTGCCAGCCCCTGGAGCATTGCGCAATTGTGAGTGCATTGTGCAGATCGCTCCTCACAATTGCGCAATGCTCCAGGCACCCTTTCACATGGCAAATGCCATGCGAAAAGGGCGTATGTGTTTTCAAGTCACCTGTCAACTTACGGGGAAGTGTGGTGTAGTGGTTTGAATGGTGGACTGCAATTCTCGGGACCCTGGGGACCAAGTATTGAATTCCCACTTGGCCATGGAAACCCACCAGATGATCTTGGGCAAGTCACACTCTCTCAGCCTCAGAGGAAGGCGACGGCAAACTCCATCTGAATGAATCTTGCCAAGAAGATCCCGTGATAGGCCTTTGGGTTGTCATAAGTTGGAATACACACAACAACAACAATGTTTGCTACTGTGTTTATTTAGGGCAATGAATTTTTGTTTTGTTAATCAGATATAACTATCACCAAGCCAGAGTACATAGATGTACATATTGCTCTAAATCCTGTTGTCAGTCTCAAATAGAGGAGATCCACTGAATCAATGGATTTACTTACCGTATGTATTCAGTCACCATTCAAGAATATATTCAGTGGAGCTACTCTATTTTGGAGTAACCAATGGGTGTCAGACTACTGAAACTTTTCTCAGTTAGAAGAAGATCTCCACCTGTTTCCATATAAACCTTAAAAAGCCTCATCCCTTTATCATAGTGAAAATAAAATAGCCTGTACAGTGAGCATTTTTAAATGATCATTTTGTTTTGTTTTTTACTATGTTGTGCAAATTTTCCACGTATCTTTATAAAATGGTGGACTATGCCTTAAATCATTGTTCAGACAAGATATTGTGCTGTTGCTTCATCTCCTTTTTCTTTCCTAATTGCCTTTTTTTCCATTTGAGGAGAAAATACCTTAATGAAAGCTTGTTTTAACTCATAGTTGTATACATTATTAATATAAAAGAAAAATGTGATCTGAATGAACAGTTCTCTTGTTTTAAAAATAAATATGGGGTAGGGGAGCATTAAGAAGATCTTACCGTCTTTCCATCTTTTTGAATGCTAACATCAGTAAGCCATTCATCTGTTTTTTAATTTAACCCACTGAGAAGGAATTGGGTCACATTCAATCATATTCCCTAATTCATTTATGTGCAAGGATGTCTTAATGGTTTTCAGTGAGGCAAATGACAATAATGAGTTCCCATCGACATATCTTTTAGGGAATTTCTTTGATGGATATCCCTGCAAGCAATGCTAGGACTTGCAACTTGTAAAGATAACTATTTTCACCCCTCTCAAGAAAAAGTAATGAGGAGGAGAAAGGAATCAGGTTTTTTGGCAGGTGTGAATTGATCCATTCTCGCATATATTACAACTTACAGTGCTCTAGCCAAAGATATCTTCAGGGTAAAATAGCCTTTCTGCCATTGTTGGGAGGTGGGGGTGGGGGAACTTAACTGAAACCAGGCAAGAGACTTGCTTTATTTTATTGCACAGATTCCCATTAATTAATGCATTGCCATTTCTAGAAAAAGCATTCTCTGAATAATAGCTTTTTCTAAGACCATTAGTATTTTTTCTTATACTTCCAGTAATTTGATAGTGCCTGTTTCCAGATTTCTATGAAGCAATCTTGAAGAAGAAGACTTTGTAAACCTGCCTATGATATCACTAATGTCTGATCAACAAAAATTTAAAAAGACACAGAGAGAAAGATAGCAAAATCTATAAATTTAGATCTGGAGGTCGCAACTTGTGGCTTGCCAGATGTTGTTGGACTACAATTCCAGTCACTCTTAACCATGTAGACAATAGTGAAGGTTGATGGGGTTTCCAGTTCAACTACATCAGTGGACTACAAGTTGCCCACCCCTGACAGAGACCTGGGGGAAAATGGAATTGCTAATTCACAACTCAGAAAAGACTTCATAGTATACATTTAAAAGTCAACAGCTCAGAAAGTTTGTTCTCAATTGTTCTATTTAAGAGTCAGCATACTGTAATGGTTTGGGTGTTGGACTGTAACCTCAGGGTTTGATTCCCCATTCAGTCATGGAAACCCACTGGGTGACCTTGGGCTCATCACACCCTCTCATCCCCAGAAAGCACTGTGATAGAGTTTCCGTAAGTTTGAAACAACTTGAAGGCACACAACAACCACACTGCAAATGAGAGACACCTAAGGTTCCCAGTCATCCATTGTCCTCCTCAGATCTTGCAAACTCAGGCAGCTGTGGCTTCCTGGATTGAATCTATCTATGTGTAATGCAGTCTTCCTCTTTTCCTACTGGCTTCCACTTACCCAAGCATTATTGGCTTTTCTAGTGAGTCATGTCTTCCCATGATATGCCCGAAGTATGCCAGTCTCAGTATAGTAATCTTGGCTTCCAGGGAGAGTTCCTGATTTCCTCTAGGAACCATTTGTTGGTCTCTTTGGCAGTCCACAATATCCACAGAAGTCTCTTCCAGCACCACATCTCAGATGAGTTCATTCTTTTCCTATCAGCGTTCTTCACTGTCCAGCTTTCACAATCAAACATGGAAATACAATGGCATGGATAATCCTGACTTTGATATACCCAGGAAGTTACCCTTGTAAAATTCTGGTAAATGTTGGAAAGCAGTTAGTTCCCTGTGGAAATTGCTTTGTTATGAATATCAGTTACTGTAAGCAGCAGCACAGGGTGAAGGGACAAGAAAACACACTCCTTCCCTCACATATACTTCCAGTAGAGGTCTTTGATTAAGTATAGTTCTCCAACAGGCTACTTATTTTTGCTTGACCACATTCTCTGGACTTAGGAAGAATTTACTAAACACTTTATGAGGCAGTGGTTTATCCTTTCTGCTGATAAAGTGCAAGCTTCATTTTACCTCACTTCTAGACAGTCAAAGCAGCTTCCTCATTTAGTGGCTGGTGAATTTACTCAGTCCATGCTTGAAGAGAGCTGTCCAGAGTTCTGTTCCTATTTTGGAAATAGGATTTGGCACCTTGGAGAACTCCTTTAGTATAGACAAGAGTGGAAACTGGAAACCTGATGTTCAAGCCACGAGTCACTGTGCTTTCTAGACACTGGCAGTAATCAGATCAAAGGCATTATGTTGCCTCTGCATTTTTGTACTACATCTCTTTCACTTTTCGCACTGTTTTCTTTCTGCCTGTAACTGTATAATTTGTGCCAAGTATTCGTTTAGACATATGCTGAACTGGCTGGACCAAAATATTTTGCTGCCTGAGACAGAGTAGCAGAAATGCTGCCACACTCCGCCTGCCACACACACACTCACACATACTGTGTCAAGGTGCATAGTACCCAGAGTTGACTACACTGCATTGACACTATGAGGCAAAACACACACAAACACACACACACACGGACCTCTCTCCCTTGGCAGTGAAAATACAATATTAAATTAAGCAACAAAACAATTTGGTCTTCATCCATGACACCCAAGATCATGTGACTTACCCCTCCTTTCACCTTTACTTTGAAGAGCCTGAATTTCAGCTTTTACATGTGAGGCTTTTCACAACTTTTGAAAAAAAAAAATTGTTCATCAATACTTTTTAATAATCTTGCAAAACACCAGCAGTTTCATAGCTTTTGGACAGTTTTTGTCCAGCCCCCTCAGAATCAACACATGTCTTTTAATATGTTTAATTTACTTTCTAAATCTTTCATTTCATAAAAATTAGTACTGCTGTTACTGACATTTCTACTAGTACTGTTGCCAACTTTGATAGTCCCAACATTAAAAAAATAGAAATAAAAAGTAGAGCTGCTAGCAGGATGATAAGAAGAATTCTCCCAGAGACCACCCCCTTAAAACCTCGCAGTATCTCTGCCTAATCTGGACCTCCTGAATGCAGTTATCCTTTCAATTCCACATGTCTCCAAAAGTTACGATATAGGTTTTGGCTTTAAAAATATACCAAAATGGGTATTAAAATTTGTGTTTCATGATAAAGTACATATAGAAAGACACTTTGTTATAACACAGATACCAAAATGCTTGTTTTATCATATGTACAATGAAAAGCATATTTTATCATAAAATGTAGAGAAATATGTACAGATTTCTATGCAGATTATTTAAAAAGCTCTCGCAGATCAATGAGGAAACAAAGATGCAATATATCTGAATGGACACTTACAAAACGAAGATTGACCAGCAGTAGTCTGTGCATCTATTCCTGTCACCCACAATCCTGGAGGGCCTTAGCAATATATAATGTGGTCACCTGAGGTTGGACATGCAAGGGAATGGTGGCATGGTATTGAAGGAAGCACCACACAGCGTGCCCCGTGCTCATTCAAGCTACCGTAGTGTGTTGCCTTCAGGTACAGTGGAGGATGCTGCCCCACTGCCAGATATTATATGGCCAGCTGTGTTTTTGTTTTCATTGTTTTCAATGTTATTCATAGTTTGAATTTGATCTTATTGATAAGCTTTTATAGTATCTAAAAGATTTTATCCAGTTTGTTGAATGGTTTTGTACATGTACATTTTTTATCCATATGTTTACAACTGTGGACTGTCTTGTGTCTCAGTTTTGGAGGAGGTGGAGTATATTGTATTGTATTGCACTGTATTATAGTATTTATTGCTCCCATTTATTATCCCCAAAGCTAGTGTGCAAGACTGATATAAATAAAGTGACAGAAGGAAGCGAAATGTCTTGGGCCGCCCTGCTCAGGCATGAGGAGAAAAGAATTTCCTTCAAGAAAGATATAGACTAGAAGGGTAGAGTTTTAGTGAGGGTTTAAATGTGGAAATGGAAAAGAATTTTCTTTTCACTTTTATGGCCTTTCTCCCCTTTAGCAATGGAAACATGTGTGGATAGTGTGTGAGTGGTTAGTTCTATGGCCATCTTCATGGAACCACTCCAGTAACACAGATTCGTTCTATTCAGTCTAAGAAAAGAATTGTGGTCTCAGCAAGGAATTGTGTCTCATTCAGAGTGATCTCTTTTAATTTCCTCCTGTTTTCCCCAGAAGCCATTCATCTTCAAATTACCTTTATGCAGATGTATAATTAGAATGCCATGCAGATCAGAACTGCTATCAGCTTTACTATAAGAATGAATTAAACCATTTTGAGGCTAATTTTATAGGTTGCAGTGGTTTCCAACTGGTGTATTCACTCCCAATTTGCAGTTCTAATACCAAAATGGTTTCAATAGAGCTTGGAAATATAATTTTTTTTCAGACTACCATTTCCAAAAGGCACTACAGTAGCCATGCTGACTGGGGGATTCAGGAGGTTGTAGACCAAAAAGCAACTTTTCCAAGATCTGAGTTTAAATAGAACTTTTAACAGTGGTTCCAATGCACAGATATGTCTGTGTATAAATATGTATTTGTAAGACAAAGCTATGACAGGACAACTTTGAAGTGGAAGAAAATAAGTATTTTCAAGGGTTTTAGGAATAGTGTCCACTGATGCCCCATTCTTGTGCTTTTTTCATTTTGGCTTTACTCATCATAGGGTTTTCATGGTAAAAGATACTAAGCCCATTTCCGCATGACACTCAGCATGATGATTCCACTTTGAACCTCCTATGGAATCCTGGGGTTTGCAGTTTTGGGAGGGGCCAGCCGGCCCCTCCCAGAACTACAAACCCCAGGATTCCATAGGAGGTTCAAAGTGGAATCATTGCGCTATAAGAGTGTTGTGCGGAAATGTTCTAAGAATGGGTTTACCACTGCTTCCTTCTGTGCAGTACAGTGGCACTTAGTTAAAGTGCCACTGCTGTTAGGCCTGAGAGATCCTCCAACAGGGTTACCCCTCATTATTGCTGCTGGGAAGCTTGAAGGCTAAATTGGCAAACCTTGGTTTCATCTGGTAAGCCTCTTCTTGATGCACATGTTGGATTACTTAATTCTAAAGAAATCCTGGATATGCACTCTTGTCTTTTCAATTAAAAGACTATGAAAGACTGCCTTAGAAGTATTTGGCAATGGATGACTCCTCCTCAGTACAAAATATTGAGCTTGGTGATACTAAGAAAAGCAAACCTGGGGTAGTTTCAAGAGATTATAGGAAATCTGTATGTGAAATCTCACACCATAACTTTTATTTGGAGGCATCTTTACACTATGCTCCTGTCAAGATTTTAATGATATACAGTCATCCCTCCACATTTGCAGGTTTCACTTTTGTGGATTTGATTATTCACAGATTATTTGCTGTCACCACTGATGCCTCCCTGTGCCATTTTTAACAGGGACTGCACGCCTCGTAAGACTGAGAAACTGTGAACGAGGCTTGTAAGTCCCTCTTAAAAATGATGTGAGGCAGCAATGAAAGTGGCAGTAAGCCCCAGCAGCCACCCACTTCTGCCTTGTGAAGGAACCCTGATGCCTCAAAGGAATCCACGGTGGGTTGGATATGGTGATCATACTTTTTGTGTATGTGTAAAATATAGTTTAGGAGGGCCTATAGTTATTCATGTTTTTTTCACTTTCATGGAGGTCCTGTGCCCTTAGCCCTAGTGAATGTGGAGGGATGACTGTACTATATGGAATTAACAATACAAATTTTCAGAAAAGCAATTTGTATCTTTCCCAAAATATCTTCAATGCTCAAGAAGCTAAGAGGTCCTAAGGAAATTTTCTGGAAGAATATCTTCTCTTCAAAAGGAAAATCTCTGCAGTCAAAGTGAATTAGTGAAGTTTTCCTTTTGCTTCAGAGGCACTTCGTGCCCTAAATTTTGGGGAGTGGTTTAAACATTTGCTTTTCAATATAATGTTTCATAAGCATACTGTTTTTTAAAAGTCTGTTTCAATTTTTGTTGTCTAAGCATGATAAAATGAGGTTTCTTTCCATTCTGCAAATGTAAGGAATAGGCCATGAAAATCAAAATTTAATGCACATTGTCATGTAGGAAACCACCGCCGTGTCCATAGAAGAACACTTTAAAAGGCAGTTGCTGTAATTTTATGGTACTGCCCTCTGTCAACTATAAACAGTCTTAAAATAACGGTTGCTACATGTTATTTTGTGAAATGACATATTTGAAAGTACATATGTTGGCTTTGAATTGCTAATAGTTGTTTTCTGCTGCTGCATTTCTGTCTAGATAATGACTGAGCTCTGTTCTTGTTCCCCACACATAAATCATATTATCCATTTAATTGCAATATCCATATCGCTCTTTTCCACTAAAAATGCCAATATTTCTCAACTTCAGTCCTGCCTTCTTGTCTCTGAGAAAAGTTGAAAGACATAAATATTCCATGATGACAATCCAAGAGGATCATAACTTAACCTTGTCCAAATCCTTCTTCTGTTAAGTAGAGTTTGGAAAGTTATTTTAAGCATTAATACTTTGCTGTTGCTCACTCGCGGATGGCTTTAGAATGTATCATATTCATTCCTTTTAAAAA
The DNA here is from genome assembly GCA_948474755.1 of Ctenosaura bakeri. NCBI lineage: Eukaryota > Metazoa > Chordata > Lepidosauria > Squamata > Iguanidae > Ctenosaura > Ctenosaura bakeri. The sequence continues at coordinate 57,460 of CAOLHI010003180.1, read as the reverse complement.
TAACTTTGCTTTGTTTTCAAGATCTTTTAGATGACATCTTTAAAATCATACCATTACAGTTTGTGTGAGTGTGGGTATATGTGTTACACTGTATTGTACAGTAAACTTATTCTTCAAAGAGCAGATCAATTCTGATTTAATATCAGATATCCACTACACATTTCTCCAAATATTGATCAGCAAAATTGCTTTGTCTTAGTTACATAAATCTATAAATATCCGTGTCACTAGTCAATAAACAGAATGTTACATTTAAGTATAAGACTACATTACAGCAGCAGTTCAACATAATCCAGTATTTGAAAACTGTAGTGGTGAAAAAGGATCTGAGCAATTAATAATTTTGCTGCAGCCATAATAGTTTTTTCTTTTTTCAAAAATAGCCAGTAATAGTTTAGATACCACTTATGAATCCCAACAAAATATTAGTTTAAGAATGATCATGGAAGGTGTATTCCTGTTCCCACCCCTTTTCTCTTACACCCAGGTAGTGTTATGATGAAACCAGCTCTTTTGCAGAGCATTCCACTCTATTCAAGGGGGGGGAAACCTATTGTTTTCTGCCTGCCTCTTTCACAGAAGAATGGAGAGACTTTGGATACTTTTTTCTTTAACTTAGGGGATACATTTACCCTAAATTTACCAGATCTGGTCTGAACTTGGAAGCTAAGCAGGGTCAGCCGTGGTTAGTACTTGAATGAGAGACCACCAACAGATACCACCTCTGAGGGTTCCTCGCCTAAGAAAACCCTGTGAAATTCATGGTGCTGCCATAAGTCAACAGGCAACTTGAAGGAACATGTAAACACATCCCAATCTGCTCTTGCACGGCCACTTCCAGGATGGAGAGGCCTTTAGATAGGCAGCCCATTCTGGAATACCTGTGTGGTGTGTTGCTGAGCCAAGAGAATGTGTATGATGTGTCCCCTTCCACTGTGGCTGTAAGCACAAATGTTGCATTTCAGTACTTTTAAGAACACATGCACATGCATGCACAAACACAGATACACACTGCTCAGCAGGCAGAGATGGGGGGATCTGAAACTTCCCTTTGTAGTCACTGATATCAGGGGAGGGGATAGTGCTGTCCTATCATTGCTGTTATTTCAGTGATGTCTTTACTTTACAGAAACATATTTTCAAAACATATTCTGACTGTTGCCCTCAGTACAGAAGTTGGAACATTATTGCAAAGCCAAGACCATACAGTGGCTGCAAGACTGACAACTCATTTACTGGGTTTTGGAGTAAAATACAGTCGCTGTTTTTCCCCCAGCAACACAGCATTAACCTAGGGGATTAGCTAAGAAAAACCCAGTTCTGGTTGGCTCGCCGGGGAAAAAAACCTAGAAATTTCCCCCAGAATTCCTTGTCCATAAATCTAGAAGGTCAGCAGCAGCATTCCTAATTTACAAAAATTTATGGCGATCCTAAGGAAAAACAGAGATTTTCTTTCTTCAGTCCAGAACCATAAAACTAAGCCAAATATCATTCTCTATTGCATTATTATAATCTTCTGATATATAAAAGTCAAAGTTTGTCTGTTTGTCTGTGTCAGGCGAAAACCTCATATGATTGGCTGCCTAAGAAGATTCTGTGGAATCCTGGGGTTTGCAGTTTAGGCAGAGGCCTTTAGAATTCTCAGCCACAGAGAGCTCATGGGTCTCAGGCTGATTGCTATGGAGATGAGGCCTAGCAGCAAGGAGGAGGACAGTGTATTCCCACAGGAACCCAACCTCTCTATGTTAATAACTCTGAATAGAGATTGGATTGGGGAACATAGGGAAAAGTTACAGGGACTAGGCAAGACAGTTTGGGGAATTAGAGATACAGGATCTCAAATCTTTCTAACAAGTATTACTTATAAGAAAATAAAATCCCGGGCAACACCAAGTATATACGCTAGTATTACAATAAAAGTTAAAACTAAAAGATGTGGCTATCTTTGGCTCTGATTTTCTCCACATAGATGTCCATAGCTTCGGCAATTGGATCCTGAGATGGTTCCAAGCACTCATATCAGACCGAACGATGCCATGGTACAGGATTCCTTGGGTTCTTTGCTCTTTGTTGCTGCTGCCTTGGTCCTCGGTTCCATCAGAGGGACTCCCTGCTCTTTGCAGAATGGAGTCCCTGTCTTAGCAGGTACTGCCAACCATCCAGCACAGCTGCTGTACCTGCTGGCCTATAAAAGCAGGACTCTTGAGGGTGTGGGCCCACAGCTGGTGGATGGTTGCTGAAAGGAGCAACACCAAAGGGGGGGGGCTGCTCATTTGAGAGAGGCTAGAATGGCCCTGTTCTTTTGGTCCTTCCATTGGCAGGCATGGACTCTTTTGTTTCAGACAGGCTTTTCAGGAAAGGACTTGTAAATAGATTTTGTACAATATACTGTGGTTAGAAAGTATACAGGACATTAAAGTGGAATTGAAGTACTAATAGTAGTTTTAAACCTGAAAGCATACACTTAAAAAGAATAAAATGCAGTTGAAACAGTACACTTGAAAACAATACAGCTACGATCTATCTTTTTCAATGATGCTGGCTTCCATCTGCCAGTGATTAGTTAAACCTGAAGCTAGAAGAAAGCAAGAATTAATGCATCAATATAAATGTATTTTAAAATTTGTAAGACTCTTTTCCACTTATATTTCCAGGCATGTATTAGTGAGTGTGCTCGTGGGTGTGCATGTGGGAGAGAGAGAGAGAAAGAGACTATAGAATGAGGCTGGAAAAGGAGGTGGGGCAGTGAGCCCTGACAAACCCCAATTGGCAGGGGAGCAGTCTTTGGCACTGGATTTTTTTTTCTATAGAGAAAAAATGTTTAGAAGTTTCTCAGTTACTACTTTTAATTGAAATTTCCACCCCTCCTCCCCTCATAACAGGAGGTGGATTCCACCCACAGCATATCTGCTGATTACTCCCGAACACCCAAAAGCAGCATAAAAGTGCAGTTGAACTTTTGCACAGAAAATCATAGCACAACAGAAGTGAGAAAGGAGGTCATAAATGGATTTTTGTGTGTGTGTGTGTGTTAATAAAAGAAATGCTTTGCAAATGGTCTCCCACTGGAGAACAACAGTACAATGATGTTGTTTAATAACTCCCAATCAAAGATGCTATTATCCAGCCGTAAGTGTGATTTACCTGCTTTGTGTGATAAAACCCTTCCACTGACTTCAATAGCAATGCCTTTGTAGCAGAGGGCCCTAGAAATTTCTGTGGGCTGCATCTTGCTGATTTCTGATGGGAAATCTCATGTGTCTTGACTTTCTATGGAAAGTGTTGCTGACTTGCTGGGATCATAGCAATATAAAATAAAATTGTCCTGGTAGTTTATTGTCAAAAGGCTTTTGTTTATTGTGCAAGTAGCTCTCTCATATTCAGTTTCCCTGAATAGCAATGCTAATGTATGAGATATGAGTTGCCTGCCATTGCTGTGCTGCTGCTGGTTTTCCCTCCCCCCAACATCTAGCTGCTTCTCATTTTGTCTCTATTTGTTCTTCATCCCTTCCTTGGCCACATGTTTTATCTGTTAGTTTCCCCACTGTACTTACTGGAGTTAGATGAAGTGAGATGTGATTGCTCACTGCTTTATTATTCCTACCAGTCATCTTCCATTTTACACAGACACTTCACATTCCCCACTTACAGAGAAAGAATGCACTGTATTTTGCATTATTTTCTGTGCTTTAGGGAGTGTAAACTTGTGTCAGCTACTCAGAGGAGGAAAAAATAAATTAGATCAAGCAATACATTTGGGAAGATTTATTTTTATTTAACTTCTTAAAGCTCAAAACAGCTTTCTGCTATTATATCTCTTTATGGAATGTCTTCCTCTAAACACACATATAAAGAATGTGTAGAGTTTTTAAGCATAAATAATAATCACAGTTAACTTTACGTTTTGTTGCGAACTAGTGTTTGTTTTAAAAGCATGTCCAATATCTATGTTTGGTGTTCATAAACTATATGTATTCAGTGTCCACTGTTACTATGGTTTATAGTCCGGGCCCGAGGTCTACTAAATATAATTTGATATCTAAAGATTGGCCATTCCAAACTGTTCCTCTCCACGTGCTTGCGAGGCCCCCGGACAAGCACGCACACAGACATGGCCAAACAAGCTGAAAAATACAAGACAAATCCAGGCAGGCCAGTAATTTCCTGGCATGCAGGTTCAGGGGACCTCCAGGCAAGTTTACTTTGAAACTACATTAACTATGCATCAAGCATACAAAAGATTCTCTGCCCCGAACTGCCAGCTTGATGAGATTAGCGCTTCCGAATAGCCAACTGTCAAGTGTTCCCATTTGCATACTGTCTGCGCTATTGACAAACTCTGTCAAAATCCAATTATTCTAAGTACTGACCTTTCGGAGGCTTTGTCTCCAACTCGAAACCCATTGTTTTCCCCGAGAACAGACTACCCTACAGGCACATTTTTCCCTATAAGAACCCCTGGTTTTGAACGCTTATTCAGATTGCTCCTGGCTTCCATCCCACCTTGCTGTCGCTCCGTTTGCCGAGCCCTCCCCTCAGCTTCCACATGCTGAGAATCTCTGCTCCAACTGACTTTCTTCTGACTGCCTGGGCTACAGGATCAGGTGTAGTAATTTCCCTGAAAAATGCCTCTCAAAATCCTCTATCGAATCTCCTACCTTTATCTTCTTAGGTCTGTGTGAGTGAGTGCATACGTGTGCATTGACTGTCTGTTTAAATAAAGCAAACAATTATAATTTACTTCTGCTTGGTTTGTGACTTGGCCTGACTCCGTAAACATTGGGTTCAAGATCTCGCTAAGTTGCCCTGCCTCTTGCATTGTTATAGCTTGTGCTCTGGCTAATTTCCATTCCCCAATATTTGGAGCACATTGAGGTGTCCCCTACGGGACCCCAGAAATCAGGGTAGCACCACCCACACTGATTTGTGGTGGTATCAACCTGTATCTTAGAGGGGAAAAATACAATTGAATGCAATAGCTGAAGCAGAGCAAATGTACACAGTCAAATGTTTAAGTATTGTATCCTTTTTTAAATGGAAGCCAACTATATGGAAGCTTCTAATCATTACTCATAAAAGTCTGCAACATTATCGCTTGCAGTCATTGGAACAATCCCTTTGAAAACTCAAATGGATAAGGATAAGAGGGATTTGGTCTGTATTAATCTGGTGCTTCATGTGTGGTTTGGTGCTTCAGAGAGAGATTTTTTCTCTCCTTTTCTTCACCATGTTGATACTGGTGCCTTCCAAAGCTGAACTGAGCTACAGGAAGGTCTCTTTCTTAAACCCCATTCTGACATGGTAGGGATGAAACATAAAGAAGTCTGAGGTCCCAGTTTTCATCCGCAGAGTACCAAAGATGGGGGGGACCCAGCAGCTGAGTTGTCCCCAAGTTTCAATCCCCTTCCCAGCCCATCATAATGGGGATTTAAAAATCTCTTTCCTCAACTGATTTGCATGGAGAAATTTGTGCGTATTTAAATGTGGGAGTATAGTGAGAAAGAATGATGTGTAAGTGAAAAAGAGATTAGGGATGTGGATGGTGTGTGTATGTGAGTGAGCAGGTTGTGTGGTGATAGAGAATGGGTGTGTTTGTGTTAATGGTGTTGCAGAAGACAGAGAGAATAAGGAGTGTACAGAGGGGCTTGCATATCAAAATGTAGGAGGATCTGTGCCAACATGGTAGGAGGCTCTGTCAACGTGGGGCGATGGTTGCATTGCTCACTACTGGCTCACAGGGGGGCCTTGTCCCTCACCAGCCACAGTGAGTACCAGTCATTCATGCCTCACCATGTCCCTTTTTTGCCTTGGCAGTACCTTGTTTACAAAGCCAGTTTATAATCTTATATCATAGTAAAATTATGCATATCCTTCAAGAATATTCTTGGATTAAGATCCATAAAATGTATGCCTAATCTCATTGTCATAATCATGTTACCCATTTTTTGGCTTCTCTAGCTACGTTTGCCAGCATATTTATTTCCTTCAATGGTTAAATAAGACTGACAAATTTTAATTACGCCATAAAGGGAGATCACCTGTGGTGCTTTGCAGTGATGTTTTTCTTTGCAAATGATCTTTGACAGGCTTAAACAAAGCAATTGCATGGCAAAAATCCAAATCTATTTGCATGTGAGTGATTGAAAGAGGTTTGTATTGTGAAAGAAGCTTCTCATTTAAAAAATTGCAAATAGAGAACTTATAAAAGATAATGACTATTGCTAAGGGTTCCATTATGAAGTCTCCCAAACTTAATTATGTGAAGCAGAGCAAAACAAAGCTAAACTCTTTATTCCTAGATTTTGCCTAGGAGTACCATGATCCTTCGTTTATTTGTCTTCCTAGTTCAGAGCAAAATATTCTGTGAGATCTGATAGGACAATTTTTGTGTGTGTGCACATTCTTATTTTTTAATCTCACTTTCTGGTAAAAATATTTTCAAAGGGCTCACAAGTTAAAAACAATAAGTTGAATTAAACATCATAGTTTGCAGACTGAAAGTAGTGAGAAATTTCTGCAGAGTGGTTAACAAAGAACTGTGCTGGCATAACACATTAATTTGTTTGATCCACATTGAACAATAAGCAGGCAGGGTCAAGGAGTTGAGAGAACAGAGGTGTACTGCCTAAGCTAGTTTGCTGTTCTCAGATGTGGGATGGGGCACTCTCATTTCCTTGTCAGTGCAACCTCTTTATATGGACAGGTGTCATTTTGACCATATCAGGCAGCAAAGGTACTGGAGCACTCTTCCACCTGTGAGGTGAACATATAGCAGATGGCAGTGAAAAAGGACCATATCTACCCCTATGAGCTTTAAGATCTGTTGCTGAGCCACTTGTCTCTATCCCATCACCTCCACAAGCACAGTTTGTGGGAACATGGGAGCTCCCACACTTTGGAACTCCCTACCTGGGTAAGTTGGAACGCCTCCTTCTTTGTTCTCCTTTCAACAGCAAGTTAAGACCTTTCTTTTCCAGCACATCTTTGAAAACTAATTTTAACCAAAAAAATTAAAAAAAGGGAGGAGGCTTTTATTGTGGCAGTACAGTTTTTAAACTGTTTTAAAGTAAGATTTTAATTGCTTTTAATTCTGTTGTTATTTAACGCTATTTTAATTCTATTGTTATTCAATACTGTTTTAGTATTGTTTTAATTTTAACCTTCATTTTGTATGTTTTTAGCTATATATGTTTTATTGTATTCTCTGCCTTTTGTAAGCTATCTTTTTGTAAAGCTATCTTTAGTCCCAGTCTGGTGAAAGGAGAGATAATAAAGGGATTAATGGATGGAAAAAGCAGAAGTGAGTTGACAATAAAATAAAGCCTACTACCCCAGAAAAATTAAAGTGAGCAACACTTTCCATGTATCTTAGCGCAGGATAAGTAACGCAGAAACAGAAATGAAACTCAGGGCTTACAGAAAATGCTTATTATGGGATTGATTTTAACTTTGACTCATGCATGTTTTAGTAGCTAAATACTATTCTTTCCCTGTTATGTGTACGAAATGATGATGATGTGTCTCCAAGTTAACTCTGACTTATGGCAATCCTATCATAGGGTTTCCTTGGCAAGATTTGTTCGGGGGGTGGGCACAATACCTTCCTGCTAGACTGAAAGATTGTGACTTGCCCAAGATCACCCAATGGGCTTCCATATACGGTATATGTTGTGAATGCAACAAGAGGAGCAGGGAATGGAATCTGCTGAAACAGTCTTGCTGATAGGTTGTTGTGGGTTTTCCGGGCTTTTTGGCCGTGTTCTATCAGTATTTTCTCCTGACGTTTTGCTTACATCTGTGGCTGCATATATATATATTCTGTCTCACTTCCATGCCACCAGATCCTCTGAAGATGCCAGCCACAGATGTAGGCAAAACATCAGGAGAAAATACTAATAGAACTCGGCCTCAAAGCCCAGAAAACCCACAACAACCTATTGATTCCGGCTGTAAAAGCCTTCGACTTTACAGTCTTGCTGTAAAAAAGCCACACTCTACTATCTGTTTTTTTAAAAAAAAAACTGGAGAGGAACAGCTGAGGCAAATTGGGGTTTGGCAAACAAAGTTAAAATAGATGAGCTTGAGGTTGTCTCTTGCCCACCCCGCTAGTACAGGCAGGCTTGTTTATGCACAGCGTTCAACTGCACTCAGATTCTAATATTCAAAATAGGAGACCAATCATATTTGTGCCAGTTTTTTTCTTCAGGATGTTGTTGGTTTTGCTGTAACAGACTAACACAGGGAACAAATGAAATACTTTATTGGTGCTTTGGTGTTTCTGCTGTGGGTTTTGACACGACAGGGTGCCTCTGCTATGACTTTGGCCATCACCAGAGCAGAACACTCCAAATGGGAGAGCTAGGTTATGCTGACCTTTGGTTCTGCTAGCTGCAAATTGTTTCCTAATGTGTGCTCTGCACTGCTGGAAATATTTCCACATCTACAGCAGATGTATTACTGTACCCAGTTATGTATTATTGACCATAGGTGTTGTGTACCTTCAAGGTGGGATTTCCTGACAAGATTTTTTTTGCAGATAAGGTTTGCCATTGCTTGCTTCTGAAGCTGAAAGAATGTGACTCACCCACTGTTTAATGGGCAGCTTGGGGTTCCAATCCTCCCAGGGTTCCAACACTCAAACCACTATACCATGCTGATTCTGTCTTGACCATAGTAGCAACATCCACAGTCACCAGTTTAACTGGGGAAGGAAAAACCCTGTTTTGGTCTGTTTAAAAATAAATTTGATATGCACACGTACATATGCCTCAAAACACACAGGATGAAAAATTGCCAAGTCATTTGAGAAGATGGAAAGGAGGAAAGTGGCCGAATGGGACAGGGTGGGGAGACCAATTTGTTTAGCACCACAAAACAGCTCCTAATTGTTTGAAGAGCCTCCACATTGTTGCTGTTATATCAGTATCAGAACCTGGGATAGAGAATTAATTTTTTGGATTCCCAGTCCCCAAATCTGTAAGCCAGCATGGCTGTTGCTGGAATTCTTCAAGGTTGTGCTTTCAAAAATGTAAATTTTCCAGTCTCTGACTACAGTGCCTAGGAGTTCACATGAGCTTCGTGATAATAGCAGCAAGGCCTTTTTCTGTGTCTATTGACTCTTCCACATTGCAAGAAAGCTAGAATGTTTAAGCAAAATCAGGTTTGGTGGGGTTTCATTCAGATTTTAATATGAGTGTGATGCACTTATTCTGAACCAGTTGCAGAAAGGACTTAGTAGAAGGTTTAATGTTGCTGTTTATTAGCTTTGTTGTTTTTTTATTGCCAATCCCATCAAGCATTCTGCACTCATAATGGAAAATTCCAGAGCTTGGGGGCATAATGGGATTTTATATTTTGAGCCAAAAGCTCATGAAAATTACTTTTATTGATCTATTTTTATTTATAGTATTTGGCTTTATACTAAGTTTTTTAAAAAGGGAGCTTATAATGGTAAGTCCTAGCCCTTGGGACCAACTAAAAAATATTGTAAAAGAAGCTTCAGTTCACAACTAAAGTTTAACATCACAGTGCGGTATAATTAATCAAAGATATCAAAGAACTAGGCATTTTAACCTTCTTCCCCTAATGCTGTACCCTGCACTCTGGTCTTCCAGTATATCAGGCTGAATATTTTATTCCCTTGAGCTTCACGGCGGTCATTCTTCACTTTAGGATGGTGCTTCCTTTGATCATCTGTTATTATCAATTATCGCTAAATGGAACCTCCATCTTCAGGAGGAACGTATCTAGGGGAAAAAGAACAGAAGGGGACTGTTGCTTTCTGCCCTCCTCATAAACACTTGATTGACTCCTATTGGGAATAAAATTCTGGACTAAATGGGTATGTAGTTCTGATCCAGGAAGTCTCTGAAGTTCTTGCATTTCTCAAAATGTCTATCTTGGAGTTAGTTAGTAATGAGTTCCAAAAGGCCCAAGAAAAGGAGGTGCATGAACACTGGCCATGCTTGAAAATACATTCCTTTAAGATGTATGTTTTCTCACTATCACCTTCCATCTTTAAGCCTCTAACTTCCACACATCGGTGTGGGTGTGGGTGTGCGCACGCACCAAGTTTTGATTTACTTTGATATCCTGTCTCCCCTGTCATTGGTATAGAACTTTTTATTTCTTGAATGTCTCTTTGTGCTTGTTCTTTCAGGAAATAGTTGCAACAGTTCTAAAAAAACCCGCATAAGATGGGAAGGCTTTGTACAGCCTTTCCCAACATATGGCTTTTACATGACAATCTGCTGTGTTTCCCAAGGCGATGGTGTGTACCTTGAATGAGAACACTGCATTTGAAAGTTAATCAACTACCCTCTTTTCCCAGCTATGTAAGGAATACATAGAATAGCATTTTCCTGCTTTGGTAAACAAGTGCTTGGGAACTAGTACTGAAAGGTGATCCCCCTCTTTAAATAAGAGGTGCTTTAGTATTTTCCCTTTCCTTTCGTTCCTACAATCACACACTGGGCATGCAATGACATTTCAGGATGGAAAATGTGGATGAGATGCTGCAGAAGAAAGAGTTGAAGCCATAAAGCTAACATTCAGGCATGAAAAGCTCTTCCTAGCTGGCTTTTTATACATGCACTGTGTTCACTGTATTTTGTATTCAAGTTTTGGATTAACCAGAATGGTTACGTTTTACCATTCTTTCTAACTCATTCACCAAAGTAGAGAATCCTAACTGAAAAAGCTTTCAGAGCATCTCACATATCAAATCAGTCCCTACCCCCCACCCCCGTAGTCAGTTTTAAAGGCTCTCTCTCTTTCTTTCTCTTTAAGTCTGCTTCACCTGAAACTTCCATAACAAATTATCTCTGTTTAACAAAGTGCAAAAATTTTGCTGCTTTAAATTCTAGTACTACTGCTATACTTTTGTGAAAGGAAATCAAATCAACAATATAACATTATATGTTCAATTGTTTAGTGAAAAATATGGGTATGTTACCATCATTCAAAAATTAACACTCATCTCTGACAAATCCATTGAATGTAGTTGACTTAAACATCTAATGACAATCAGGTTTTCAGAAGTGCTAAATACTTGTTTGTGTGTGTGTGTGTTTTAAATTTGATTAGACATTTTGAAGTGAGAGGTACAAGTGAGATTGGAAAAATTAAATCTGGATGATTAAATTTCCCCTTTATTTTTCTACTGAGTTGGGAGGTGATGATTTTGCCATGTCCCCTGCTCTATAATCTTGCTAATTTGTTTCCCAAGGACTCCCCATGCCCAGTAGCTTTGGGACAAGGCAGAAGCTTTATTTGCAGTTCTCTTCCCTTCAACAGAAATTATGAGACAATCACCACAATTTTCTAGCAAATGCATTGGCCAGAATTATGACGGGTTGTTTGCTGGAGGAGGGTATACTCATGAATTGCTGTTGAATTTGTGATAGTTGTATCGCTCCTCCAAGCAAAACAGCATCACCCCACCAGTATTTAGAAACATTTTCCCTTTCTTGCTAGTTTTACTAGCTGACCTGGGGAAAAAGTGTTTCTGTGTTGTCACTCTGTAGGTGACCCTTTTCAGAGCCTTATTGCTCTAACTTTTGAAGATCTGAGTGCTGGTAAAGGCACAAGAGTCTGAAGCACTGGTATCCATAATAAGAACAGCAGAGAGGATTCAAACTTTACAGCATAATCTCTGGCCATTTCCACACAGGGTATTTAAAACAGTGCAATGTGTCCTCCACGGAGGACGTCTGCGCCTTGGAGCGGACTGGATTCGGGCTACTTACCTAGATCCGCACCTCAGTCTGCTTCAGAACGACTCCAAGTGGTCCTCCAGCGTGCTTTTGAAAGACCTGATTTTTCCAGTCTTTCAAAAGCACGGAGCACACCACTGCGAGCCTGCTCCCTTGTGCAGATTCACAGGCTCGCACCAATGTGAGCCTGCGATCTGCTGAGGGTGGACTTTAGGCTGGCAAGCTTCACCAGTTGGTCGAGACCCACGACCAACTGGAAGCTGCCATTTTGGATGCCAGAGCAGTGCGGGGCAACAACCACGCACTGCTCCTTCTCACCCCGGACCGGACCAGACCGCCAGAAGATCCGGTAAGTAGCGGTGCGGGGTGATTCCCTTGCCCCGTGCGGAAATGGCCTCTGTATATATATTTAGAAGGAAATCCCAATGAATGAATATAGATGGTAGTCGTTTTAATGTGTAGCTTAAAACTTTGATTACTTTTAATGGCATTTTTGAATAGATGGATATATTTAAAAAATGAAAATATTTCAATTGTAAATATTTAAATCAAAACTTTTCTCATTTCCTTCATGGCATAATGCAGTTGTAAACTGTGCACATATCTTGTAGTTGCATAAAGTAATGAAAGAGACCATAGCTAGAGAGCATTAACACTAAAAAATTTCCTTTCTCTCTCTCTCTTTTTTCTTTCAACATGCAGCTCTTACTCACTTCAGACTGGAGATGGCAGAAATCAGCTCCCAAGTAAATATCAAGGAAAAGGTATGATTTCTGATTATCATGCTATACTACACACACAGCACATTCATCCAGATTGTTCAAATATTTGACACTCTTGTCTTCTTGCAGAAGAATCCTATTCTTCCTGCCTGCCTCAGCAAAAGTAATTCCTTAAAATTACTGTTTGGCAACAACAATTAACATCAGTTATCAATATCTGACTCAAGCTGCTTTCCACTTCTGTGTCTCAAACCTATAATAAAAGCCTAGATTGTCTTGATGTTTAAAAGGGAAAATCCAAGACACATACTTGTCACCCACATCATATATCATTCAAATGTTTTCTGAGTCAGTGTCTGTGAATTTTGTGGCTGAGCGCTGCACACTTTATCTTCAGCGCCCAAACATTCCCATCCCAGATCTTCTGCAGACAATGTCTTTCTTACATCATGTGTCTTTCTAAAAAGTGAGTTAATATATTATGAACCATGGTGAATGTTGTTCTATATATGTAAAACAGAATGGGGAGGGGATGGAATGACCTTGGAACGTAGCTGCCCTTAGGAAAGTAGGTTTCAGCATAAATTATATTTGAAACAATCCATTTGAACCATTTTGAATTTGCATTTCATGCTCTATAGACTTCATTCAGAGATGCTATAAGTGGCTTACAAATTGAACTTATGGTTTACTGACATTCATTTCTAGTGCAAAATGCATAAAAATGTTGAGCAGCCTGAAGTCTAAGTCCTATAAAAGTGTGCCCACATTCATACTGACAAGTGGGCTTTCAGCTGCAATGACTGGTTTCAGGGGGTGGAAAACACCTTTTTCTTTATTTCATAATTATTAAGGTGTGTTTAGTTGCTTTAATAAATGACAATTTGAAATAAATGTTCACATTCTGAAAAGAGGGACATTTTTGCCCTTATGAAAAACATTATTAAGAAAATAATTTCCAGAAGAGTTGTTCTGTTAGTCTGTTGCAGCAAACCAAGAAAGATGCATGAAGTATTGCCTCAGTTAGCATGTTATTATACATATACTTAGGTGGGTAAGTAGAGGATGTAGCAGTGGGGTGAGAGAGAATTGAACTGCAAAAGGTTCATAAAAGTAATCTTTGCAATTAGCAAACAATAATCAGATAGGAACACATTTTTGCATTGATAAGCTGATTGGCATGTGTAGTGAGGGTTGTTTTTGGTTTTTTTTTAAAAAAACTTTTTTCCTGTTCAAATTACAGCAGATAGAACGGAATCACTTGATGAATCCTTCTTCAGTTGGAACATGCGTTTGAAGTTCTTTTGTTCAAGTTTTGCCAACTTGAAGTCAAACACAGTGGGAGCCATCCTGCTAATGCAATATGGGTACATAAATAAGCATGGCTTCTACTCTTTTTGGACTGAGTCTAGAGGGCTCTTCTTTAGCTCTTTGCACTTCATCCAAAACTTGCTGCCAAGGAGAGGAAGGGCCACCACTGCCACTGCTTATCACTAGAGAAAGGCAGTTGGGGGAGGCAATTCAGTATGAAGAAGATGCAGCTGCTGTGGACTCCCAAGGGAAGGAAAAAGAGAATGTACTTGATCTTGAGAACATCCTCATTTCCTTTCCCCTCTAAACTGAGACCAGCTGCTTCTCCACTGTTGAATCACTTCTCTGCTTTCTCTGCCGATAAACAGCAGCAACAGGGACTCTTCTGGGGTTTTTCAACTGCTAGGATTGGGAGAGAACATGGAACTGCACAGTAGAGTGTCACGCTCCACCTGCTGAATGTAGGATCTTAGACAATGTGACCAAGGAGACCAAAGTACTCTTGATTGGTTTTGAATATTAGTATTGCCATTTCTGATTTGTGTCCATGTATTATTTTGCATAGAAACTGGCCTGATTGTTCTGTGTAAATTGCAGTAGAACTTTGCTTGCTAATGATGGCATGCAAAAGTGTGAGAAAGTAGACATGATGACATAGATGGCAGACAGTGAAAACCTTTCTTTTCTTCCATAATGAGTATAGGACAGAAAGGCACTTACAGGAACAAAGAAAACATGTAACACAGCTTCACACTGCTGTTAGACTTTTCTTGTACTCTTCCCCTTTGTACTATATATGAGTGGCCCTCCAGATGATGTTGGACTGCAGTTCCCGTTAGCCCCTGTCATCCCAGCCAATGAAGGATGATGAGAGTTGCAGCCGAATGCCACTAACAGGTCCCTATCTCTGTCCCCAACACCAACTGTACTACCTCTCCGTTCTTTGGCTTTCCACTACTGGCTTCCATGGTGGTCACACTTCCCCAGGAAATGCTGAAACTGCCGAGTTGGCTTTAAGTTACCAGAGAGCATGGCCTAAAGAAATTGTCTCTGCAGGTTAGATTAGGTCTTCCAGCTAGACTACAGCTAATCCTGATGAACTGCACCTCACACAGCATGCTAGAAGAGATGTAATTGCCAGTGGAGCTGGGCAACTGAAGACAAGCAAGGAAGGAGGACTTGGGGTGGATCTGATTTTGCTGAAAATACACAGCATTAAAATGCTGCCTGCCAAAATTGAAATGTCAATAGCACCTCCAGACTGGTGCAATGTCCTTAATATATTAACATCAGTGGCTGTGTACCATTGTCTGGAAACCGTTTAAGGTTTAATAAGCAACATACAGCATGTAAATAAATGGAAATGTCAAGGCCAGTTTCAGGGAGGAGAGCAAGAACAGTTGTTGCCAAGAAAAAAGAGCATTGCAACTAGAATTAATGCTGAGGAATGCATCAGAAGTGCACCAGACGCTTTAAGACAGGGGTGAGGAATGTATGCTCTCTTCTGATGTTGTTGAAATAGACTTCCCATCAAATCTAGCTGCTGTAGCCACTGAGGCATGATTGAATGTTGCATTCCAACATCATCTGAAGAACTACACCTGTCCCATCTCTGCTTTAAGGAACAGATTTGTTATTTGCATGTTTTGGATATGATTGCACTGATGGTGTGGTTAAGCCTAGATATGTGAAGCCATCTCCCCCTACCCCATAAAACAGGATAATTCAGGAAAAAAGGCTTTGCCTATTCCTCCCCAAACTATGTTAACTAAAAAACTTTTATGTAAGACTATGAATGATATCAGGTCATTACAATTCGTGGTCTTGATTTCATTTTCTCTGTTCTTTTTATGAGAAGGAATGCTTTATGACAACTTGGCCCTATGGAAAATATTTTTTGTTTGTTTGTTGGTTTTACTAATGTTGATAGTTTCTTTATTTTATTTTATTTTTTTGCCTCCTCCTCATAAACTGGCAGAACTAAAAAGATCTGTTACAATTCAGGTGTGCTTTATCATTTAGGAAAATGTAGTTCCATATGTCACAAAAATAAAAATGAAAAATAAATGAATTCAATTTGTAATAGTTGTCTGACTGAACAGTACTTTTAATGTTCTAAACATGGTAATTTTATGCCTTGCTCTTATAAATGAGATGCTTTATGTTCCTAAAGTAACAAAGGGACTTTCAATCTGTGAAGGTGCTAATGCTGCATCTTTTTTCCAAAAAAATTCAATCAGCCTTCACCTTCCTGGCTTCAACGTTTCTGGAAGGGTTACATCTCTGGTTAAGATACTCATGCAGCTTTGTTATGAATTTGAAATCCGTGTGTGTGTGTGTGTTTATCTGTCCATCTGCCTGTCTGTCTGTAATAAGCCTATCTGTTTTGCCATGACCTTTTCTATGTGTTAAGACACCGGTGTTCATCTCTTTTCTTTGCAGATCAATGCAGTCCGGTCAGTTGTTCCCAACAAAAGCAATAATGAAATAGTTCTGGTGCTCCAGCAGTTTGATAACAATGTAAACAAGGCCGTGCAAGCTTTTATGGATGGTCTGTACCCTTTTAATATTTCATTGACATTTTGGAAAGTCAGTTGCTAAATGTCTCATTGTCAGTATAGCTAAAATGAAAATTGTCAGTGCATTTTGCTAAAAATGTAACCATTCAGCATTTCCCAAAGATATGATTATGTCCTAGTTGGCACCTGGAATGGTTTCTTTTCCCATGCTAGCTGTTCTGTAGTTTTTTGTGCCTTGCATTCGCAAACAGGCAACTCCACATTTTACATAACAAACATAATTCTTAGGTGTACTCAAGACTGTGTGTGTGTTTTATTTTGTTTTTGTTTTACAGCAACATCTTAAAAAGGATTTAGAGAAATGCAGACTCTCCAACCACCCCAATTTGGCAAGAGCAGTCTTGATTAATCCTCTGTCATCCCACTTTTTCAGCTGTTTTTAAAATATCCCAGTTTCTCTCTCCTCTTCCCACTCTGCCCCTTTTTTCCTCAGCTTACTTCAGTTTGCGCAAGCCTCATTTAAAGTACCAAAGTAGTTTGTAATCAGTTAAATCAGTAGAGAGGAGAAGAAGAAGTATAATCTTGCCTTTTCCAATAGGCTTGGGCAAAAACAAACTGCTGCAGCCTCCCCTAGCTTGTGTGTACTTGCTCATTAATAAATGTTGTCATCTTGACTACATTCTGATGTTGCCTGGCCAAGTATATTCTAGTTTTCCTCTGTGAAATGTTAAAGGATATGGAAGCCTAGGTGGAATTTTGCTGAAGAAGTTTTGCTTTCCTGGTCCCTTCCCTAAAGCCACTCCTGAAACCTGATGGACTGACAAACAGGATGGGGTAAATCAGAGAAGCCTACAGCAATTCATTCTTTTATTTGTTTATTAAATTTATTCCCAGTCTTTCCCCAGTGGCTGAGATGCAAAGCAGCTACCAACACACTTTTTTAAAGAGAATAAATTTGGAGAAATCAAAATGCAATTGTTCTTGTATGACTAGAAGTGCTTTTCTGTTTACATCAAGTACCGTTGGATCAAAGTCACAAAGCCAAATAGGATTTCTCAGACACGTATGTAAAGAAGGAACTTATAGTCCAAATGGGGTGCCTCTCTCCAAAATTTGAAGATGGGGTACTCCCCCTGTTCATGAGCCATGTACATCTAGCTCTCTTTGATGCTTCCACTGTGAGTACATATAACTTCACTATTGGAGTTACTACAAGATATCCAGTATCAAGCTGATCTGAGGAATTCATTAACTAAGTGAAATAGCCTTAAATCTAAGCTTAATTGCCATGGGTATAAGGCTGGAAGGTTGCTTTAAAAGTTGCGCAAACTGCTCACTTGCAAACTGCAGATCTTTTTGTTTACATGGAACAGAAATGTAAACTGAGATGCCAAGTTTTATGTGCTGAAATCTCAGTTTCAAGAGATGTCAGATGATGACTCCAGTAGAGAGAGGGCAATGAATAAGAAGCAGAAACAGTCCAGAGCTTCACTTTGTGGGTTTCTCATAAACTTATCTATGGCCAAATCAAAATAGTCAGAAACTCACTGAGGTCAGTTCAGGTTGCTGAAGAATAATAGAAAAGAAGAATGCGAACATAACTTTAGTGCTTTGGGTTACTAGTTTAAAATCCTTGTACCTTTGATTGGTAACAAATCCTCTGCACTGTTTTCTCACTGAAGGAGGTAATCCTGTTAAAGCCCCAGAAGGCCCAGAACGCTCCTTAAACTGTTTCTAAGAGTTAATTCAGAAACTTTCAGGCTATTCTGATCCAAGTAGAAATGGCGTGGGTGACCCAAATGGGATGAGTATGGCATGCTTCACAGTAGTCCTGGGATTATACTCTCTATATAAGATGTACCTTTGGTTATAAAGAAAATTGTATTTCTCCCTGTAATGGAATAATGCAAGAGGCTAATTAGAACGCTTTATCCCCAAATCTTAGCAGCCAAAACTTTTACCTATTCCCAGACTAAAGCTCCTAGATTTTACTATGTTGCCTCTAGGCTTGGGGCAACTTTTAAAATTACATGTTAATGCAAAATTACCTAATTGTAACCATTATGAATACCAAAACACAAATTCATATTTCTCCAAATTTTACAGTAGAGTTCTCCAGTTAAAAAAAAAAAAACCTTATCTAAAAGGCATTAATTACAGTAAACTGCATACAGAAATGTGTGTATGTGTGGGGAAAAATGCAGAAAAATTTGTTGTATTAGAAACTTGTTTTCAAAAACATGTACACTAAGCAAAAAAAAATCATGAAATATACACATTTTAATGTAAAATTGTTTAAATTCTATAAAAGAGCAATTTTAAGATTGACTAAATCCTCAAAGTTCTGGACAAACCAAATTTAAAATTGGTAAAAAGAGGAACAGAGAAAAACTTAAATTGACATATGCATTTTCACTGCCTATCTGTGTGATCATTGTTCATGTGTTAAATTCCACCACACACAGAATGTCAGGGATTCTGAGATGCTGGTAAGAGCAGCTGGTGAGAGCATCCCCCGAACGGAACTCTGCTTGGACAACTCTGCTAACAGGAAGAAGATGTATTTTTTACTTTCCTTGCCCCACTCCAGCCTTTTTCTGTGATGTAATTTTGTTACTTGAAAAAAAATATTACTGATGTTATTGCCTAGTTGATATAATTTTAAATACCTGTAAACTTTTTGGGGAGCCTTTAGGTGAAATAGTGCCGTAAGCATTCAAATATACACATTAACACATATACAAATCCACTATAAAGCATACAAAATATATTAGTAGCTGCCTTTACCGATGTGTGTATATTTGACACTTTTCATAAACACTTGTTTTCAATAATTTTATTAAATCAACTCTAATTTTATAATATCCTTCTGGACTGCAAGTTCTACTTGAAAACAGTGCTATGAGTTACTACTATTATACATACAGACGTGCCCACATACTTCATGGCAACACAGAACCTGCCTGCTGGGATTTTTGAAAGGTGATTCTGTAATGAGAGACTTTTCTGTTTGTGACTAGTCCAGCCAGAAGGGAAAGCCTATCTTGAACTGAGTGCTTAAGTCTAAGCATCTACAGTTGGCCCTCCACATTTACAGGTTTAACATTCACGGATTTGATTATTTTCTTTTTTTTTTTAATTTTTTTTAATTTTATTAAACTATAACACAAAAACGAACGAAAAATAAAACACCATGTGTTATACATAATAGTGAATTAAAAAACAAACAAACAAACAAAACAAAACAAAAATTTTTTTTCCTTCTTTTAAAGAATGCAAACTTATATTATTGTTTTTCCCTTCCCCTAAAATCATAAACTTGTTCAGCTTGTTCCATTCATACAACTTATACATTTTTGTTACGTATCTTCAATTCTTATTTTCATTATATTCATTTTTATTATTATACTTTCACTCTTAATTCAATATTTTTCACTCCGGATTTGATTATTTTCAATTTCTCCAGCCCTTGCCCCTGCAAGCGCCTCTTTTCCAGGGGAACTTGCCCTCTCAGCAGCTGCAGTTAGGCTGTGCAGCCCTTTAAAAGCTCACCTCTGCTGTCCCCCTCCTCCACCAGCCACTGCCTGTCCAATTTAAAGGATGGCTCACACCCTGCACCCAAGGAAGGATATGGGCAAGAAAGAGGAAGTATAAGGCCACCATGCCAGCCTACTCCCTTCCCCTCTCCTTTCTCTGACCTGGTTTGGCCCCTGTGTGCCTGCACTCCCCACCATCCCTCAGCCCCCTTCCCGTGGACACACACACAACTTTGATACTTGCAGTTTTTCCCGTAATCCCAGTGAATGTGGAGGGCCAACTGTGATTGTATTCTGTGCTTAATTGAGCTGCTAAAGTGCTGATTGTCTGCAGCTGTCTGTAAATAACTGGAAAGAGTGTTAGCCATCACATTCAAAGGCAAAAGAGCCACAGAAAATAAAATCATACACAGATATTCTTGGTCACTCCCTGTTGGAAAACACTGGCCAAAACAAATAAGAAGTAAATTCAGCAAATGGGAACCAACCTCCAAGGGATTATTTTCAGGCCACTATTGTTCTTTATCAGGTAAAAACACTTGCTGAAATGCTTTTATCTCTTTTTCTCCCTCTTCCCCTTCCAGGGAGTGCACTTCAAGTGCTAAAAGAATGGAATATGACAGGGAAAAAGAAGGTAAGGGATTTTGAGCAACAGTTAACTAAGTCCTTAAAGCCAATTCTATCAGCATTTTGCTAGTGCATAGCAGCATCTCTGTTGCCAGGTTTTTGTGCTTGGTTTTGTTCTGTTTTTGCAGTGTTGAATGGTTTGTTCCAAGCCTGCATTTGAGAGGCTTCAAACAAGTCGGTGTTTTTCTTTTTAATCCTGCCTTGCTGTTGATGTTTTCATACCAGCATGTTGAGCCAGTGTGGTTTAGTTGTTTGAGCATTGGGCTATGACCTGGAGACCAGGGTTCACTTTTCCACTCAGCCATGGAAACCCACTGGGTGACCTCGGACGCGTCACACACCCTCAGGTACAGAAAACCCTGTGATATGTTTGCCTTAGGGTCACCATAAGGTAGAATAAACTTGAAAGTACACAACAACAACAATTCTGAGCTGCAATTGCCTTGACAGAAATTAAAGTATAATTAAAATATTCTTATGGAAATCACAGAACTTTGTTTTCAGGATGCCACAAATAGCTGTAATAATTTTTCTTCATTTGCAAAAGTAAGCCGTGCAATTAAAAAGGAAATACTCTTTTGCACCTGCCCCTATAAAACTCACTACAGCTGGTGGACCACTAGCTTAAGGACAAGATACTGTAATTGGATCTTCCATCTTTCTGTACTGTTTTCAAAAAGCAACTCTTTTATTTGGTTTTAACATTGTCATGCTTGTGCTAGTGTGATATTCCCACACACATCCTGCCTTCTGCTATTAATTCTTTGACCAATTACTTCTTGGCTAGTCTGTAGGAGAGCTGGCTTCCAGGAAACTACTTTGAACATAGTCACTTCTTTGTGGAATATATATGTTTAAAAAATTTCTATATAACTCTTTGGAGGTTGCTAACACACCTGGTGGTGAAGCCGCAAAGGTAGAAGAGCAATCTTGCACTCTTTCTGTAACTTTTCCAGCATTTTCTGTTCTTTAATTACAGCTTGCAGTCCCTCCTTGCAATGCAGTGTGCTTAGCTACACCCATCCTCAGATGATGGGTGTGCAGTCCTCTACCTTATTAGCTTAGGAGAACATGATACAAAGCTTGTGCTCTCCTTCCATAGCTTAAGAGCCCAGGGTCATCTCTCTTCCACAATGAGGTAGCAGACTAGGACTTGTGAAGGAGATATAACCTATTTGTAATGTATTCTTTCCCTTTGAATTAGGCCATTTCCGCACGAGGCGAGGGAATCGCTCTGTGCTGTTACTCACTGGATCTTCTGGCTCCTTGGTCTGGTCCAAGGTGAATCGGAGCAGTGCGAGGTCTTAGATCTGCACTGCTCCGGCTTCCAAAATGGCGGCTTCCAGTTGGTCATGGGTCCCAACCAACCATGAAGCTCGCCACGCCTAAAGCCCGCCCTCCGCAGATCTCAGGCTTGCATTGGTGCAAGCCTGCGAATCTGCACAAGGGAGCAGGCACGCAATAGTGCACTCCGGAAAAAGAGAAACCTCTTTTTTCCAGTCTTTAAAAAGTGCGCTGGAGGACCAGTTGGGGGTGTTTCAGAGCAGACTGAGGTGCGGATCTCCAGTAAGTAGTCTGAACCTAGTCTGCTCTGAGGTGCAGACGACCTCCGTAGAGGACGCACTGAACTATTTTAATTCCCCCATGCGGAAAAGGCCTGTCTCTAATTTCCGTGTCTAATTCAGTCGAAGTAAGCCCTCATCACCCCTCTGTTGGCTATAGGCTGCCCTGAGATTTCAGCTGTCTTTAGAAGTATTGAAATTCATCCAGAAATTGGCCAGACTACCCTCTTTTTGTTAACTAGGATAGATAACTGCTTTTCTTTGGTTTACTGGGAAGCTATCTGTTCTAGGACTGGCCCACTCTTTTGTCAATCTTTGTTTCTAGTAGTCTCACTAGCTTAGATTTCCTGAATGGAGTGAATCTGCGATTCTTAAAATACAGTTTCAGAGGAGCAGCCTTCCTGTGGGAGGGGGGTGAACATGATCCAGCTGGCTCCTGAGCTTTGGGTTGGGTTTTTGCACCTCTGAACACCTAAGCTTAGTGTGTTTCCAGGACAGAGCTTCCTAGAATAAACCATATTGTGACTGACTCTGGGATGCTAGCTTTGGGTGCCTCTTTTCTGCATTCCCATGCTCAGTAGTCTGTCTGATAAAAACTTGTCATTGCCAAGGGAAGTTGGCTTTTTCTGCCTTTCTTTCAGATTCATCCTGCTTTTGACAATCTTTTGGTCCACTTCCTTGTCTTTCCAATATGTGGAAGAAAGCCAAAGCATCCTTGTGGAGCCTCTACTGCCTTCTCACTTCTTTGCACCTTCCTTCTTAGGAACAGATCTCAATACCTAACCTATAAATGGCCATTTTGTTTTACTTTCTCAAGAAAAGCTCTGATTCTGGAGGAACTCTGCTTTAATCTCATTTTCCCTTCTAAATATGTTATGGATTCAAGTACGTAGAAAGAACACTGTGCTTTTATGTGTTTTAGAGAAAGGTGCTATTTTTAGGCCAGCTCTGCTGAACAGACACTGAGTTCCTCACTAGACTAATAGAATAGGAAAAGATTTGACTGGCACTTGAGCTAAATTCCCCATCAGTTGTGTGCAAAAGAGCATGTTTTCTGAACTTAGAGAAGCAGTTTGTATACATCTATAGACGCATAGCAAGCATAGTAACAGTCCCTAAAGATACTGTACTCACCATGCTAAATCTGACCTTTTCTCTAAACAACTGATAACAGCAGTCCGGCACAAGTTTGTGAATGTTTCCTGTACTCATGACCACAGAACGGGCCCTAAAATGTATTTGTTTGTCCCTCTCCTTTTCCCTATAAGTACATATTCCCAGGTTGGATGTTTTAAGCCAGACTTAGGGTGAAGTTCTTCTTCTGAGATTTCAACAGTAGGACAATAATTGAAAATATATTTCTTACTTGCAAGAGAACTCTGTTAAGCAATAGATGTAACAGATTCTATCTAGATTTAAAACACTCAATCTAGGTAGTGAGAACCAGTGTGCTGTGTCAGTTTGAATGTCACACTAGGACTCTGGGAGAACTGGGTTCAAAATCTCACACATCCTTAGAAACCAACTGGGTGACCTTGGAGAAGTCGCACTCTCTCAGCCTTACAGCAAGGCAGTGGCAAACCTCCTTGGAATACATCTTGTTGAGAAAACCTTATGATAGGTCACCATAATTTGGAGTCAACATGAAGGTAGTTAACAATAACAAGCTAGTGTTCATTGTGTGTGTGTATGTGTGTGTGTGAATGTAGATACACACATACATATACATATGCATGCATACACACTAGTGTGTGTGTGTGTGTGTGTGTATATATGCATGCACACACACTAGTGTATTTACCTGGTGTTGCTCAGGATTTTATTTTCTCATAGGTAATACTTGTTAGAAATACCTTAGGAATTACCTTACCTTAGTGCATGGTTAAAATGCACAGATTTCAGATTCTTGGTATCCAGTATGTGTAACTTTTCCTCATATTCCCCAATCCAATCTGTATTCAGAGTTATTAACATACAGAGTTTGGGTTCCTGAGGGAATACACTGCCCTCCTTCTTGCTGCCAGGCCTCATATCCATAGCAACCAGCCTGAGCTCTTTGGCTGAGAATTCTAAAGGCCTCTCCTTGAACTACCAACCCCAGGATTCAATAGAATCTTCACAGGGAGCCAATCATATGAGGTCTTCTCACTTCATACAGCCAATCATATGAGGTCTTTACCTGCCTGACACAGAGAAACAAACAAACTCACAAACAGACAAACTTTGACTTTTATATAGTAGATATATGCACAGAATAAACTTTGACATTAGACAATGAATGTTGTACAAGAAAACTTGATAACTATTCCCTGAATGGTCCCAGTCATAGCAAACAAACCATTCTGCTTTCAGAAAGTACATTGTCCAGGATTCCTGTATTTGCTAGCTCAAAGTATTTGTTGTATAACTGAAAGACAGAACAACCAGCTATTGCAGGGACAAACAATACATAATTTTCAGCTATAGAAAATACTTGAAATTAACTGTTCTACAAATGATCTGGACTATCCCAAATGCCAGGTGCTTGGCAGAGGAAAACAAAAGCCATCCGAAAATAGTGCCCAATTCAATTTGGATGCAATCCAAAATTAAGTTCTTATGTTTGCTTATTGTTGGATCAAAAAAAAAAAAAGGGAGTGTGTATGCAAGTGATTTGATGAAAAAATATGTGAAGAATGAATTTAATTTCCTTCTGAAGTAAAGAGATTGTCAGGTGGCACTAGAAGAAGTATATGCTCTGCTCGCATGCAAAATACGCTCTCTGCTCATCTAATGCATCCCACACTTCTGGATACATGTTCTCCTTGACATTACCTTGCAATCCCTTTTCTGAGTAAGATTTTGACACTTACAAGTTACTGTGGTTTAAGAGAGCAGGCATTTTTTGTTTAGTATTGACAAAGTCTCTTAAAAAGTCAAAATATTTTTTTTAAAAAAATGTGATTTTTTTTAAAAAATGAACATACCTAATATTATCATGGATTACTTCTCATGTTTTGTTTCTCCTGAGCTGTTATTTGTATGAGAATAGCTGAAGCTGCTTACACGTTATGTCACAATTAAAATCCCAGTACTGCTAAACAAAATTAAAGTTATGATTTGGAAAATGAAAATGTGGGGATTGTTTGCTGTTCTTGCTAGAATATAATGTCTACAGATTCTGAATAACATGATTATCATATATTCTCTTCTCCTCTCCCTCCCCCCACAAACACACACAGAACAGCAAGAGGAAAAGAAGCAAATCTAAACAGCATTACCTTAGCAAAGATGTGAAAGATAAAGATGAAAAGGCAGAAAAAGTGTCTCTGGAATCCCAAGAGCTGAATGGCTTCCATCTGAATGGCTGCGATAAGGATACTTTCAAACCTGCCAGTGAAAAATTAACAGCGATTCCTCAAGAAGAAAAGAAATTGGAATACAAAGAGAGGGGAGAGACAAAACCAGAAGGCTCAGGTCAGTGCAGGCAAGGCATGCATATTCCAGTGGGTTCTGCATGAGGACATGAAGAGCTTTCCTTCTTTCCTTCCTTGTGTCCGTGGCTTGTGCCTTAAGAAAGAGGATGATTGAGTCTCATTTCTATTTCTCCTTCACTTTTGCTCAGCCAAGCACCCTTCTCTGTCCTCCTCCTCTAGTCCTCTGAACCAGTTGACTCTCTTTTCTATGTCTTTTATTCCTGTTGAGGAGCTGTGCAGAAGGCATGTGGTCAGTAGAGCCTAATTCTAGCCTGGCCTTGTTACCCCAAAACATGGGTGACTCAGGGGTCCACCCATGATGCCACTACCTTCACGTGACAATGGGGAATTAATTATCTCAATCAGGAGACCTGCGAGAGAGGGAGTAACCTAATGAGATCTTCCACCAATGTTTAGAGGGTCTCTGCAGGAAGAGCCAGCCAGAGATTCCAAAATAAATTAAAATGTGTTTTATTAAAGAGTTCAATCATACACACAAAAGATTCAACCAATCACACACTCGCACAATAGATAACCAAAGGATAAAGGGAGGAAAGTTGTTGATAGCTGAGTTTTTAGGGAATGGGTGATAATTAGTGGTCCAGAGAACAGTGAAGAAAGCAGCAATGTGGTTTAACTTGTGCCTAAGGGCAGTACTCAGATGGAAATCAGAGAATCAGTGTGGCATTGAGCCAGCAAGATACTGCATCTGACTGCCCAAAACAGAGGGATTTTATTCCCAAGAATGTGAATGGCTCTCTGGCTGAACAAACAATGGAGGTTGCATCTTAAACCATGGGGTCCAAACAAAGTTAATGGTCTTAGTGTTAGGTGACAAAGAGTTAATGGCTGTCATAATAGCTCTGTAATAGTGGACAGGTAAAGAAACAATGCAGGGAAATGTCCAGGTGCAAGGAAGAAGGGTTGAAACAATCGGAACTTCCCATCACTATTGTGTGGCAGCAAAGATGTTACAGCTTCATCTTAAGCATGTTATCTCCTGAGTTACCTGGTGATTATCCTGACAGTGACATTGGTGACACATAGAAGGGATTTCTGACCTACTGTGCAGCATGTGTGTTCAGCCGTCATTTTTCCTTTGCCCATCCTGGCATCACAGCCCCATCAGGGTCTATTTTATATTAATGCTAATCAATGTATTTTCCCAATCAAATCATATTTTGCCAAATAAAATCGTTTCAGATGTGGGAGCAGGTTATGCAGGCCAGTGACTGCTGCTGCTCTTTTCTGCATTACCTCCTTTGCTTCTTTACCCTGTTGGTGGCATCCCTTGTCCTGTGCTTATATCTTCCTATCTGTCCTGCATGGTGCTTCAGGTAAATTTGAGGAATGTCATCTGACATTTTTAGATTGGTAAAGCTCTTTGGACAATCATATTTTCGCTAAAATGGCCTTAATTAATAGTGTCTAAAGAGTGAGTGCTATGTATATTTTAACTGTAAACAAGGATATGTCTGCACCATTGTTTTGTCCTTAAGTCAGATCCTGAATTTTCAAGTCCTGAGCTGTTGATATCCTGGTGACTTGGGGTCTCTCATTCAGAGGATCCCCATAAGTCAAAATCAACTCACAGCAGTTAAAAACAAGAATGGTAAATCGCAAGCGAGGGGACCTTGGTGAAGGAGAATCACTTTTTCCCAGTGGCCAAAGACCAATACTATATTTATATCCATTGACTACAATAGTTTATTTCATGGAAATTCAACAGGGACTGGAAGCCCATGGCTTGTGGTCCAGCACTTTGAATAGCACTGCAGTATAGTTAAGAACAAAAAACAAAGTACTCATTCAGCCTCCATTATCTGCACTCATGATCCTATCCTATTTCCTAGCTGGACTGCAGATGAGGATGATGATTGCCAGGAATAATGTGGTGTCTCCAAGAGTGACATTGAGTGTCATCTCAATCATCCGTACTAATGGTGATCTTAGTTCTCTGAGTACCAGCCCATATGGAGCCAAAATAGTACCAGCCCCTACAGCCACACACAAGAGAGAGGTATCAGGAGGCCCTGATGTGAACTCCAGAATTTATAGATATGTGTGCACATACAAACTCTAAAGAGAAACAAGTCAAGGTGGGAGTGGACAACAGCCTAATGTCAACTGAGCATGCTCAGTGGTCAGAACGTGCTGCTTTTTGGCTGAGGGGAGGACTGGATAGCAAACCAAGACAGAAGGAGAATAAATAGAGAGATCCAGGAAAAAACAAGGTTCTACCCAGCCACGTACAGGAGCACTTCATGTAGCAACATTTCATTGTAGTAGGAGGTCCCACTTGTTTAACAGAAAATAAATTCTTCCCATATACACTAACTATACTGGCAGTACATTCCTGTCCTAGGGGCTTTGTACCAGCTAGGTGGGAGATGAGTAGCTATCTTCCCAGAAGTTTCATGTGTAGATTTGGCCATACATATAAATTCCTGAAGGCTTTAAGTCAGTAATTTCACTATGAATGGTAGTAAAAATATATCAAAGTAACCTTCCTGTTAAAAAAAATGTAAATAAAGATTTAAAGTGTAAATACAAAAAAAATGTAAATTAAAAAAGATTCCTTTTAATTAAAGAAAGCTCCTTTTCCTGACTACAGACATGCTATTAAAAAATGGTCTTCAAAAATTATGTCATATAAATACTTCCTTGACACAAGTTTCCTTGATGCTTAAGGAGGACTTTGAAGTTGCTGCCAAACTTTGGGTGATTTACATTATCCTAGCCAAATGTTAACGGCTATGTATAAGTCTTGTTTCAGTCCCAGAATAAAAAACATACAGACCTGTGTGGAAAGAATACTGTTCTAGCTTTCTAAGTTTTCCAGTGGCAAAACACCCCACATAATAGAGACATGGTCCAAAGGAGCCTGCAGAGAATTTCCACATGGAAACAAGAAACTGTTTGTGCACTGACATCTTGGTTCCTTGAAAAAATGTACTCTGTCTTGCCCCCTTTGTGCAGGACTTTTTTTTAAAAAAAAGAGGCATAATATGCTCATTTATTCATTTATGCTTTCATCCTTCCTTTTATTTAATAAAACAGAAGAATGTCATAAAATTGTGAAACTGCTGCAGGTATTGGGAATAGGTTACTTTGTAGCATCATAGGCACAATCGTGTTATTGCTTTATTGAAATCGGTTGAGTTATTGTATATTTTATTGTTGTCTGCGCTTTAACTGAATTATAACCACATTTAACAGCATTGATTAATTTGTGTTTAAAGTGGTGTTCTAACTGCATTGTAAACAGGTTTTAACTGCACTGCAAATTTCCCTGGGATAGGTTTTATTAGGAAGTGGCGTATAAGTGGCTCAAATAAATAAGTGTAACTAGCCAGAATTACACAGTCAGCATGGCCAGATTTTTTCTGCAAAAATACAGCAGTGGGAAGGGGAGAGTGTTACAGTGCTCAACCCAGTAGAAACTCCAGGGCTGAACAAGGTGAGGATGCTTTCAAAGTGGTTTCATAGTTCTGCAAATATATCTGTCTTCTGTTTATGTTGTTGTTAATTGCCATCAAGTGGACTTTGATTTATGAGGGCCCTATGAATGACAGATTTCCAAGAACTTGAGGAATCTTGCTCCAGATCTCAACTTGCCGTATGACAAAAACTGACATCACCAGTCCTGCTTGGGTTGTACAAATTCAGGGCTGTGGCTTCTTTGACTGAGTCTATTCATCTGCAGTGTGGTCTTCTTTTCCTACTGCCTTCCATCTTGCCAAACATTATTGTCTTCTCTAATGAGTCTTGTCTTCTCATAATATGTCCATGATATCTGTCTTTGCTCTGTTTAAATGAAAAAATATATATATCCAG
Source organism: Ctenosaura bakeri (assembly GCA_948474755.1). NCBI lineage: Eukaryota > Metazoa > Chordata > Lepidosauria > Squamata > Iguanidae > Ctenosaura > Ctenosaura bakeri. The sequence continues at coordinate 28,177 of CAOLHI010003180.1, read as the reverse complement.
GAATCAAGGGCTTTCTCCCTGCTTTGTCACTCAAACTAGAGAGAGTTCACACAGGGTTGCCAGATGTCAGGGCCTGGCCCTTAGTCTACAGCTTTTGTCCATCATTTCTAGGCAGAAAACAAGGGTTCAAATTCTCTTGTTTTGATAGGCTCAACTCTGGCCAAGAGGAAAGGGATGTGTGAAAATCTCCAGTTCATCTAGAAGGGCAGCGACTTGCTACAGTTTGTAAAACTTAATCAGTTTGTTGCTGCAAGTTGCAAAGACTCTCCAGAGGGTGTCTGTATTTACTTAATTAGCTTTCACCTTGTCTCCCAGTTCTTATTGTGTCAGGGCTCACCCTCCACTGAGTTTTCTGTCCACCTTCTAGTAAGAAGCAAGTAGCTAGACTAAATATTCCTTATCCCATCTTCCTCAGTAAATGAGAAGGAATAATCCCTTCATCTCCTCATTTCACCTTGAGCAAGGAACAGCCCCTTTAGTTAAGATTTCAGTCTTAATTCCCAAACAGGCAAATATGTTCTCTGTCTCTTTCTCTACCTCTGTGTGTTTGTGTTTGTGTGTTGACAAGCTGTGAGCAACTGCTTGATACTTAATGCAACAGCTTAGTGCCATTACCACGTGCCATATCTCAGACTCAGGTTTTGGCCCAGAAACCTCAAGGCATGGGACAGTCCTGAACTGGCAACCCTAAATTCACATGAACCAAAACTTTAGATCCTTGGCTCTGCTTCTAGTTTGTTTCTGTGCCATAGCCCAAGACAGGCTTCTTTCCCTCAGCTCCTAAATTCTGTATTTCTATTGTGTACTTCAGCTCATCCATACTTAAAGATGTTTTGCTTTGCTTTGTTTTGTTTTTACAGAAAGTGACCTTTATCAGCCCACCAGACTTGCGCTGATTCCCTTCTTGAGACTTCTGAAAAGTATTGCTTTTCAGATTATACGGTGTGGGGCCTGGCAATCATTTTTCCCAATGTTGAATAAACCGATACCATATATTTGCCCATTGACCATAACAGTTTGTTCCTTCCTTTCCTAGAAATGTGTCGAGGATCAGCAATCAGTGGCTTAGCACCAATCCAGGGACCACCACTTTCAGGATCACTGTCCTAAAGGATCTAACTATGGCACCCTTTGACCACTGAAGGACAGTTTTTCTGAAGTTGCTGGTAACCAACTTCAGCCACACTTCTTTCAGACCTGACTAGCCTATCAGTTAGCAGCAACACCTGTTCATGGCAACCCTTCTGCCAGATCCTATAATCAATATTCTTTTTTTAATTATTTCAATTTCTTTTCTTGTAGAAGTAGGTCACTAATTCTGCCCTCCTTTTGTCCAAACCCTTTTCATCCTTTTGGTGGTATGCAGCAGGAATGCCTATAGACCACTTAAAATTATAGATGACTTGTTTCTCTTTTTGTTTTCTTCTTTCCCTCCCCATGGGTAGGGAGTTTCATGACTAACATTTTAGCTAGGTGGCTAGAGGCCTGTAACCACATTCCATACAATTTTTTGTACTTCCCAAAGTTTAAGCAAGTTATAGCTGATTGCACCAGGGTAGCAACAATATCTACAGATTTCTGGCTAATGCATCAATATCTGCCATCCTTCCCGTTTTACCAGCTATTACAAAATTCCTTGGCTGGAGCTGCATTTGGTGGAAGAGTTTTGCAGCATTCTTCCTCTCAGAACTCAGCCACTTTCCCACCCAGTTTAGTATCCTTGAGCTTGGGTACATCCTGTTTCAGGATGGCTCCTTCCCCATAGATGGTGAATTCTGCATTTGTCATTTACCATAAACGTTGCCTGTAGAGAAGGAGGTGTCCAGACCCACCCAAGCAGAGGCTGATGGCATTTTTTCCACTTTTGGTGTGCTGTGTCTTCTCAAGGAGAACAGTCCTTTTCCTCATCGAGTCCTATGAGCTGAAATTTCTCTTTGGTCTCTGAGTAATTAGTTAATGAAAAGAAGTGGGGAAGAGCCAAAGATGTTTAAGCTACAAAGCAAAGCTTCAGAGCAGGTGATCTGTGCCTGGCTGGGAAAGTAATGGGGTTTAACTGATTCCTGGATTTCAGTTTCTCTACAGACACAAATCAACATTCATGGCAAGTGACTAGTGTTGCATTCTGCATAGAGTATCTTCAATTTTGGCTACTTTGGCATGTTTCTGAGCGGCACAGCTTAAAGCCATATACAGCAATATAGAGCTAGAGCACTGGGCTTTCCCTGGAATTGACCAAAGTGCTCCTAGGCTAAACACATCTTGCTGGGTCTATTTTTTCCCCCCAAGAAAGGCAATCAGCAACTTTTCCAGCTTCAATTTGACCTTTCAAGGCAGCTTTTCTGAGAAACAGATTCTGTTCCAGTGTGTCTCATTTTTCTGTTTTACTCCTTATCCTTCAGGGACTTGAAATATCAAGGTATTGTGATGGCAGGGAGAGATTAAACAGTCAGTTTTAGTCATGTGGCAGGCTGAGATTTAGAGCAAGATTCCTCAAGTTCATCCTATTACCCTCAAGTCTGATAAATGTTCAAGTGTTACCCTGTGTGTTGGGGGTCCCGGGAGGGGCACCCAAATAACCAAACAACAACACAAGATGGGGAAATTAGTCTCGAGCACCCTCTTAAGCTATCGAGAGGCAGGGTAACTTTAGCTAGGATCTTTTAACTCTATGTATACAGTGTCGGGTCAGAGAGCAACTAGACAAGTTCTAAAGTAACAAATAATATTTTATTGTAGACAAACAACACAAAAGACATGACATACACTAGCTAACTGAGAAATAGAAATAGAGAGCTTTCGGGAATGGGTAATACGACACCTGGTCTCATAGTCCTGGAGAGAAGCGGAGGTTGCAGGGAAAGAAACTCAGCGCGGTTCGCTGAGGGGAGCTCACTGGACAAACCAACAGCAAGGCGGGATGGAAGTCCAAAGTAGTCCGAGGAGGACTTGAAAATGGGGAGCTTTTATAGTGTGGGTTTTACCTACAGGCCATGCCATGCTCGGTGGGAACAAAGGAAATTTGTAGCTGGACAAAGGCATTGGAAAAGGTCAGGTTTTACATGATGGGCTTAGCGCTTGATGACAGTAGTATGGCCAGTACGCTGATGGCCCGACATAAAGGAATGGCTCAGCTCTTGGCCGTGTGGCTTTGTGAAGATTCGCGCTGAGCAAGGCCGGTTTGCAAGAAGGTGTTCCCTGAAGCATCGGATAGGCTTAAGTTGCCTGCCTAAATGAGGTTTGGAATTTACAACCATTAACGGCCGCGCCTAATACGTGCTTGTCCGGTGGACCTCTGCAAACACGTGGAGTAGGGTGGCAGAGAAAGGTCAAGTAAAGGCCAAATTATTTGATATCAAGAGATATCTAGTGCTCTCACCAGACATATTATAACCGTGGTAACACAAGCTCTGAATGTGCTGGAGAGCAGCATCTCAAACAGCATTTCATTCACACTGGAAACAGACACTAAAGTGTACTTTTGTAATACTTGAAACACCAGGAATTGATTTTTCAGCCAGATGTTTGTAATGGCAGCAGCCCTTCTGCTGCCTTCTGGTTTCTAAGCTTTCTTAACTGCTATAGTTTTCCATCTGCTTTAGTCAAACATGAAAATTCCATTTGAGTTTGCCAAGCAGTTTCTTTTCAAAGCAAAGTATGCCAGTATTCTCTGTAACAGGCATTTAAAAAAAGACCATTGTCTTTTAAAACAGGAGTGGGCAGCTTGTAGCTCTCCAGATGTTTTTGGACTATGGCATCCATCATCTCTAGCTAGCAAGGGTGAGGGGTGATAGCAAAGCAATCATCAATGTTTGGCAGGTCACACTCACCCACTTCCTCTTCTAGAAGATAACCAATTTTTACTCATGATTTTATACTTTAAAAAAAATGGTTTAAAGTAATTTTTTTTTAATTGTGTTTTAATTTTCATTATCAGTTTGTTAGCTGATCTTGTTTCTATCTTTGTGAGCCACCTTGGAGAAAGGTGACTTATAAATAACATAAACAAAAAAACTGAAAAATAGTTTTAAAGAGACCCAAGCAGTGACAAGTTCCCCTAGTTATTTTTTCTTAGTTTGAGCTGTATACAACAGTGAATCTCAAGCTGTGAGCTGTGAGGATCCTAATGGTGGGGTGTGTGTGAGATAATTGGTCAAGGAGCATGCAAGAAAAGTCAATCTGCAAGAGCAGCAGATGTTTAAAAGACTGGCAAAACTATGTGTGCGTTTGTGCTTGTGTGCACACACTATTGAGAATTGACTGATCTCTACAAAAGAGGGATGCAAAGCATCTTCCCCCATTATGCCTTCCTCCAACCTCAGACATAGCAAAAATTGGCTTCTCTTTTTTCATGCCTTTCCCACTCATCTTCTCTGAACGTTGTCGTTGGGACAGGAGGTGCGTGCCATGTAGCAACCACACGGCATTTTTTGGGTGGGGGGAGGAAAGTGAAAAGTGGAGAGCACAAGAGTTCAGTGTTAAGAGCAAGGGCATATGTTGCCCAAGGGACGTGTGAGAGAGGGTTGGGAAGGATAGGTATAGCACAGGACACGGGGGGGGGGTCACGGCATCAAGTGGGGGGAGACAACATCTGCATGTAGATGTAAAGGGGGCCACATGGATAAAAAAAATTTGAGAACCACTGGTATACAGGATTGGCAAACACTTTTCATGACATTTTATAAGGTATTACTTAGACCTTAACAGCCCAGTTTGCTGTTTTGTGGGGGAGAATGATTTTATATTTATTCTATTTATCATACTAGTAGCCTGCTTTTTGAAAAAAAAGACTGTAGTCTGTCAAATGGTTCATAAAATGCATCAAATATAAGAATATAAACCTGTCAGTTCAAAAACCGCAGGAGACTAGACTGAAGAACAGAATGATAAGATACCAAGCTCAAAAACAAAATGAATAACAGAAGCAAAGATAAACAAAGAGTTTCCCCCCACATGGAGAATGTTTACAGTGGCCCCTCCACTTTCATAAGGGTTTGGGGCCCAGAACTGAAGCCTAGTGGCGCAGTGGTTAAATGCTGGTAACACAGCCACAAGGTTGTGAGTTAGACCCTGCGGGCTCCAGGTTGTCTCAGCCTTCCATCCTTCCTCAGGTCGGTAAAATGACCACCCAGCTTGTTGGGGGCAATTAGCTAAAACACATCGTAAACCACTTAGGGAGTGCTTAGCATTGATAAGCAGTATAGAAATGTAACTGTTATTGCTATAAAGTGGAGAAACCGTGAATAACTCCCTCTGCGCTCCTCTTCCCATTTCTTTGCCTTCCGCTCTGGTGCACAAACCTTCCTGCTCTGTGTAAGGGCCAAAGGCAAGGGAATGGGAGGGGGAGCTCCAAAGAAGAGAAGGAGGGCCACGCACATGCCTCCCTCCCATGTTCCCTTGCCCTTTGTCCCAGCGCTTACCTTCCTTTTCCGCACCTGGCAAAGGCAAGGGAATAGGGAAAATGGGAGGAGAGGCATGGGCACGCCTCGTGGATAATCGAATTTGCAAACGTCAAACCCATGGATGTGGAGAAAGGACTGTACTTTCCAGGGCAAGGGAGCAGCAAAAGGAGGCACTCAGAGCAAACCTGCCCTGTTGTCTCCTTTCCTCTTCTGATTCTCTTTTATAGGAGAAGTGGTGTTGCGAAGCTGCTTTGGTGAATAAGATTTAAAAGCACTCCTCTGTCCCTAAGGGACTCTCTCTCACAAAGGGTGCTTTATTTTATTTAATTCATGTATTTGTTATTTCTTGTTTTATTTTTATTTTTCTGCTAGAGAACTCAAAGCACCTAACAACGTAAAAACAGAAAAACCATCAGAACCATATTGAAACAACTTAACAAAACTCCCTAGTAATAAAGTCAGCAGCCTGAACAGAATAGACAACAGTTGGAGTGGGGAAGGGGAGTGGGCCCTTTGCAGTCAAGACCCATGCAAAAGGTTAAATCTTGTCTCTTTCTGTACTGCAGCCTCCAATCACAATCTTCTGTGATAAGTAACATTTGCTTATCTTAAACCAAAAATAATGACTCGGCTCTAGATCTTGACTCTTGAACTATATCATTACTTGATTTTGCTGTCGTCGTTCCTTTGCAGACAAAAAGGCAGAGCAGAAGAAAGTATCTCTAGATACAGACCGAAAATATGTAAATAGCACAGAGGTGCCTGATACTTCTCCATCCTCCCACCAATCCCCATGCAACTTTGGTAAATCGAAGCTCAGAACATCCACTGCCAAGTCACCTGTCCCTGTATCTCACCTTGAAATAAAACCAGAAGATTCAATCAAGAAAAGAGGTAAAAGAGATCTGTTTGATGCATTCTAGTGTACAGGTATTTATTATTGTTCCCAACCTTTTTATGGCCATTCCTTCGTAGCCATCCTATTCCAGCAGCCTTTAGATCTCATACTTCCAGATCTAAATGCCATTTCTATATACTCTGCAAAGACAAATGTGGAGAACTATTCTATCTCATATCTAATAGATAAAAGCGTCCTGAAAACAGTAGAAACTCCCAGGCACAAGGCATCTTAGTGTTCTCCGATTTCCAGCTTCGTGTCCTCTAGAATGCCCAGGTTATAGTAATGGCCAGATGTACACAACTGTGGCTGATGCATCAACTGCATGGATTCCTTTTCTTTTCTTAGAAGCAAGAAAGCTTTAAACAAGGCTGAATGGTTGTACTGATTGAAAACTTTAGAAGTATGTAATGCAATAAATGGGAAAGTTGGGGATTCAAATTATCTACTAAGCTCAGAGAACCACTCTCTTTAAAAGGGGTGTTATTTTTCGATACAATATAACCTCTTACTATTTTAATTAGAACAAAGAGATTAATGATGAAATCTTTTATGTGTGTTCTCAAACGTCCTGCTGAATCCTGTAGATCTTATTTCTAGTCATATGTGTGTGGGGTTGCAACCCAGGCACCTGGAAACCAGAGATGAAAATCTGTTTATTTGTTGTAAATATGATTCAATTTTAGGCTACAAGATCAATTTTATTTGATCTTCATGGATGAATTGTAATATCCAGACCACTGTAATAGATGTCATTATCAAACAATATACTGCTCTCCACAAAACAGCAGTCAATATTTGTGAATTTATATACAAAGAAATTCACACTGTATGGTTCATGATAAACTTTGAAAAATCATGCAAACCTCAAAATACATGCAATGTTAGCAAATCTATTCTTTTCAAAGTGAGGGAAACCCAATGTAATTAAGACAAATGTATCACCTAGGAAATAGAATGGAAAACTTCCAAAAATCTCAAAAATCTTTAGTGAAGTTTAAATTGGCAGGGGGCAATTGGGCTGGACTACAGGATGTAAATTTATATTATCGCACTTTATCTGTTAGAAGCACAAGATTGGTTTATTTCTGATAAAACATCTATCTTAGAACAGGACCCAAACGTTTTTATTAAGTCTTTTGTGGTTTCAAAATAAGACAAAAAATAGGAGTACATCTTTTAAGATCAACCATAAACAGTATACTAGATGGTTGGTATAAGCTGAAGAGGAAACTTGTTCCCTTTCATCTATTGTTTCAACTTCTTATAGTATGCAGCCTCTAAGAGCACACATGTTGGAGGTGTGAGGTCACAGGGCAGAAGCAAGGGAATTGAACATTTATAATTGTATAGCCAACCCCTCATGTACCATCCTTGTTGAAAAATCAAGAGTGCTTGGTATAATAAAAAACATAATTTGGTATCTGTCATATGCTGGCTGATTTGCTTTTCCAAAGAAACAGATTTCTAGCAGCAGTGTTTGTTTAGAGTTTAGCAAGCAATGTAGCAACTTCCAAAAGTTGCTAAGACTGGCATATGTTGTAGGGCAACAGGTTTTATACTTTAACATCCACATTTAGGTGCAAATGACATTGATTGATGAAAGCCATAAATGTCACCTGACCCCACCAGTCCCCTGAGGTTCCCAGGCCTCCCCATTGTTTACATACTTTCATCTTGGAAATCTGAACAGTTCCTGTGCCCTTGTCTTGTCCAGCCTAGTTGTTCTCACAACACCTTCCTGTTGGTATCTCATTCCCTCTCTCTGATCTTCTTCCCTGGTGCCAGATGTCCCAGGCTCCAGCTACTGCTAGGTCATCCATAGGCTCCTTAAGCTCTTTGAATCCATAGCCAGATACAAGCATCAAACAGCAATTGGTATTTGATACACTGTTGCAAATGACAATTAGCAATGAATCATTATAGCGAATGGCAAATAACAAAAGTCCATTGTAATGCTAGCAATCTCTAATCCTATTTATCTACTGCCTCAGGTAACTCTCTTTTCCTGATAACATGCCAAGCATGTAGCTTCCTGACAGTATTAAGGCTATGTAAAATAAGTTGTAAGTGAGGAAGACATACAGCTTCCTACTTGCTTTTTAATAGCAATTAGATAAGTGGTTGATTTACAATGGAAATGGTATTATTAGTGTTGAAGTGGTATGCACATCTCTGGACAAGGACCTTTTGAAACTAAACCTAGTTATTATGAAAGATGTAAACAAAGATACACTCCCAATAAATTTATTGAACATTTGATTTTATTTTAGAAATTATTGGAATACAAATTAACAAGGTAATGTTCAACTTACTTTATTCTTACTGCTTTTATCCTGTAAACTTCTTTGTATGTTGGCTTAATCTTGTAACTTCTTTCTTAAACTGTGTTACTGCTAAAATCCATATTATACGTTTCCTAAAATCAAGACTTTTTTTCCTTGAGTTCACAGATTGAGTTGCTTATTGGCTTTCGGTGGGCTGCATCTTGTTTACACTGGATACCTTTCGATCAGATTTGATACCTAAACAGATGCTGGTGCTTATTTGTTATTTAGGTCCAAATATTGAAAAATCTGTTAAAGATCTTCAGCGCTGCACTGTTTCTCTGACAAGATACCGCATGATGATTAAAGAGGAGGTGGATAATTCTGTGAAGAAGATCAAGGCTGCTTTTGCTGAACTACATAGCTGGTAAGTAGATGAGGCACAGCAAGCAAGGAGAGATGTGTTGAATGTCAAGGGCACCATCCCACTCTCAGACATACGTTCCAGGCCCACCAACACTTTACAACACTTTACATTACACTTTAGTTGTTCAACCTAGAGTTAACTATACAAAGCACTTGTAACAAGAGTCTACCAAAGGGGCTGAACAGTTACTTCTAATGCTGCATGTAGAAATTGGAAGAAGCTATACTAGGTCGTTATTGTTTTCCTACAGTATAGTTTCTGAAGTGTTGTGTAACAATTGCAAAAGAAAAGAAAAAAGTCATAGAACTGCTCTCTCTCATATACATATACACACACAATATAAAGAATGCATAGAGTAGAAAGATAAAAACCTTGAATCTTAACAACAAAGAGGAACAGAGAGCCAAACTTGGAGATATGTTTAAACTTATTACTGTGCCAGTGATATGAAAAAAAGCGGGGGGAAGGAACTCTGATTTTAAAAGCAAAAAGAGTTAGATGATAGCGTTTGCTAACCTCCCCACTGTTTTATCCCCAAGCATTTTTGCTCTCCTTGGTCATTTTCTGTGTCAGGGCTTGGCTGTGATGAAAATCCCTTTGGGCAGAAAGCCATAGTGGTGATGGTTCTGTACTCTTAACTCATGTACTCCCTTTTGCTTTTAAAAAATAGGTTGTTATCACTTCTTTCTATGCCTGTCATTTCTGGCCAGTGTCGCTGCTAAGATAATCCCACCATCTTGTCTGAACTGGCCCTCAAATTATCTTTCTGTGCAGCCCTTTGCTATTTCTCAGTTTACCAAATACAACAAGTTTTAAAGGATGAGCTGCCAATGAGGTATGCCCTCATTTGCCCATTTCATCTCTACAAAAGGAATATTCCATATTTCCTGTTTTTTTGGAGGCCAGATTTCATACACATACACAAGTGCAGCTTCAGGAGAGTATAGCTTTGAACAAAGTACTCAAGGTGCAGAGAGTCCAGGCTCTTCAACAACAGAGGGCACAAGGCCAACGGTATCAGTTCCAAAAGGAAACCTTTTGTCCACTTCTGCCTTTTTAATTCACACCGTTCTTCTGATAAGGGAAGATTACTTCTGAATGTGCTCTCACTATATCCCTGCTGCTATTTATTTCCTCCTTCCACATAGTCACCTGCTCAACAAATGATGCTTTTTCTTTCTTTTTTCATAAATGTGTAGACCAGATGTTGAGTGCAAATTGCAATAAGATGTGGGTAGATTTCTTAATTTAATTTTAAAGGAGACAGGGCTAAAAACAAAACACAGAGAGAAAATATTCAGACATAACGACATGCCGGAAGGGGATAAACACACATACTAACATAATTTTTGCAGTGAGCAAAGAGCCTGCATCAGCCAAAGAAATAAGCAGATGCCATCAACATGCACACAGTTTCTGATGACTGGCAGTATGGTGGACGTCGGTAGCAGAGCATTGCTTTGGGAGCAGCAATTCCCAGAGTCCATCCCTTGGCCATGCTACCTGGTGTCTTCTTGGAGCTGTTCTCCAAAAAAGGTCATGTTTCCAAGCTCTGTTACCTAATCTAGGTGGTGGTGACCAGACCATTGATGTATGGAGGAATAATGAGCAATGGCGATGTCTGAAATAGCACATACAACCAAATAAAGGAAATGAATGTAGTTATTTATAAGAGATGGCAAAAAGAGACAGCTGCTCACAATCAGAAAACATTTTGGGAAATGTGGTACAACAGGCAAAAAGTTACAAAAGTAGTTAAGCTAACTATAAATACCAAGTTGACTTCATTAAGCACAATGTATATTCTGTGATCCCAGGAATGAAGCATACATGGAGAACAACACTCCATGCACCATTCCCTTAAGCAAAAGTAGAGAGTGAGATGCTCACAGGCTATATGGCAGGAAGCAAGGAGGAAAAGTTACTTCTATGTCTATAATCCATAGCAACTGGGGTAGCCTCAGTCAAACAGTCAGGGTGCCTAGAGCCCAGAACTTCTTAGTTCATTGCCTACCTGTTGTTTCACACAGAAAGCCTTTTTAGGGGGAAGAAAGTCCCAGCTGGGAAGTGTGATTACAGAAAAAGGGGGGGGGTCTTGCAGATGTGAGTGACAGATACTCCTGAGTCTGCCTGGGAACAAGATTCTGCCAGCAACACACAGTAAACTAAGCTATAACTCCTATGATTCCTTGCTATCAGTTGTGGTGATGGGGTCTGGTGGGAGCATGGTGTGTCCCTGCTATAGACAATATAGTCAAATGTTTAAAGAATAAAAGTATTTGCAAGGCTGAGGACTCATGGTCTTGTCAAGAGAATAAGCTTGTGTATCAAGTCTACATTGGCACTGTTGCACAGGAGAATTTTAAAGGGAAACATCTTTTTCTGTGCCAGTCACTTTCTCTGCCACCAGTGGAAAGAAATGTAAAAAATAAATAGTGCAGCTAAACTGAGCAGAAAGGTATGTCTGCTCCTTTCACAGCTCACGTAGTGTCATGTGCCAAATTGCTTAGCATTAAAGACATATTTAAAAATTTTAAAAAGTCCAGATAGTACTTCAGGGCTTTACCATATGTCTTACGGGAACTGGTTTCAGAGTAACACTAGGGGAAAAATAATAATTCCAACATTATTATCACTTGAAAACACATCTATAGGATGAAATCATGTGCAATAAAAAGCAGGAAATACAGAGAAAGTAAAAGGCAGAATTAATAGAATTTTTCACAAATATAGGAGTGGGAATAAAATTAGACCTTTATGTCTTTAGCTTATGAATTCTGTATAGAAAGTGGTCTTTGCCAGTTGTAACAATTAAATAGCAAGGGAGCTGAACAACCATTTGTTCTGACACAGAAACAAGGTAGAATTTTATAGTCTTCATTTCCTCTGGTAAGCCAGATCAGTGTTGCTGTAAATGCTCCTTAAATCCAGAGGAGTCTTGAGTATGTTCATGGAAACAGCTGCATGGCAGATGGTAGATGTAACACACTGAAGTAAATGGAGGTTGCACAGAAGCAGCATCAGCAAGAGGGCTTGCTTTCATCAATTGCCATAGATACTTTGCCAATTTCCTTGTGCTCATCATGTACTTTGCCAAACTCCTGGTGTTCAACAGCTGGATGATTCCAGGGCATCCTCTCCTCTATTTTTTTCAGACATGCCACTAGATTTTGCCATTACCTTGCTTAGAATACCAGGCGTATCATTAAATATTTCTATAGTTAATAGATCTTTTGTTATTGATAATATAGTAACTTAGAATCAACAAGTGGGATCACTCTCTTTCCTAACAGTTGTTTTTCTTGGTGCTCCAAAGTGTTAAAAATGCTCAGATGCATCTTAATAGGCATGGAAGTAAAATTCAAAAATATTTATAAATGGCTAAAAAGTGTGTTTCTCACGTGTTGAGAAACCACAACAAGAAGAATCCAGGACTGATGAGAATCTTCATAGTTCAGGACTTATTTGCAAAATTCACGTATGGTTGTTTTGCACAGAAAACAGCATCTTCTAAGGAGAAAATGCTGTTCCCTGTGCAAAAATCCCACATGCAAAATTTGAGGAGCGTAAATCTCAAATTGCAAATTGTCTTTAAAAACTACAGTTTCTGAAGCAAAAAAGAACATTTGTAAAATTACTTGTTGCTTCCTTCAAGAGGAAAGTTAGCAAAGAATTGCCTAATATTTTATAACATCAAATCTTACAACAACTCTAGAAAGAGGCCAGTTCTGCTTTCCTCATACTATGGCCATTTCCGCACTAGGCTGTTATAGTGCTATTATTCCACTTTCAACATCACCTGCTCCCCAAAAAATCCTTCCGTTGAAAGTATAGAGAATATCTGGCAAGTGTGCAATTCTTGTCTGATGGAATGTTTCTTACACTGACAAGTTATCTTTAGTAATCTGAAATAGTCAAATAGGTACTTATTCCTCTGTGCAAGTTCAGTTGTGATTGGTCAGATTAATTTTGATTTAGCTAAGCTAGATTCAATAATTTACAACTCTATATACTTAAAAATAATTAATGACCGTTTTCTAGAATATGATCATAAGAAATCCACTTTATCAACAAAAACATTTATAAATAAGTTTTGACTGCAGTGTAGACATTTTTGTTCAGATGTTTAACTCTATAACTATGCCACTCCCCACCCCACCCACAGAGGTGTTTACCTATCTTAACTATTTCCTAGATAGTTTATTCTTGGATTTCAGCACAATTCATTTACTTTACTTTATATCCTGTATTTGAATCTTCTTTCTATGCAGCTTTATTTTTGCAGCTAGAATAAGAATGATGTATAATCTGGCTTGATATGCAAATCCTCGGTATTGTGCAAATAGGATATAGTTGAGTTAATAATGGAACAATGTTGTATTCTGAAGCATAGCAAAAATTTGTAATTTAATGTGCGCTCTCCTGGGATTGTATCTGAATAGGAAGTCTGCCTGCATTTTGTTCTAGCTAAAGAGTGCTTCTATTCATCAGTTGTTTGACAAAGCTTCTAATCACTTTTCTAGATCTGCAATCATGCATACATTTGCATTAAGCAACCAAGTAATTCTTTGTCCCTCAACATGCATATTTCATTGAAGAGATGCAAATTTTGTGCCATTTGAGATGCATCTTATTGTCTCACTATGAACCAGAATTAGTTTTGCATGCAGAGTGTTCACATGTGATTTGAGGACCAGATGCAAAAATGTCTCCAGTGTTAAGCATACAGAGGTTACATAGTGCCTTACCTGAAATGCTCTTCAACTCTATAACGGTGGTTGTATGCAACATGCAAAGTCTAAAACAAACAATAAAAATACTTATTGTGTCTTCAGTTTGACTTTGTACCATAGGTGTTTTTTTTTCCTGAAAAAAATATCAAAATTAATCACTATTTGGGAGTAACTCTAAAGGGTTTTGGCTTCAGTTGCCCTCTGTTCCAGATAATCCAAAGATGGATGATGTGGGCTCTTTGAGAAAGCAGAAAGGTGCTTAGAGATACTCTCTGAATTTTCCCACTGTTATCTCTTGACTCGAAAGTACAGAACTGAGTAATTACATAGGTTATGCTGGTGGTGTGCCTTCAAATTGTTTCTGACTTACTACAACCCTAAGGCAACTTTTGGCACCCCTAAGGCAAACCTCTCAACACTAAGGCTGAGAGTGTGTGATGCATTCAGGATCAGCCACTTGGTTTCTATGACTGAGCAGGGAATTGAACTCTGGTCTCCAAGGTCAATTCCAAATGCTCAAACCACTACTCAATGATGGCATTCCATTACATGTGTATAAGTGTTTATATATGTGCAAATCCCACAATTGTTTATATCTTTATTTCATTCTTGTATTAAAGAATAAATAATTTCAAGTTTTCTCACCACTGGGAAAGATTATGAGAATTTTAAACATGTGTTGCCTTTTTAGCTCTTTGGGATCTTTTTGCAAAAATTTCAATTGCACAATAAACTTTTTTTAATACAATATTTTTTGTCCCCAAACATTTCTCATACTTTGCAGAAAATCTACTACCTTTGATTCTAGTATCTTTAATCCAAGAAGAGCGGATTGCAGGACGTTTTGCCCATCCCAACAGGGCCTAAATAACCTAAAGGCACCAGAACCTGTCTGATCTTGAAAGCTAAGCAGGGCCGGGCCTGGTTAGTCCTTGGATGGGAGATCACCAATGAATACCATGTGCTGTGGGCTATATTTCAGAGGAAAGCAATGGCAAAACTACCTTTGAGTATTCCTTGCCTTAAGAAACCGTATGAAATTCATGGAGTCACCATAAATCAAAAGAGACTTGAAGGTGTACATGGACGTGGACATGTACACACAAACATAGAGCCCAGCCCAGTGCTCAGTGTGAGAAACCCAAAGCAAGAACATCTTCAGCAGCCTTTGCCTGAAGATCTCCCCTGAGGCAGCAGCCATCACTCTTCTAGGAACCAATTTAGTTAGCAAATTTCTCTGACCTTTGAGAGGTTTCTCCTACATATGCTCCTGTAATTTAATCCTGCAAAATTAGATGTGCTCCTGCCTTCAGGGCAGCAGAGAGCAAGTCTTGACCCTGTTCTGTGTGTGACATCCCTTGGGATAGCTGCATCCCGGAAGGTGCAGCTCTCTGTCAGGCTTCATGTCTTTTGCATCTTCTCTCAGGTGTTTGCGTCTTAGCTAGGAAACCATATGGAAATGAAGGCCTTGAATGCTCAGGATGCTGCTTGGGAACAATAGCACAGAGGAGGCCAGGTAGCAACATGCTTTCTAAGGAACTGCATGGCAGTCCTGTTTGTTGTGCATCCCATCACCTTGGCAGGCTTCTGGGATGTAGATGAGGACAAGCTATCAGCAATTGGCGAATGGAGCTTCAGTGACTGCCATGACTGCGTGATCATGTAGAGTTGCCACACTCAAGCAGGTTCTAGTTGATCTGTGCACATCCTGTCCTTCACTCCAATCACGGTCTCCATTTATACGTTTATGCTGCCTTTCCACCAAGGAGTTCAAGGCAGTATATATATGGCCTTCCTTCTTTCCATTTCTCAAAGTTAGGCTGAACAATAGTGATTGGCCCCATTGTTGAGTGGGGGACATGAACCTGGGTCTCCTCAGTCCTGTTCTAGTATTCTAACCACCTCACTATGCTGGCTGTCCTGTAAGGAAGTGAATGTGGTGCTAGGAAGTGACCACATGGATTCCTAGTACAGTAGGAATTGTGGGAGGCAGGTAGGAGGACTGGGTCCTTGGAGTATGAAACTACTGCACATCCCATCCCACTCCACCCATTTTGATGGGTTTGCTAAGGAGGAACTAAACTGCGGCTATCACAAAGGAAAGGCAATTTGTCATGAGACTGATTTAAAAGTTAAATTTACAGTCAAGTTGTAAATTATGTGCTGTCACGGATTGCAACCCTTAACATAGACCTACACACACCCCACACAGGTGGAAAACATCAGCTAGAAATAAATCCTGTTACTAATTACCAGGTAGATGTTTAAGCACAGTATTCCTTTCTAGTAAGCCCACCCTTCAATGAAACAATATTATGATATTACACCGTGTAAAGCTATGATTTGCATATATTTTTTTCTGCATAAGAAGATACTTAGTTTGAAAAAATAATTACAGATTATTGACTTGCAACGGAAACTTCTGTGAATACAAAATTGGGCAGAATTTAGGTTTATAGAGCATGGGAATTCTTACTGATACAAGTTTAAAAGCAATGACAGATTTGAAGCAGTGAGGAAGCTGCTTCTGTCAAGCCCATCAGAGCAGTCAACTCTCAGTAGTACTGCAGGTTGGATGTTCATATGGAGAGACAGCCCACTTTTGGCCTTTTCAGAACAACGTGAAGCCAGCCTAAGTTGCCACTCTCCAAATTAAACATGGATCTTGTTACATGCTATCTGAGAGGCCACACTCTTTCTCACACATGCAGTAGTGGGTTAATTTTTCAGTGGAACAATCTCTCCACGTAGACTTAGGCCATTTCCGCATGACAATGCTCTTTGGCATCATCGTGTTGCAATCCCAGGTCCGGAAGGGAGTGCGTCAGCAACACTTCCCTCCGCATCTGCTCGCTCCATCCGGAAGGAGTGCAAATGGTGCCACCTCTTCTTTCCGCATCACAGCTGGGCACTTTCCATTGCTGAGCTATGAAAGGAAGAGTTGCCATTGCACTTCCGTGGCTTCAACACAGCCAGGAGCAATAGGAACAATCACAGGCGCAAAACAATTTTTTTTTTTCCATTTTGTGAAAACTGTCTGAGTGTGACGCTTGAGGACAGGCTGGCAGCAGGCTGGCAATGATGTTGTGTGGAAGCCCTCCAGATGTTATACCACAGATACTATGATATCTCACCATTGGCTGTGCTGTGTAGGAGAGAAAAAAATCCGAGAGCTGCCCACCCCTACCCCAAAAGGACCTGTTTTGGTGTCTGGGGCTGCTCAGAAATCCAGCTTCGGCACTGGAGGACCAAATGGCCTCGGTGCATTTTTTCACGAGCCTTGTTTACTCTGAGCAAGGCAAATAAACCCAATAAATCCTCTCAAATGTCCATCTGAAATGGCAGTAAAGGACTTCTATGGTAATATCCCCATGCCAATGCCTACAAATGGGTGAGGAGTATCAGAACGTGAGGTTGATTTGATACTAAAATCTATCAGGAAAGTGATGTGATGGCTGTGGGAAGGCTTGAAGCAGTCCCTGATTTCAGGCCGCTTATTTTGGGGTGTATAGTCCTGATACTGTATGAGCCATTCTGAGCAGAGAATACATGCAGAGAGTGCCATCTGCTGGGAGATTGAACAGAACTAAGAATTGTTTCTGAAGCCATATTGCTAAATCAGATCTTTTCAAGATACACACAAGCAAGAGATGTTCTAATAAGTTCAGGACATTGCTTAATAGAAATTCAGTTGCGTGAAACCAGAGTGGCTTTAGTGTCTGGAGCAAGAACAAAAGGAGTATTATGGCAGTGCTCCTGGGGGAGACAGTCTGTTGAAACAGATCAAGAGTTGTAGGAAATGAAACTCTCACAGAAGCATATGAATCTGCCTTATACTGTCTATTGAGCCCCTGCTCAGTATTGTTGACTCTAACTGTGAGTGGCATTCGTGGGGTCTTTGGGTTCTCTCATAGCCCTGCTTGGTGATTCAGTCTAGGACCTCCTGCATGTAAAGGATAAGCTACAGCTCAACTCTCAGAAAGTGGGAGCAGGAATGAAGGCAGGAGCAACTTGCTATGCTAGACTCCTATCCACAGTGGAAGGTGACTGTGTGATCTTGTAAGTTACAATAGCAAGGGCTGTGACAATTGACCTTCATGGAAAGAGTGCCTTTGACTTTAGGAAACCCATTTAAGAAAAAGAAAAAAAAAGCTCAGGCAAAATTTCAGTGGGATCCCAGGGCTAGAAATCTTTAAGAGGAAAAAAATGGGGTTGGAGTTTGGCAGAACTGAAACACTAAAACACAAACTATTCCCTTGAAGAAGCCTCTGAGACTACACAGGGAGATGAGCTGAAATGTACTAGCACATGCATCGGGGATGGAAGGATATGTTACCAAAGAGGACTAGGTGATCTCCTAACTCCAAGGTTCTGTTTCCTACACCTACTTGAATGTATTTTATGTCTTGGTTTGTGGTGCTACAGCTTGTAGAAAAACTGAAGAACACATGCAATAGTAAATATCCAAAGAGTTAAATAATATTGTAAATACTGGAGCCCAGAATCGCACAATGAAGCTGAATAGTAGGAGAATCTAGTTAGGTAAAAGGAAGCACTTCTTCAAACAGAGCATAGGTGAATTGTGGAATTCATTTCTGCAAAATGTAGCAATGGCCTCCTACTCGGATAGCTTTAAAAAGAATTAGAAAAATGTATGGATGACAAGGTAACCAATGGATATTGGCGTATTATCACTAGCCCCAGAGACTAGGTTGCTGGGGAACATGAGCAGCCTGCTGTGAGAACAGAATGCTGGACTAGGCAGGGCTTTAGTCTGGTTTAGGAAGGCACTTCTTTCTATGTTTTTATGATATGAATGTAACTATGGCACCATTTTTTTTTCAGTGTCACAGGAATGAATAAAGAATTCAGCCATTACAAACACTTTGTGCAATGGCTGCATCCCTTTGTTTTCCCCCAGAAAAGACAGATTTATCGGATTTTAGTGAAGTGACTATGTTTCTGATGAGCTATTGTTCACACAAGGCATGATGTTTTCTTAAATTTGTCTCCACCTTTTCTTTTCAGGAAAAACATCTATATTATGTAACAAAACTGCCAGTTTCTGTTTGCAAGTCCTTCCAAAAGATATTGTTATCTATAATACCATGTTCCTGTTCTGCCAGACTAATTAATTTTCTTTAACTTTCAGCATAATAGACAGAGAAGTGGCTTTAATGGCAGAGGTTGACAAAGTTAAAGAAGAAGCCAGTAAGTAGAAACCAACATGGTAAGCATAGTGAGCTTTGAAGAAGCTGAAAAGGGCTGCTTTCCTCTTGTAAAAATAACAGCTGGGATTTTTTTTTCTTCAGAAGTTGTATCGTTTTCACCATGTACAGGCTGGTACTGTGGGCAGATCTGTTTCTAAATTTTGCACTAGGTGTTCCTGCCTGAAACGACAAATGTTATTAGAATCATAATTACTGCTGTGCACTCAACAGTTGCACTGGAAAATATTGGCTGGAGAGTGAACATTAAAGTGTTCACTCAAAAAAGTAGATGTCTAACAATGACGATAGGCTTAAAAGGGTTTGGCTAAAGCCTGGTAAAATCTTGCCAGCCAAAGGCAGGAGAAGAGAGTGAGTGTGGAATGATGTCTGACTCTGAACAGGATTTGTAATGACCCTTAACAGCACCCTCTACATCTCTCTTTGCAGAAGCCAAATTAAGCAAAATATCCCAATTAACGCAAAGTTGCTTCATTTTCATAAGGCTGTATCCAACACTGCACGGGCAGATTTGAGGTACTTCCTCCCTCTCCCACAAGCTGATATGGAATGCTGTGGGAAAGAAAGCTAAAAAAGCCCCCTTGCATGGGAAGACCACTTACACAACATTGAATAAAACCCATAATTTATGCAAGATGGAAATACAGATTTTCTTGGCACACATTTTCTTACAATGTTCTTATAGGAACATTTGTAAATCTTATATCTCATAAGATGTTTCTTATGGCACCTTATTTCTTTACTTCAGCTGCTTTCCATAACAAATGAAAAAGAAAACAAGATAACAAATATGAAGCCAATCAGTCAACAATCCCTAAAATAAACCACATGAAAACAATCCACAAGCATAGAACCTGCTTATGTACTTAACAAAGACCAGTTTCCAAGCTGAACATAGATTTTGATGACCCTTGTTCAAGCAAAGTTATCAACTCTGGGACAGTTTAGGAGTGTTGATGAGATGTAATGCCACCAAAGGCAACAAACAGTTGTTTACCATAATATCTAATGCAGTTTGTACATGTTCTCCCAATAACATGACATTCAATATTTGTCCTGTTCACATAGCAGCTACCAGTGGTGTGGAGTGGAAGCAGAGGAATGTAGAATATCCAAACATGGCAGTAATTTGTACGAGACATGAGGCAATAAAACAGTCATGGCTGCAATTTTCTTTTGTTGTTATGTACCTTCAAATCGTTTCCAGCTTATAGAGACTTAAGGCAAACCTATCATGGGGTTTTCTTGGCAAAATTTTTTGGGGGTTGCTTTTGCTTCCTTCTGATGCTGAGAGAGTGTGTCTTTCCCAAGGTCACCCAGTGAGTTTCCACAGCCAAGTGAGGATTTGAACCTGGTTTCCAGAGTTCTAGTCCAATGTCCAACCTACTACATCTTCTTTTACCTATGGACAAATTATTAATTTCTTTTTGGTGTCTCTTCTACATGTTGATACAAAGGATGTATGCTGAGACACTGAATACACATTAAACAGTTTTTGCATTATACTTTTTGTAGTGGAAATTTTAACTGCTCGTCAGAAAAAAGCTGAAGAACTGAAGAGACTAACTGATTTGGCTAGTCAGATGGCAGAGACGCAGCTGGCAGAACTACGTGCTGAAATTAAGGTTTGGTTTTTTAGGTTAATACATTCAAGAGATTTGCAAAAAAAAAATCAGGGTTTGAGAAGTTTCTGTGGAACTGCAAAGTAAGCAGAAATTGGGCAAAACTGGAAATAAAGTATCAAGGCATATGGATTAGTAGAAACTTTGATCCCTGCACAACTGGTAAATGTAAAAAGTGTTGAGAATATGATAGTGACTAATGCATAGAAAAATAGCCAGGAGAAAGGCATAGCAATTTTTTAAAAATTGAATTACCATAAAAGGCAATGCAGTCAAGTTAGTACCTGCTTTGTCAAAAACTGCACTGAATACTAAAGAAAAGAAGTGGAGGTGCTTAATCAAAATACACCATGTGAAATGTGACTGCATGACAGCCATGAACACATTTTGGATAGTACCTGTGGGAGCTACTAATGATTAGCACAGCCATCCAAGCTTTTCTTCCCAGTGTAGGGAACTTCTGTAATATTTTATTATTTTGCCTGAGGATTACGTCCCCCTGAGTTTGCAACACAAATTTAACCACATTTTTGACAGGCTAGAAGTATTCTTCCTACTCCATAATATGAAAGCAGGGTATTATGCAAAGAATGCTGAATAAATTGCTGTAAGAAAATATCATAAATAACTTTTTTAAAACACCAAATGACTCTAAGACTGGAATGTGTCTCTTCCCAAAATGTGTTCTTCAGAAAGAGACTTCATAACCATTATGTATATAAATGTGTCTTTGCCATTCTAGTTTATCACATGAGACAATTTATAATGAAGGTACTTTCCCCCCTTGTTGTAGCACTTTGTCAGTGAACGTAAATATGATGAAGAACTGGGTAGATCTGCTCGCTTTTCTTGTGACATCGAACAACTGAAGACTCAGATCCTACAGTGTGGAGAAAGTAAGCCATGGCATTTCTCACTAAGAATTTTGAGACTAGGTGCTATGTCTGTTTTCTAGGCCCTAGCACAGGCAATGCCAACCTCACTGCCATTCTTCCTAAGAAGCAAAGTGGGGGTGAGGGATGTAGGAATTGGGGGTGCACGCAGAGCAAAAACATTATTGTTGCAGTGGCCCACCGTCCTCTTCCTCATCTGACCTCCTACCTATTGAGAGCACCATGGAAGATTACAGCACTCTTTGGCCTCGGTGGCAGGAGGACACGGGAAGATGCAGCCTCTTACCTTTTTTTTTTTTTTAACATGACCCATTAATAAAGACCCCACTTTACCCAGAAGGATTGCAGTTCTTCTCCCTCTCCATGTAAGGTGCCTATCACAGAGGCTAGTTCATGCCACAAATGAATGCCCCAACCCCTCCTCTTTTTTAAGTCTGCATTTTAAATCCTATATTAATCTACAAAAGGACTGAGAAAGCATGATAAAACCAGTGGATGAACATTGTTGGTGATGTTACTCATAGACAATAATGTGGGTTCTCCAGACTTTTTTTCCAGTGCTCATTTAGCAAGCTAGATGCATATTTAGTAGACAAAACTAAGTGTGTCATATTACATTTTTATTTGGTATAAATATCTCAAATGTCAAAAAATTTTTTTTTTCTAATAGTTAGAAATACGTACTAAAATGCCCAGTTGGGAGTGGAGACATCAGTCCTATACCAAACTATGCAGATAATTTCCAGTAAGTTCACTGGGACTTAATTCTAATTAAATGGGTAAAGCATTGCAGCCTCAATGCAGTGTCATACAAATTCATACTTGTTGACATGCTTCCTAACTTTTTTTTTTAAATGGTAAGAGAGCGACGAGGATGGTGAAGATGGCATGGATTTTTTAAAAAAAGTAAAATCTGGATACCTTACCTCTAAACAATAAATTTGTACAAAATCCAATGGAAACAAATAGTGAAAACAGAGAAACAAAAACATGATATCATCCACTAATAAATGGATAAAACTGGCCCTCAAACATGGCAGAATAGAAAGGTCTTAACAGCACAGCAATGTGTCAACAAAATGTGTGTGCGTGGAGGGGGAAGCGGTGGCTGTCAGTATAGCCCAAGATAGTTTTCTTTGAGCCCCAAAGGCTTTATGCCATCCTAGCCTCACTGGAGTCATCACCTTCATAAAAGTTTTGCTGCACCATTCAGACAGAATTTCCAGTCTCTATCTATTCCAGGGATGGAGAACTGTATCCCTGCAGCAGATGCTGGACCATGATTCCTATCATGAGAATTGAAGTCCAACAGCCTGGGGGATCACAAGTTCCCCAGTTCCTTCCTCAAGATGCCTCCTGAAAGCAGGCTGCTTCATCATGTTTCATGGCCAGGCATGCAGTCAACAGAGCCTCCCAAGGAAGGTGCCTCCACTTCCTGGGTGCTCCAGTGTGGAGGAGGTCCCTGTGGTACTTAGCCATAGTTTTTATGGCACCAGGGCACAGAGTGAGGATTCTGCTGATGAGCACAGAAGGAAGGTGAGATCATGTTAACACAAAACTGTTAACATAGGAGGTTGAATCTAGCTATGACCTTGCATTCACAGAAGGGCTTTTAATCTATTGCATGCTACTGGTAGAGAAAGCAGGTGGCTCTCAGAACTGTTTCAGAACTTCAGAGGAACCTTCCATAACAGGTAAGGTAGTGTGGAGAGCTGCAGTGGCAAGCCAGTGAAAATGACATCCCCTCCTGTTTGGTTAATGGAGGTCTCCACTAGATCAAAGACCCCACTTTACCCAGAAGGACTCCTGTTTAAGGAAAGGCACCATTCCGTTTGTAGAAAGACAGCCTACTGAACTGAGTAAGCCTGAAGAATTATGTACTGCAGATACAGGTATTTCATAGGTACAGTCTTCAGGGGTGGGGGAACTGCAGCTACAAAACTGCCCAGTTTGATTTCTATTGACTTTTCCTTTCCTCTTTTTTTGTAATATCTGGTATATTGAAACATATGACAGTATGGCATCATCCTGTGTATTTCACTGTCAATCAGGGATATGAGGCAGGGCAAGAACCACAGCTGACCAGTAGAGCACATGCTGTACATGCAGAAAGTGCCACATCCAGTTGTTATTCTCTCCCAATTAAAAAAGAGCCAAATAATAGGTGACAGCAGGAACCTTTACCTAAGACCCCTGACAGCCAGCTGGTTAAAGTAGACAGCATTGGACTAGATGGACTAAACAGTGCTATGTGTTTTCAGAAAGTACGTATGCTGTGCTTGATGTTAACCCAGGAAGTGAAAAGAAAGCTGGGTGAGCTGGAAGTAGCTTGATGTTTTCTGTAACATATAGTTGGCACAAATGCATAAACTTGTCCTTAATATAACCTGATGCATTCATTAGACTGTTTTATATGATAGTTTTATGTCAAATCCAGGATGAATAGACAACAGTCCTAACAGAATTCTATCAAGAGGCTTGATTCAAGACTAATCTCTCATCTACATCCCAGATTGTTCTTTTGGACCATTTTCGCAGCAACTATGGTCTCTTTCAGCTTACACAATTTTAGCACTTTTAATAACACTTTAACGGCCATGGTCACATCCTGTGGAATCTTGTGATTTATAATTTGGTTAGGCACTAGAGCTCTCTGGCTGGGCATTCTAAGTACCCTTCCTTAAAGTGCAAAACCCAGGATTGCATAGGATGGAGCTGTGTGAGTTATAATGCTATCAAAATATTAGAACTGTGTGGTATGAAAGAGACCTATTATGAAATATAATGAAAAACACAACTACAGTGAACATCCTGCTGCCTTAATTTAAAATGGTATGACTCTGGAATCATTGCCAGTCTATTCTGTGATATAATATTAAGTCTAGGTATTTTTTTTCTTTGTAGTTTCTCACCCAAAGAACAACTATTCTTCAAGGACACCCTCCAGCACACTGCTACAGTCAGCAACTTTGCACACAGTAACCAGCATACAAAGTGCACACATCCGAAAATCCTCCAGTCGTGTTCGTGCCAAGACTCCTGATGGTAAAGCAGTAATATCCAAAGGTTTGGGCCAAGCTGTCAGCAATACCACAGAAACTTCTCCTCAGATAATTTCAACGAATAAACAGGTGAGATCTGCAGAAGGACAACAATTCACAGTTTCATCATGAACAGTAGGAAGTTTAGAATTTACAAATGCATGAGAAAAGCAATAGATATTGGTAATGGGAATTAACTTCATGGGTTACTGAGTCCAGTATTCTGCAAGATACCAAAATTCTTCTCAACCATTGTCCCCATCTAAAGACTCAGTTCTAGTGAGCATCTTTATATCTGGATATTATCTATGTGAAAATTAGTTTGCCAAATATGCCCTTAAAGACTTCTAAATTAGATTTTATTCACAGCCCTATACCAACTTAGTCAAATGTTCTACCATTCATGCATTTTAGAAAGTCCTTCTTGCCTCTGGCCTGGAACTTTTATGTTACTATAGAAAATCATGTACGTAATATGACTTTTGTGTATTTGCTTATGGTGCATATTTAAGCTCTCCACTGAGTCTACTCCCAGGTGTGCATAGAAAGGGAAACTAAATTTATATACACCTCAAAGAATGTCTGCAATATTCTATTTACTGTTTTTGCCTTCCTTGGAATTGCACAGTCAGTAATTAAGATACATTGGCTGGCATCCTCTTAGTTATGATGTCATGAGTTAGACTTGGGACATTATAACTGCTTTGTATTTTCATTTGGAATTGCAGCAATATTACCATGTCTGGAAATGGCATTGAAACTGACCTGAAAAACCATCGCAGTCATCTGGAGCAATGGAAGTTTGTGCTGCTGGTGAGTGGGGTGCTGCAGGATGATTTGAACAGCCCCTTCCTGCCAGCATGTGACATGGCTGTGAAGAGTTGCAACAGGTGCCACAGGGATCCCGGCCTCTGCTTCTTGCATCCTTGTTTGCTGGCAGGAGGGGGCTGGTCATGTCATTCTGCAATGCCCCACTCATCAGCAGCACAGACCTCCATTGTTCTGACTGGCTGGCTTTTAAGGTGTGTTTCCAGGATCTGATGGGGAGATAACCTGTAGCTATGATGTCATGGCTAAGCGATTGATGCAGGATCTTGGCCACTGTCAGAAAAAATTCTCAAGCCATTTCTGGAATGTAGTACCCACTCAAATTTATTTGACTTGTTCTATCAGATTACTTTGCATTAAAATTACCAACAAATAAATAAATAAAAATCCCCAGACTCCTCAAAATGATCCCTCTCCATAATTTTGCTTTAGAATTAACAAGTAAATATTATTTGCTATGCCTCCCAAATCAAATGGTGCTAACCAGTTATTAATGAAACTTTTTTTAAAGTAACATTAGAAGCACAATACTCCTCCTCCCAAAAGTAGCATACTGTGGATACTTATTTGTAAATTGTCACTTCTGAGGTCTAATGACTGTGAGCTCAGCTTCTTCCAATCTGCATGATTCTGTGCTGTCTTCAGGAATTGTAAAAGGCAGCAAAGGAAATGGAGTTTTTCTGATACTTCCCCAAAGGGCTTGACCCGAGCCTAACAGACGTAATAGATATGCATGAGGCTATAGTAAAAATAATTTTGTTAGACTTTTACCAGAAGAAACCAATGGGAAAATACAACTACATTAATGACTGTACTTCCCCCCTTGACAGAATGGATCTTCTCATCAGAGACGAAGATTCCACACACAATACCATGGTATTCGAATCAACGGATCTCTCAAGCCACAAAGTGCCAGTATTGAATCAGATCAAAACAACACAAAGGGAACTTCCTGGCATGAATACAGAAGACCACACCACAGTAGTTTTAGGCCCAAAAATAAAGGCACTCTTAAAACGCAAGAGCAGCCTGCACCTACAAAGAGCATGGAAAATCTATCATACCCAGAAAAGACACGGCGAAAGCATCCTTTGCCAAGCCCAACAGAGTCTAGATCTTTATGCAGCAATATTACCAGGGTTTCTCAGTGCAATTTATGCCCCTCAAGCATAGAGACTTCTGCAGATGCTCCAGTCCTCTCGGTCCCAGCTGTGACTTTGGTGGCATGAAGAGAGGGAAAGGTGGAAGGGCAAATGTAATGCATTTTATCTTGCATTTCTCAGTAAAGGTGCTTTCCCCCTCCCATACCCCAAATTACTGGCAAAAATACTTTGTTAAAAATTTTTACAATTGTGGTAAACAAAACTTACACAAATTTTTCTTACCCATAATAATCTGTCATGTCTCGTTTCGTACTTTGAAAGCTTTGCTCAGTATAGTCCAGATTATTTTTTTTTCATAACAATGCAACTTTTAGCTAGCCACTACTTAGTAGAACAATCAAAATGGAGTTGAAAAATAAACTGCAGGAGGATATCAATATAAATTTAATGTGTTTGTTACTGTCCAATTTATTTTGTGAAATATTATCAGGTTGGTGGTGGTGGGTGGGATATACTGAAATTCCTGTTGCTGATCTGCAGTCAAGTTACTGGTGTTCATCTAACACTATTCTTGGCTGTTTCCATATTATATGAAACTTAAACTATTTGTACAGAACAAATCTGATCCTGATCCACACTAGACCTTCATACTCTTACTCATTAGTAAGAAAAGTAGAACTATGAAGCTCTACATTTTACAAACAGGGCATTATTGGATCCTAAAACAATCTGTTTAGCGACAGAAATGTTTTCAGAAATGTAGAAAAATAGCTTTCTAAATTTGGCATCTGCAAAACACAGTCCTTGGAGACAGTTTTTTGTAGTCATTGAGTCAACAGAGTACAGTGTGTCTTAACCTATCTGATGTGGGGGATCAGCAGGATTTTTTCCCATTGTGACAGTGACTGAAACACATTTGTGCCCATGGACTAGAGCTGTTTATTTCATAGAAACTCACCAGGGGCCAACAGCTGATGGGTTGTGGACCAGCACCATTCCATAGACCACTGCTTTAGAGAAGCACTAGTCTAGAGTGACTCCTCCAGGTGTTGAAAGTTCTCATTTTGAAGCCAGGAATTACATTGAATATCTGCATGATTTCATCACACACACACTTCCTTTTTCTTCTCTTCAAAAAATGAGGAAAAACATAGTAACATTTTTATAACATACAGATGTACAATTAGCTGTCTTGCAATGGCAAGTGCTTTATCTCTTCCTTTACTGCTACCAACTGGCCACTGCAACTCTCCAGTCTCCTAACTTATACAGAGAAGGTCAGCTGCTTTCTCAAGAGCAAATAGAAGTGGAACAACCCTTCCTTCTTGTTTGTTCATACTGCTGAAGGACAATTTTCTTATTTCACACTCTACCTCTGTGCCTCATGATGGATTGGAGGAGAGAAATACCTTGTTTCTTTTGGGAGAATATGGAGACAGGAATGTCATTTTGCTCAAAGTAACCCTGCAGTGAGGTTCTAGAGGCACTCAAGGTTTCACAGAGATGTTTGGATCCTACTTCAGGGAGATCACGCATACAGATGGCTGACGCTGCAGCGCTCTGGGCTGTGGGTGGTACTTCTCTCTCAGTCTCCAGGCCCAAAGGTCAGAAACAAAGGGCTCACACCATAGCAAAATAATATTCAAGGCAACTGTGCTTTAGCTTCTGGCTAGAAAGCAAGGAGAGAGAATTGCAGCGGAATTGTAGTAGCCAGTTCCTTGACTTTGGTTCTGGCTGC
>CAOLHI010003179.1:0-194778 GCA_948474755.1 Ctenosaura bakeri | reverse complement strand
GAGAAAAATAATGAAATTATTTGTTCTTGCAAAGCAAATAAACAAAGATTTATCTCTAATTGGGATTAACTATTGGCTTTAGGCCTTCAACTGCAGTCCTATACATAGAGACTGGGCAACTGCCCAGGAGGCCACTTTTATAACCCACAACCCTCTGGGGCCACATGTACTGTTGAAAAAAAATTAAAGTCCAAGTGAAAGTCCATTTCTTGCTCTCAAAATAATGTTAAATAGTACAGGAAGGCCTTGAAACCTATTTAAAAGTTATGCTGTTACATCTGATGGCTTCTAAGGGAGCAATTCACTCCCTTGTTTGGCTAGAAAAGCTCAATCTAAGAATTCTGTAGGCATCAAGATATAATTAAAGGGCTACAAGAAACCCCAGGATTTTGCCCATTCCTGCTATACATACTTACTTGGAACTAAGTCCCATTCAAATCAATACAACTTCCTTATGAGAAAATATGTCCAGCCCAAAGTTGTTTCCTTTGCTGTTGTTGTATGCCTTCAAGTCATTTCCAACTTATGGTGACCCTAAGGAGTTCTGGGGCTGAGAGTATGTAATATGCCCTAATATGCCCAATACCATGGAGTTTTCTGGGGGCTGAGAGTATGTAATATGCCCAAGGTCACTCAGCGGGTTTCCATGGCTGACTGGGGAATCAAACCCTGGTCTCCAGGGTCATAGTCCAACACTCAAACCAATATACCATGCTGGCTGTTGCTGAGAAATGTTTAAATTTATTGCAAACATGTTTTCAAACAATGAAATCCAGTCATGTTGAAATCAAGGGGGATCAAATTCAACTTGAGATTCACAAATCTAACCAGGAGCTATAACTTCCCAGTTCACCTTTAGATGTTTCTGAGCATCAGTGGAACCAGCTAAAACACATTCTGTACTACTCACACTCAGAATCTGAGCTATTCTGGCAAACTTTTGGGAAGTTCATTCCTTTTTTTCATCTCATGTTGCATTTGAATGATCAAGCTGTGAAGAAGTTAGATGTCTGCACCTCTGTGTGTAAGCCTGTCTTGAAGCTCAGAGTTCTCTGGAGAACAAATTTTCCTGGTCTGCAACCTGGGGTGGGAGATCTAAAAACAGCTTGCTGGTGATGGGAGTAACATTGGGCCAGCTGAATTTAGCAATAATATTCAGAGCACAGCAGGTGCCAGTGCATTAAGAAGCAACAACAAAAAGCTCTCTTTCTACTGCTGCCTCTTCTTTCCCTCATAGCTGTCAACTTGAGTAATGTCAACCTCAACATTATCCGTGGTCATTGCATGATAGTCCTAAGCTTCTTTTATTTTCTTCAGCCCAGCTAAATAACTAAAGATTCATTTATTCATAAGAGACCGCATGTGCTTAGTTCACAAAGTAGACAGTTGTGACAAGAAGTTCATCCATGTGTGGTGGCATAATCAAGAGTCTGAGGGCAGCAAATTCTTAGGAAGGACCTATTGCTATAGAGCAGAATGGGAAACACTTAACAGCCAATTTACAGTTTGATCTTATATTGTTTACGCAGATATAAATCCCACCGAGTGCAGTGGGTCCTACTAAGGATCACAACTTTCATATATTCATTTCTCTGAAATTTAAAATTGCCTGGTGGTCTCACGAAAGCTTTAGGTGTGTGTTTCTGCTGTTCACATCACTTACACAACAGTGGTGCAAGGATGTCTCTCTTCAATAGTCACAAGAGGAGAAATCTCTGTTCTTCTCTACCCATGGCATAACCATTGCCCTAATTAAAAGGATCCTCTCAGCTGGAACCTGCTGTATACATTCCTCACAGCCTCAGCCACACCCATTTGGCATGACCCAAGGAGAAGAGAGCAAATTAATAATTCCCCTGGAGGAGGTGCAGAAAATAGATGATAACTGAGAAATGGATTCAGGTTAGCCACTCAGACATATTGCAATATCTAGCATTGTCATCCATATAAGAGATCCAGTGTTGTGTAGTGGTATGAATGTTGGACTAGGGCTCTGTTGGCACCAGGGTCTGAATGTCTGGTCAGCCATGGAAATCCATTAGCATGATTCTGGGCTAGTCAATCTCTTTCAGGCTAAGATGAAAGCAATGGTAAACCTCCTCTGAATAAATCTTGCCAAGAAAACTCATGATAGAGTTACTATAAGCTGGAGTAAACTTGAAAGCACATTACCACTATCACCATACAAATTCGTTCTTAATCATGAACCATGCTTTGCCTTCTGAATATAGCTTGTCAAGCTTAATTTTAGTTGAAGTACGTAGCATTTCCCCTTTGCCTTCTCCCTCTGACTATAACTTCCTTGGAGTGGTGCATTCTCCTCCAGGGAGATAACAGAGAATCACAAAATCACCACAGAAAATGTTTCTCTGCTGAACACTAGGAAGAGCTGTAGCCCTGATTATTAAAATAATGAAGATATGCACTTCCCTTGGCACTTTATCTCAAAAAGAGACAGACAAAGAGAGGCAGAGCTTGTCCATTTGTACTGTAGGCCCAAGTTATTCCTGCCAGAATGCAGTACAATCTTTCTAATTAAAGCTTAAAACCTGTCACTTGTTCTAAGCAGAGTAGACTTGATAAATCAGGCATTGAGTGTTAAGTCAACACTTGTGTAAATCCAATTGAGTCAATCAGTCTACTTTAGTTGGGACTAGAAATGTAATTTAAGCAAAAATATTTAAAGTATCTGTTTAGTGACTTTAGTACTGTTAGTTAGGAAACCTCCATCTGAATTCCACCTTTTATTCAACTCCAGGGCTTCCTTGCAGCTTCTAATGAAACTATGGTGCATCAGAATAAGGCACCCTTGTATTGAGGGAGTAGGCCTGCTTCCTTCTGACTTGGTAATGCTGTGTGTTTGGTTTCTGAGTTCTTTTCTACTGCCGATTAAACCTCTAAAGACTACAGCAAAATTTCCGCATGACTGCTGGTAAAGAAGCAGGCTAGCACAGTGTGTACCAAGGAGATCCCTTGAAGAATTGCACGTTAAAGTTGCTGCATTTATGAATAAAGTAGAGCATTATCATTTTTAATAGGAATTAAAACAGCTAGAGGGAGAAGTAGGGCAGCACTGTGATCAGTGCAAAGGAAAACACTCTAACCATTTTAATTAACTGTATTTTAATAGCTTTGGTTATAATTGAATAATTTAAATACCAAGGGGAAACACTTAAATCTCCTAAAAGCTTTCTTTTTATTTACATTTTAAATACCAGTCTTGGAGAAAGAATGATAGAGGAAGGGCTGGGAAGAAGATGGAGGGGAGGGGAGTGCTTCTTATTCCTGCAGCTGCCAGGCTAACGGGAAGTATTTATGGGATCTTAGTCACAGCTCTGCAACAGCTCAAGACCAAGGCCTAATGAGTTCCCTCCCCCTCTCCTCCTCCCATGCAGAAAATATTACACAATCTCTTGGTGCTATTACCCTTGACTTGTAGAGTCATAAAAAGTGCAGAGAGGGGGGAAAATGTGAAAAACAAGGATAATCTATAATGCAGTTTCTCACTAAGGCACCAAAAAAGAGGATCCCCATGAGAAATGGAAGTGTAGAATTGGTACACAGGTTCATTTCGCTTGATAATGCCCACACTTTGATTTTACCATGCATCTCTGACTCTGTTGCCCTGTATTGTATTTCAGACAAGCCCACATGGATTGGTAGAGAGACATTACTCATCCCTGTGGACAATAATATGGAAGACAAGTGTCATGTGCCATTAAACAACTTTGCCTACCCCAAATATAACCCTTGTCACATAATCCTAGTGTGGCCAGATGCAAAATATAGAAGGAGCCTCTGCACTTTTAATCATTGAGTAGATGACAGAATAGCAGCAGACACAGTCTCTCATGCAAGCTACATCTGATGAAATTCCTTCTTTTAAGCAACTATGCAGGAGAACCATCTTTTCATCTGGCCACCCTACATAACCCAGGGAGACTCCTCAGGTCCTTGTTTTATCCTCTTTCCTCTATACATTCTCCTTCCTTCCTTCCTTCCTTCCTTCCTTCCTTCCTTCCTTCCTTCCTTCCTTCCTTCCTTCCTTCTTCCCTCCTTCCTCCCACCTTCTCTCTCTAGAGAATTGGACCTCAAGGCAGCTTACAATTAAAAAAAAACCACGAGATAACAAGCATACAAAAAGTGTCATTAAAATATAAGTGACCAGTTTAAAACCAGTACAATACTTGACCAAAAGTGTTTCTTTTGGAAACACTTCCCAGAAGCCTGATGAAATATGAAAGTTTTTGTGAAAAGACATCAAGAAACAGCTGTCCTAGTCACTCTTGGAAGAGAGTTCCAGAGCCCAGGAGCTGCCACTGAGAAGGTCTTTTCTTGAGCCCATTTAGGGCTATAGAAATCAAACCCAACATTTTGAATTTTGCCCAGAAATGGACTATTTGCCAGTGTGGCTGTTGTAAAAAGGCAGCCATGTGCTCTGTATAACTATCCCAGATTAACAGCCTGGATTCAGCCCTTTGGGCTAACTGAAGTTTCTGAACACTCTCCAAAGGCAGGACCGCATACAGTGTATTACCGTAATCAACATGGGATAGAACTACATGTCTGAATGGAACCTATGTCACCATGACCAGGACTGATGTTTCCAGAAATGAGCACATTTAGCACATTGGTTTTAATTGTGCAAATGTAATTGTGGCCATTGGAGAAATCTGAGCATCCAGGCTCAGAGTTGAGTTCAGGAGTACCTGCAAACTGCAATCCTATTTCTTCAGGAAGGAGTATAACTCTGCTCAGTACAGACTGAATTCCTGTTTGTTACCGTAGTTTCTAGTCTGGACTTGTGGTCTATTAGATATCATTTGATATTAAGAATTTGGCCTTCACCACCCATTCCGCTCCATGTGCTTGCAAGGCCCCTGGACAAGCACGCACACAGGCATGGGCGAAAATAGCTGAACCATTCAAAACCGATCCAGGCAGGCCAGTAATAGCTGGACCGCAGCTTTAGAAGACCTCCAGGCAAGTACTCTTTAAGATCACATTATGTATGCATGTTGTTTACAAAAGACTCCCTGCCCTGAGCAGGCAGCTTGATGAGACAAATACTCAACTGTCAAGCACTCCACGTTTGCATACTGTGTACTCTATTGACAACGCTGTCTTAATTCAATCATGCAAAATACTGACCTTTCGGAGGCTTTGTCTCCAGCCTGAAACCCATTGTTATCCCCAGGAACGGACTAGCCTACGGGCACATTTTCCCCATAAGACCCCCTGATTTTGAGTGCTTCTTCAGATCACTCCTGGCTTCCATCCCGCCTTGCTGTCACTTTGTTCGGTGAGCCTTCCCCTCAGCTCCTTGTGCTGAGATTCTCCACTTCCACGGACTCTTTCTTCAGACTACCCAGGCTTCAGGACAGGTGTAGTATTTCCCATGCAAAACCTCCTCTTAAAACCCTCTATCCAACTCCTACCTTTATTTCAATAGGTCTGTGTAAGTGTGTTTGCATACAAGTGTTTGACTGCATGTTTCATCAATAAAGAAAACAATTATTATTTACATCTGTTTGCTCCTTGACTCGGCCTGACCCTGTAGACATTGGGTTCAAGATCTTACTAGGTTGCCCTGCTTCTTGTATTGCTAGCGGTGCTCTTGCTAATTCCCATTCCCCATTATGAGCACATTGAGGTGTCCCTCCCGGGACCCCAGAAATCAGGGTAACATGTTCCCTGATCCACTGACCAGGAGCAGCTCTGTCTTGTTTGAATAAAGCTTCAGTTAGTTCACTCTCATCCCTTCAGTGTTTTAAAACCAAAATTGATTCCTCTGAATTTGGTGGAAAGAAGAAGTAAAGCTGGATGTCAGCAACATAGTGCTGGTACCAAACCTTCAGACAAGATCTCCCAGCAGTTTCATGTATACACAAAATAGTATAGAGAACAAAAAGACACCCCCAAAGGCCAATGACCAAGGTGTGGAATAAGAATTACCCAGTGCCATTTCTGAGCTCCAGGAAAGAATAAAGCGACCACAGAATGGTTCCTCCAGGCCCCATACCCTGAAAGTGGCCCAGAAGGATATCCTCACTGATGATACTGAACACCACTGAGAGGTCTAACAGAGTCAACAGGGACATATTATCCTTCTCCATTTCTCAGAAGTGATCATCTACTGAGGTGATCAAAGCCACCAAATCATGGCCTGAAACCAGATTGATATGGATCAAGATTATTTGTCTCATCTGGGAACCCCTATATTTTTTTGTAAAAGTTATAAGACTCTACCTGCAACTGTTGCTCATTCTAATTTCTGTCTTTAGACACAAACATAATTTCTGTCTTAATCCTAATAGAAAGCAGTAGACAATCTTATACATGTCTACTTAGAAACAAGTTCCTATGGTTGGAAGCCTGTTGACACACTATGCCAGTGTAATTACCCCAGGGCAGGCATTGGTGGCAAGAAAATGGTCATGGCCATGGCATAATGAAGAAAGTCACACATTGGAGAAATGGCTGCTTGGAGCCAGCAGGTTTTGTCTCTCCCCACACCCCATTGCTACTGCTACACAACTTTGGAAAAAGTACAACTGCTACTATAGTGGACCAATGTGTTTCTGGCCAGAGTTCAGACATTTCTCCCATAAAAGTGTTTGTATGTTAGTATGTATGCTGTATGCTAGTGAGTACTATTTGTATTATGTCAGTAGATGCTGCTAGTACCACAATCAGTGATACAACACAAGACCAAGTCTTCCTAAATGACTGTGTATCCAAAAGGGAAGTGTTTATAGGGAAATGATAAGTGTACATGCTTCACAGGAGGAGACCTATGTTCTGTCTCCAGCTGCAAAGATCAAGTATCTTGGCTGGGAAAGACATTTGCTTTCATTCTTGGAGAGCAATTGTCAGTCCAAAGAAGCAGTTGGTAGACCATAGCCAGCCTTTGCATGTCCAGGATCAACATCCAAAACAACATTGCTGAGAAAGAACTAGTTACAAATAAGCAGTTACCTGCAATTACTTCCTTTTTCCCATAACGAAGGCACAGCCAAGTTACATTATAATTGTAACCTAACAAGAAGTCACTTTACTTCTTTTGCAAAATGACTGTAACTTTTTAGTTATAAGGGTAGGGTAAATAGTAAAGAAGAAAGTTCACATGGTTCAAATAATGGCTCATGGTGGACTTCAGACTATTGTCTTCTGCTCTGCTGTGGGTATTGAGGCAGAGATGAAGCAATTGCTCTGTTGTGAGTCTTGAAGTAGTGATGGACAGGAAGACAGCGTGCTTTGGATTGTAGTCCAACAGTTTGCAGAATTCACAGTTTTTTAATTTGAAAGCAACAGTGAAGTAATCATCCTAGTTAGCTTGTAGAAATTGTAATGTTAATAGTTACTTTTAAATAGTGACTGTAATGTAACTATGTGGGAGCATATATGTGTGACTATAATATAGCTAACTATAATTACAATTTTCAAAAGTGACTTTTAAAGCACTACGAGTAAATCATTCCTTTGGCTGTTCCAACTGCAGAAGATGATTAAATATCTAAGCTTCTAGGACCAATACTTATATATGTGTTCCACAAAGAAAAATACTCTTTTCTTAGAGGGAAAAAGTGAGACAATGGCAACCAAGCAAGGAGATTTTCCTAGAAAAATAACTGCTCCATTTGGTGGTAGGGAACATTTTCATCCAGATGTCTTTCATTTGATGCAGAGTCTCATGTGAAATACAGACAATGGAAACAATCTCCTTTGTGTGAACTCTCACGGTTAATTTAATTTAAAACCATTACAAACTGGTACTTTTAAAAAGTTCATTTCTGTTTGTTTGAAATCAACATATGCAGTGTGACAGCTCAGTGAAGTAGCTATGGAATATATAATGTGATAGCATTAACAGTGGGGAATCCCAATAGTGCCTAATAATGTGTCATTGTTTAAGAAAGCCCTTACCACCGTGGCCACCTTGGAGCATCTCTGGCAGCTCCACCTTCTCTCTACAGCCATGCCACTGTGATGTTTTGACAAGAGATTGATCTGATAATGCTACCTGAAGTAACTCCTGCAACAGCAGTGTTGTCAGATTTACCCGAAACTTCTTTTTATACTCTTGGGAGATACCTACTAGGGGGATATGGGGCAGGGAGAGATACCTGATACACCTATTTATATTCATGCAGGATTTCAGACAATTCTTTTCCGCATTCCAGCTGGCATTCATTTTGTAGACAGACTCACAGGGTAGTCTAGAGATGGAAAAGACTATTTAAAAAATTGGAAAACTGGTTGAAAATTATGTTTCTCTAGTATTAGGAAACCCTAATAAGGAGAAACATTGACTTGAGACTTATTCTGTGTAACTTTTGAACAAGATTTTTGCACATAAAATGCATTTTCTGCACAGAAAACAGCATTTTTTCACAGAAATATTTCTATTCAAAAATATTGTTTTCTGTGCAGAAGCTGCTTCTTGCTGCCAAAAAAAATGCGAATTTTGTGCAGCGTAAGTTCCTGACCGAAGTGTTTTCTGCACAGGAAACAACATTTTCCTTTTCTTTTTCATCCACACGTGAATTTTGTATAGACTAAGTCCTGAATTATTAATAGCCTCAGAAAACTGTGGAGTTTTTAAAGACTTTCTCACAGTGGGAACAAAATTGCTAAAATTATTCATTGCTTCCTTTGAGAATGACATTACAACACAGAATTACATTCCCAGTTCAGTCCTATGACTCTCTACTCAGAAAAAAAAAGTCCTTCTAATTTAAAGGGATTTCTAGATTTGTTAAAGACTGTAGCCTTATTGTGTTTTTAAAGGAAAAGTCATGACATCCTGAGCTGCAAATAGCAATCAGAAACTGCACAGAATTCTTCAGGTTCTCACCAGTGGGGAGAACACTGAAGTAATTATTTGTTCTTGTTTGTGACTGCAAAGAACATGAAGATTTACATCCCTTTAAGACCTATAGGATAAATTAATCAAGCTTTGCTGTGTCTCATATGTCCCGCCGGATTTCTGCACAAGACTGTTATAGTGCTATGATTCCACTTTCAACATCCTATGGAATTCTCAGGTGGCCCCTCCCTAAACTGCAAACCCCAGGGTTCCATAGGATGTTGAAAGTGGAATCATAGTGCTATAACAGTCTCATGCAGAAATGGCCTCAGATTTTACATCTTATCCCTTGTACAAAATCTGAATGTTTTAAGAGGTGGTAAAATAAGCATGGAAGGAAGCTAAAGTGATGTATTCCAACTGTTACTCAAATCCTGGAGCTGCAAACTTCAATTGTGATCACCCCGGTTGGGGGATTTTGGGAGCTGCAGTCCGAGAAATGTATTTTTCCTGTCTCTGAGAAAATTATGCAAATTTAGTAGAATCAACACAAACTTCTCTGCATGTTCTCACTATTCAAAACAACCTATTTTGAAACTATGTGGGATTTCTGCTTTTCCGTGATAAAAAAGTCTTCTCTGTAACCCCCTCCGCCCTTGTTGACTATCATTTTGATTCATTCATAGGAACGTTCCCCAAAGCCCTAAGTTTTGAGCCACCACTATGGCTATTTCACTGTGTTCTTCCTTCTTTCAATGAAAAAAGAATATAGAAACACAAAATACATACCCCAACATTAAGTTGAATTAAGTCTGATGAAAGTCTGGTACCGCTAGACATATATGATAATTAAAATGAAGACTGTGTCTGTGTAGGTAATCTGTTCTTTGATGCGTTGATCATGTAAGGCAATCTATTTCTTTTCAATGAGTGACAGTGGGAATTAAACAATAGTCATCAGAAACTGGCATTATCTCCAATGACACAGCTGATAGGTGTGGGTGGCATTCATTAGAAGATACTTTCTAACAAATGATATGTCGAAGCCTTAACAAAATAAATGCTTCAGTACATTATCCATCATTTATTCTCTGCCAGTTGAAATTTCTGTCATCCAAAAAGTGCCTTCAGTTTTATTCTGATGTCTGAAAAAATTTGGCACTAGATTTTTGATGCCATTGTGAAAAGGAGGAGAGGTAGACAAACAGAAACAGCAATGAGCCTTCTGGAAGCCATATTTTAATAAGACCAAGCAAGAAAGACCCAGGAACCTGCATTCTACCAAGCCACTTAATTCCTCCTAGCTTAGTAGTGTCTAGTGAGGTCTCCAGTGTGATGCCCTCCAGTTAAATATAAGTAAACAGCAAATTAGTCAAAGTGCAAAAATCAAATGAATAAAAGGGCAGTTCATCCTTTGGGAAAACAGAGATTTTGACTGAAGTGAAATTCCAAGCAAATTTTGAAGTTCTTCCTTAAGGTTCTGATCAAACATATGAGGAAGATTAAAGGAAAGGGAAAAAGAAAGAGTTTTAGTCAGTGGGGACAAGTAGTTCCATATCAGTAGGATGTAGAACCTGATCTGAGTTTTAATCCAAATTTTAAAGGAGCTAGTGAAGTGCTGACCCTATCTGGAGGACAGGGTTCAGCCCTTTGGACAGCCCCCTTAAAATTCAAAGTGAAACGCAGAGTGCATTTGATGCTTCCCGCTGATATTCAACGTGCAGTAAAAGTGACCATGTCCAGGAGGATTTGGTGGACTGCAGGACTTGACACAGAGACAATCCAGTCTCAAAACAGGTTCATCCACAGCAGAGAGCAGAAGAAAAACTACACCTTAAAATGACAACCTGAGGGAGGAGGATGGTGAATGTTTAACCCACAACAACTAGATACTAGTTGAACAACCAACAGATCCCACTTTCTCCAAAAGCTCCAAGTCCATCCCAGATGACTCTATCATGGCCAGGGAAGGGGTCTCCAGGAATTAGATGAGGTGCTGCTGCTCTGGATGCCTTGGAGGTAGCAGGCCTGGCACTGCAGTGGGGGACACACAGTCCTTTTCAGGTGGATTCTGCATGCTTTTCCTAGAAAGTAGTCTCTTGAGGCCCCAGGCAATCACCTTATCCAGCCTCCTTCTGCAGTGGTCAGACTTAAGGGTCCTCCATGTGGTCCTCTGTGGCTCTCTCTCTATTGCTCTCTTCTGGCTGCTTCATACCTGTCAGTTTCTGGGCCACATGCTGGAGTAGGCCATGCAGGGAGATCTCCAGGGCCAGACAGGCACTGTGAGCCCTCTCCACCAGGCAAGCAGTGCTGCGGGCCACCTTCTGGCAGGCTGACTCCAAGTTCTGCTCCAGTGTGGCCACATCCCTGTGGAGCTTCTCTGCCTCCTTCTCTGTGCTCTGGGCCAAAGTGTGGGATAGCTCTGCCTCCAGGGCTGCCCTCCATTTCCTTGTGCTGGCTTTTCAGGGCTTCTGCCACCATTCATTTCCCCTCCTCCTCCTTGGTCTTCAGGTGCTGCTGGGTCTCCAGAAGCCATTATCCACTTCCAGATTCACTAAGACTAGCAAACATTTGGGGGATTTCACTTTTGAGCAGATTTCACTTTTGAGCAAAATGTAGAGCAAATAGAACTGTTCCTCTACAGGATGAACACCAAAGTAATCTTTGAAGGAAGACAAAATAATCTGAACTAGTATACATTTCTCAGAGGATAGAGGGTATACACATCCCTAGCTAAAGTTAGAAGGGATATTGACAAGTAATACTAAGAATGATATTTTAATTTCTTCTTCTTAACTGAAAATAGAATGAAGGGTACATACAGATCATTTTATTTTAAAATGGCTCTTTTCTTTTTATGAGACAATGCAAAAAGCCAGTTATTGTAACTTTTGAAAATGGTCATAACTAAACTGGTCAGTCATCATAATAGAGGTTTTATCATGATTGCTTGGTTAGAGGGAGCACATGATCCATTTCTGCTGCAAAAATAAAAAGCCATCTGATGAATAGGCAAGGCAGGTAATCAAGAGTGCAGACCAAGTGCAGTGATTGCCGGATAGGATGATACAATGAGCCATAACAAAGCATTAGAAACATTTTTTTTTCAAACTAAAGTGTGGCAGTTTTGTGAGAACAGAGACATAATTTTGATTAGAAGGAAGTTTCCTCATTCAGATCACTAGGGTGAGTAATTCTGAACTGCAAGTTGGCCATCCATTCCAGTGATTTTTTGATCATCATTGTTAAAGTTTTCTACAAGCATTTGGAGGTGATTCCTAATAACTTGTGTTCCTGAGTATGAACAGTTGCCCTTGATTTGACAGAGCTTTAGCAAGTTACTTTTTCCTGACTGGATGTTCTGAGATTCTATTCCCAAAGAGTCATTCAGTTTACAGAGACTCAAATCTGCCTGGCTACATTGCACTGCAATGTTGTTATATCCATTGCTTCATCTCTGATTATCTAGGAGCACCTGAAGAGGAATGAATCAAGTGGGGGAAAGGCTGTGGTAGGGGAATGCAGAAAAAGTGTAAGGTGGCTCTAGCTTCCTTGAGGCTGACTTCCCCAAATCTAACTTTACTTGATACAGCAAAAATGAATTTGTCACTGTGATAGAGGCCCTTTTTGCACGTTTTTTGTGTGTGCGAGCACTGCTTGAGCACCGCGCAAATGGGAGTGTTGCTGCACATGACGCACTCCCACTTGTGCGGTGCTTACGAGGCTGGAGCGGGGCGGGGGCGTATTTTTTGATTTTTGGCTTGAAGCCAAAAATAGCCCACGCTCGCGCAATGCTCATGCCACGCTCGCGCACTTACCTCCGTGCAGTGCGTCAGCGAGCTGGCCGGTAAGCGCTTCCTTTCCCCATGGAGCCTACAGCTCCCACAGTGCCCTGCGGAAGGAAGGGGCGGGGCGCTCGTGCGACGGTCGCGTCATCGCGAAGCACCCTGCGGAAGGAAGGAGGGGGAAGCAGCAGCGTCGCGAAAGAGGCTTCTCGCGGGAGAAGATAAGATGTGAAAAGGGCCAGAGTTGAGGGAATGACTATCCTGAGAGGTAGTGCACCCAGCAACAGGTTGCTAGGCAATCAGAATGGCTATTCTGGAGAGAAACGCAGCCCCTTTAGTGTGAAGGAGGGGTTGGAGGCCTCAGAAAAAAAATGTATATGTAGTAGGCACACCGAATTGGATTGGGGATCAGACTTTTAGGAGAAAGGGCTAAAAGTCGGTCCTGCAGCCAGAGAATTTCTCAGTCATCCAAAGAAGGTTTGAGTGAGAAGGGTGTGTTTTCTCAGAGAAAGCTTAGAGACACAGGCAGAAGAGAATTCAACCCACCTTTGAATCTGGTCAGAGACAGTGACCTAGGCCCTTTCCACACATTACCTGCTTGCGGAGGTGGGGGGGTGCCATTCACACAAGCAGCCTCTTGCGCGAGGCACTCGCATTGCTCCTCTGTTCTCCCGCAGCTGGCTTCCTGGTCGCGTGACCGTCGCACTAGTGCCCCACCCCTTCCTCCCACAGTGCAGCCTGGGAGCTGTAGGCTGTGCTGGGGGAGGAAGCGCAACTGGCCCACTCATCTGATGCACCACATGGCAGGTAAGTGCACGAGGGCCCCGGGAGCATTGCGCGACCACCCAGTATTTTCAGCTTCCAGCCGAAATAATAAAATGCGTGCGTGTCCCGCTTTAGGCTTGTGAGCATCGCATGAATGGGAGTGTGTTGTACGGACCGACGCTCTCATTCACGTGACGCTCAAGAGGCCCTCTCGCAACAGAAACTGCATGTGAAAAGGGCCCGAGATTTGGGAACAGAGCCTTTGGCAAAAGGGTAGCCAGAGGGCTTTGTGTGAGAAAGACTTGTGCCTTCATGGTGATGTAAAGATATAAGAAACTGTTTAAATGCATTCTAAGATCTATTTGAGCGTGGACATACAAACAAAATTGATATGTTATTCTGTTTGCTGTTTTAATAAAGGTATATTTTTATAAAATTTGCCTCTGCTAAATAATATTCAGTGGTTCTAATCAAACAGAATCATGCTACCATAGATCATTAAATTATTCTTTATAACAACTGAAAGGCTTTACCCTTTTTACATGAAGTTAGTGTTTTAAAGGGAAAGGCAGAGATCTGTATAAAGTGGTAAGAGACTTTAGCAGACTGGTGGGAAAGCTGCCATACTAGTCTGTGGCCCTTTTCGCATGGCATTTGCCATACAAAAGGGCGCCTGGAGCATCGCGTGATTGTGAGGAGCAATCTGCACAACGCACTCAGAATCGCGTGACGCTCCAGGGTAGGGCAGGTGCTGTTCATGCACTTTTTCATTTTTGGCTTTCAGCCGAAGATGGTGTGTGATTGCGCCTTGCTTCAGGGCCCCACGTGCACTTGCTGTGTGTGCGGAGCCTCCGGAGCCGTGGTGGTCATGCTTCCTGCCCCAGCGCAGCCTGGGAAACTCTCAGACTGCACTGTGGAAGGAAGAGGCGGGGCTCTCATGCTACCTGCCCGGGAGCAGGCAGCTCGTGCGGAGCTGAAGCAGCAGGGACGCGAGAGCCTCTCTCTGGAGGCTGCTCATGCGATCCCCGCACCCCAGTGCTGAAAAAAGGTAAGGTGTGGAAAGGGCCTGTGAGGAGAAAAAGCAATCCTTATCACAGTCAAGTATACTGAACTTTGAGGCTTCTGTTTTGGGAAACATTACTAGCATCAGAGTATGTGATGGTGCTGTGGTGCTGAGGCACCTCATTTGTTTCCATGATGCAGGCATCTGGTAGTTTTCTTCTGGTACACTCTTATGGTATGTGTTCAGGAAAGAATTTTTTTTTAATTTTAAGGAAAGGAATTTTTTGTGTTGAAAAGGAATTTTTGCAGAACAATTAATTATCATTATAGTCCCAAACTGGAAGGGTACTTAGTTACCATTATAAGTATCATTTAAAAAAATGCATTCTAGTTTTCTGTTTCTCAAAAGAAACTAGAATATTTACATTTTATTTATATTTTAAATAGAAACATCTGGATGCTACCAGCTGTGACTGTGTGGTAGAAAGTACAGTGTCCTTTAACTCATTGTCACCTAAATATTTACAGTAGAGCACAAAGCAGCATCTGAATCATGGGATGTTCCTCCTGCACCATTTAGCTAGGTCATACCCATGAAGTTATAAAAAGAAATGAAAACATGACAGTTATTCTGGAAAACAAGGGACGTTTTCCCTCATTAACATACATTCCTAATGTAATATATACCTTAGATTTTTAAAGGCTTAAGGAACCAATTACAATTACAATTACACTTCCAGACTCTGATTTGGATTGAGATTTTTGCCATCCACTTATGTATTTACCTTCAATCATGCCCAGTACAATATGATGCATGTCTTCTCAGAAGCAAGTCCTATTGAAGTACGTGTTTAAAGAGAACTGCTAACTTAATACACTGAATGATAGATTACTTACAATCCTTTAGATACAGCGCTTTCTTAGTCATCTATGCATATGAAAAAAAAATACAAAAATTGCCAAGAAAATTGGCTTTCTTTAGACTGGCCATTTCTTTACTCAAAAAACTCAAAATACTTCTGGATATCTCTGTTCTCTTTTATAGAATTTATAGTGGAAAATTTGTAGGCTCTATTAGTATGTAAAGTTAGGCTTGTTGCAATGCTTCTCTTTGACGTGAGCTATGAGGAATGAAAGAATGTTTACAGCACAGCTCTCTTCATCAAAAGTAGGGTGGGATGAGAATCTGATTTAAGATATATGACAGATGTCAAAGAAATTGATATTTTGGAAGACATTTTCAACAACATGCTTGGCAGCAGTTGGAAAGTAGAAGAAGCACTTGCCATCCTTTCTCTAGATCATTCGTCGAAAATTGAGGACTAGGCAAGCACCTTAGCATATAGTGAGATCAACATTTCTGTTCTATTTGTTTGGTTATACTCTTGACCCCATTTAAACTAAAACCACTCACAGTGGTTTATGAACATTTTTGGCAGTTCTCTTTTAGTAACTTCTGTGGCATTCTTTGAATGCACAAACGTACAAAAGTCCCCTGATTCTATTACAGTGTCTTCACATGTCCTTACTGAAAATTGTTCTCA
Source organism: Ctenosaura bakeri (assembly GCA_948474755.1). Taxonomy (NCBI): domain Eukaryota; kingdom Metazoa; phylum Chordata; class Lepidosauria; order Squamata; family Iguanidae; genus Ctenosaura; species Ctenosaura bakeri. Next base: position 178,873 of record CAOLHI010003179.1, on the reverse strand, counting down.
CTCACCTTTTGCATTGTCACCCTCACATACTCAAATCCATGTCACTGAGTTAGGAAGGATGACACAGGATGAAGCACCTGTGAGGGCAAGGTGATGGCAGAACAGCAATATCCAGGGCAAAACAGTAATCCCAAATAGGATGGAAAATTTAAAGAATCCTACTTTCATGATCCAAGAGCTTTGCATGAATATTTGCATGATCCAAGAGCTTCTCAGGAAAACTTAGAGTCCACTGAATTTGCGCCACCATCAAAAAATGGGAAACTTCATTCAGTGTTGTCTGTTCACTTCAGTACCTAGTACTAAAAGTTACAGGTTTGTATACAGATACAGTTTCTTTTTTCTGAAGTTATGAAGTCATTCATTCTGAATTTCCAGAAATGTTGACATCCTTTATCTAATAAAGAGTATCATATTCTTTACTCAGATGTTAATGGAAACATACCGATAAGACAACATTGCGGAAGCAGCTAAGAAGCATTGGGAATTTGATTTAGTTTTTTATTTTATTTTTTAAAAAATACACTGGATTTGCCAGCTTAATCAAAGCCACAGAAAATCTTTGAGATAATTTTTCAGGATGACCACAAGGCATAGCTTGGAGACAATCTAATGGTCTTCATTAAATAATCTAAAATGACAGGAGGTTATTATCAAGAGGCTATAACACCCTAGAGTCTCTATGAAGCATGAGAAGAAACTAAATGCTATTTTGATCCTTCAGGATATGGTTATTTTGCATGAACATATGCAAGTTTCTAACCGCCCTGAAAACAGAAAAAAAGAATTTGCTGTTATTGAGAAGTAGAGGATCAAAGAAAGGAAAACTTAACTTCTTAAGAGAGCTAGTGCAGGGTAGCAGTTTGAGTTTTGGAGTAGGACATTTCTACATTTCTACATTCTACATTTCTACACTACACTATTATAGCAATATTATTCTACTTTCAACTTCCTATGGAATCCTGGGGTTTGTTGTTTAGGGAGGGGCATTTAGAATTCTCAGCCAGAGAGCTCTTGGGCCTCAGTAAACTACAAACCCCAGGATGTTGCAAGTGGAATAATAGCATTATAACAGTGTAGTGCAGAAATGGCTTGGGAGACAAAGGCTTGAATCCCTGCTTGGCCATGGAAACCTACTAGATGATCTTAGGCAAGTCACACTCTCTCAGCCTCAGAGGAATGCAAAGACAGTCCTCCTGTGAACAAATTCTGCCAGGAAAACTCCATGATTGCTTCACCTTAGGGTCACCATAAGTCAGAAATGACTTAAAACCATGTCAACACAACAAAGCTAAATAACAAGAGAGGCTTTTAATATCCTTTAGAAGGGATGCAGCCAATCATGCCCCCATTCAGGACTCCATAAATTATAAGAAAAAATTGTATTCAAACTCTTTTTCCCCAGTTTTCTTTTTCTAATTGACACAGCATTTCATGGCTCATAGAAGCAATTGAGCATGTGGAGTCCTGTTTGTTTTATTCCGTTCATATTTCCACATGGCTGATAGCTCAGTTGCACGTGCAAACACTTCTCTGTTGTTTTTCAGCAGCCTCAGTTTGACTTTGTTCCTGTTGGCACTCAACCACCAAAATTCTTAATCAAGTGGAATGATAGGAAATTGGCAGCTTAACCTGCTGAACTCTTCTGGCTGACCTTTACAATGGAACTCACACTGGTGTTCCTTATTAAAGATGCAGGAATCCCAAATCCATAGTATAACTGGAAAAAAACAAAATATACTTGACTTTTGGTTTTAGCAAAAGTGTTAATTTGTTGCTCTTGGGATCCTCAATATAGTTGTTTTCTTCCTTTTCTTTTCTTTTCTTTTTTTTATTTGCATGAATTGTTGGGGTTGCCAGTTTTACTTACTCAGTTCTACTGATGTAGGGATTCTTTATTTGTAAGAGTCAATTTTAATTAGATTAGCTATGGATGTAATGGATCAGTCTGGATGACACAACATGGCAGAGAAACACAGGAAGCCTGGCTGCTACTGCTGCTTCCTTCTTCTCCTCTTCTAATATTTGTTAATACTCCGCCTTCCTCTATTACAGCTACTTAAAATAGTTCAGTTTAAAACAATACACTCCCCCCAACCCATTCTTGAAAAACCTTCTGTATTAAAAACAAAAAAACAAAAAAATAAAAAGTGTTTTGCCTGCCAGATGGAAGGATAACAGTGAAAGGGCCATTCCGGTCTACCTGGGAAGGGAGTTCCAGAGTCTGGGGGCAGCCACTGAGAAGCCCCTCTCTTGTGTCCACAGCAACCATATTTGTGAAGGTAGTGGAATGTAGAGAAGGGCCTCTCCTGATGATCTCAGGGCCTGAGCATACTCATACAGGGAGATCTAGGTCCTGAGGAGGCACATATGGGAGGACTGCCATACAGCCTGAACCTGAGCCATATAGGACTTTGTAGGTCATAACCAGCACTTTGAGTTGTGTGCAGTGGGGCTTTTTAACAGAAGAGTAGTATGGTTTCTCTAACCTTCTCCAGTTAGCACTCTGGCTGCAGCTCTTTAAACTTGATGAAGTTTCCAAACACTCTTCAAAGACAGCTCCACGTACAGAGTGTTACAGTAATCCAAACAGGATATAAATACGGCATGTACCACTAGGGCCAGATTTGTCATCTCAAGAAATGGATACAGGTGATGCAAAAGCTTTAAATGTGCAAAAGCACTCCTGGCCACCGCACAAACCTACATGTTCAAAGCTGAGTCCAGGAAGGACACACAAACTACAAACCTATGTCTTCAAGGACCTCACAACTGCCTCCTTTAGGGAGCCAGGCTATTGTAAGAAGGCTTGTGTTTGGTCAGAATCGCTCTGATTCTTCTGCCAATATCGTTCCAGTCTCAGTCTCACTCACTTCATCACTGCCACCGCCATGGAAAACCAGGGGGATGGTTTGGCTCCACTCTGTAACGGGACAGTGAATGTGTCCACTGCCCTGGCCATTTGCAGTGGAAGAGTGAGATGAAAGATAGCAACAATGTGTGTGTGTGTGTGTGTGTGTCCATGTGTACTCTCCTGCCTCAAGTGGAGGGAGAAGTTGGGCTACCCTTGGATTTTACAGTCATTCTGTTTAATGACGAGACTCTCCAAACAGTCAGATTTTAAAAGGTGCTATTCATTCCAGTTTCAAAACCTGATGCTCCAAGTCAAGGGTGTAGCTATGTGGGGAAGATAAGTGTGTTCTCTCTCAAATAATTTTCCTTCAGTCTCCAAATTTCTAGCTTAAAACACCACTTGAACACTTAGAAATATAGGTTAGGCAGGCAAATAAATGGGCAAAGTTAGCACATGACTGTGAACAGAGCAAATATAAGAATTCTAGGTGTGAACACTTTTTAGAGTCTCACTTTCTGCAATGTTAGACATTTGGGGACTACAGGAATTTTTTTCTATTGGGGGACAGAATTCAATAGACAGAATTTGGGCAATACTCTCATTTTCTCCCCTTTATAGCTATACCTCTACCAGAACCACATCCTCCATCCATGATTCACAACCTCAGTGTGGGAATTTCAACCACAAAATGCAAACATATGGTGTGTGTGTGTGTGTGTGTGTGTGTGCATACATATACAACTCTCCTATGGGTAAAAGGACAACTGACAAATTTACACTATATGTAGGGAAGAAAAACAACATATACATTTGTAGCAAACAGCATGAGCCTGAGTAGCCATATAATCTTTGATCTTTTTTTCTTTCTCCTCTACCACTTTTGTATCTGTTTCAGCCATAAAGAAACTAGTGCAAGCGAAATATTAAACCCAGGCAAGTTCCCTTTTACCATTCTTTTTCTGACTGCAACAGAAGGCTAGCCCTCTTCTACTAATGGGGTTGCGTTTATCCCAGCACATAATCTCATGAAAAGAAAATGGGATGGAAATTCCCTTATGATTATCATACTTGCCAGGAGGCCAAGCCGAGTGTCTCTCCACTAATGCCACCAATTGTGCTCAGTTAAGGAAGAGAGCCAGGCCTCTGCAGCTTGCGCTCAGCCATTTGCATGGCGATTGACAAAATGAAAGCGAGATCCGCAGAGGGTGGTGCAACAAACTGCATTAAGAAATTGCTCTCGACAATGGCACGTCTTAAGCCTCAGCTGCAGACAGATTGTGGTATATTTCACCGAGGGAGGTCAAAAGCAGAATTGGATTTATATCCTTGTGTTTCCTGAGCCATACACCGGCTAATAACGTAGGAGGCTGGGTCCTGAATGGCATTAAAGGCTGTGAGTATTTGATGTTAATCAATGGCTGGCTGTCACAGTGGGAGTTTGCCCATCTCTGCCTTAACAGAGTTAAATTGTTACATCCAGCTGTGCTGGACCGGATTGAAACAAGCAGTCGATACTCTCTCCCCAGAATCGATAAATAAAAATAACTCAGTGATGCAAGCAACCTGAAGAAAGTGTCAGGAGGAAGCTGCTGGGGAAAAAAAAATGCTTTTCTTGCAGTTGACCAACCACATGGAGAAAAAAAACACAAAACAAAACATGGTTTTAAGGGAGAGAGGGAGGTGTCACAAAATAGTTGTTCATGTAAATTGATGGTGAATAGGAAAAAATTGCTACGTATTTGACTTGTTGGAGTGTCTCTCTACTCTTCCATGCTCTTTCTGCTAGCAGTGGCTTGCTTTAAGCGCTGCCAGCTTTTCCTAGTAAGCTGCTTCTATAGCATTGTATGTGACATCACAAAACTAGATTGACTAGAAGAATGTGTGGCAGTCCTGTCCTGTTTCTTGCTCTTGTCAGTCTAGAGGGGGACAAATTAGGGAGAAATGTGAAGGTGCTTTCATGGGCTTTGGGTGACACTTAACATGGTCTGCTTTGCTGGGTCCATCTAGTCCAATGTTCTGTGATCAATCACAGGTTTCTAGAAGTTCACAAGTAAAGAATTGCTGCTGTTGTGTCTTTAAGTCACTTCCAACTTATGACAGCCCTAAAGTTGTTCAGGGGTGTTTGCCATTGCCTTCTTCTGAGGCTGAGAGAGTGTGACTTGCCCAAAGTCAACTTGTGGATTTCCATTGCCTAGTGGGGATTCTAACCCTTGTTCCTCAGAGTCTAAGTCCAAAACTACTACACCATACTGACACTATGTAAAACTTTGTCCTTATTGTCCAATACTAGGGAAGTATGCCATCCACAAATGTGGTGGTTCCCTTTGGCCATCATGGCTATTCATCATAGCAAGAGACCTCCTTTGTGAGATCTGAAAGACATCTGAGCTGCTGCTATCTCATAGCAATAATTTCCATATGTAAATTGTGCACAGTCTTTTCTCAATAACAGGCTTGATGCATTGTTGTTGTTGTTGCTGCTGCTACTGTTGTTGTGTGCCTTCAAGTCAGTTCTGACTTATGATGACTTAAAGGTGAACTTATCATGGGATTTCCTTGGAAAGATTTGTTCAGAGGGGGCTTGCCTTTCCCTTCATCTGAGTCAGAGACAATGTAACTTGCCCAATGTCACCCAATGGGTTTTCACAGCCAAGTGGGGATTAGAACCCCGGGTCATTTCTGCACTACACTGTTATAGTGCTATTATTCCACTTTCAACCTTCTATGGAATCCTGAGGTTTGCAGTTTAGGGAGGGGCCTTTAGAATTCTCAGCCAGAGAGCTCTTTGGCCTCAATAAACTACAAACCTCAGAATTCCACAGGATGTTGAAAGTGGAATAATAGCACTGTAACAGTGTAATGAGGAAATGGTCCTGGTCTCCTAGCGTCCTAGTCCTAGACCCTTTTCGCACGTTACCCATTCACATGGCTGGGCAGGGCGTCTCATGTAAAAAGCCTCAGCAGGAACACTGCCGCTTCCCTGCTGCTTGAGTTCTGCAGCAGCTTCCTGGTCGTGCGAGTGCCACACGAACACCCCGCCCCTTCCTACCACAGCACAACCTGGGAATTGCAGGCTAGCGGTGAGGCAGAAGTGTGACCGGCCTGGTTTCCAACACACCGCACACCAGGTAAGTGCGCGTGCCCCGGGAGCATTGCGTGACCGCGCACCATTTTCGGCTTTAAGCCGAAAATGAAAACGTGTGTGCGCAGTCCGCATGAGGCCCTTCAGCGTTGCATAAATGGGAGTGGGTCATGCAGACCGCTTCTCCCATTTACACGACGCTCAAGGGGCCCTCTCACTTTAGAAACGGCGTGCGAAAAGGGCCCTGCTCCAGACCACTATGCCACACTGGTTCATTTGATGCATAATGATGTATTGTCAGGTTTGATGCTTAACTATTATATGTCATTGCAGGTTTGTTTTCACTTTATTGCCATGAATGCTTCAATTTCAATTTCTTGTAGGTCTGAAGTTGGAAAAGCAGGTGGGCTCAATTCTAAAGCAAGGGCCAGTATAAGAATCTCAGACACCCTGTTCTTTACGAAAACTAATAAAATTCCATCTACCTTTAAAGTGGCAGCAAAGTCCTTCCAGATTTTATTTATTCATTTCTATATCCTCTCTTCCTTCTCAAAAGCTCAGCTGGAATACTCAGTGAGTTATCCTACTTTATCCTCAAAACAACCTTCTGAAGTAGTTTAAGTTGGAAGAATGAGACATATTCACTTACTATATTCATGACATTCATGTGCACTTACACACTGAGTCTTTAAAGGGTAGCAATAGTAAAATAAAGGTCTCTGCCCAAATGAACTTGCCATCTAAATGTACACAACTACATGCATAGCCCCTCTCAGAGGGGACAAGATAGGTGATGTGAAAATGAACAATATGGTTTTGTCTGTTCAGCACACCTCATTAAGGCTGCACCAAATCCACGGGAAGTAGAATTCAACAATTTCACAGACCAATTGTTTTGATTCCACTATATTTCAGGGGTCAGGCAAAATTCTGCCGGGGAGAAAAGGAGGGACATGGCTGCCATTTTACTTTGCTCGGAAAGCCAAGCTGTAAGATGCCTTTTGAAGAGTAAGAAAATAAAAATGTCTGCCATCACAAAAATGGTTGTTTCCTTTGGCCACTCTTTGAAGGTAACATTTTAGTGGGCAGCAGTTAAATATTAACGTACATACAGTATTTTAAAAAAGAACTTTCAAAGAGTGAATGATTGTTGTTCCAGCATGACATTCACTGGTACAATGTCAATGCCAAATGTTTAATGGCCCATTACATGGGCAGTGATTGATGCCATTGCTAAAAAATGAAAACAAAGAATGCTTTTTCCTTTAAATGAGAGCCTTCCAAACTTTTCATGTTGGTGACCCTTTTTAGACTTGCATCATTTTGCGAGACAGTAATTTAATAAGTGGAGGAAGCCCCTCCACCTGAGCCTAGCCCACTGCTTCTGCTGCCTTTGCTGGGGTCTTCCTTGGCCTGAAGGGACTGTGGTGGCGGCAGAAGAGGCAGCCCCTCCACCCGAGCCTGGCCCATTGCCTCTTTATTTGAGCCTGGCCTGCTGGCTCTGCCATCCTTGTTGGGGTCTTCCTCAGCCCAGAGCAGCTGTGGTGGTGGTGGAAGAGGCAGGCTTCCACCCATTACGTTCTAACAATACACCTACATACTGCAAGTGACACACTAACATGTCATGACACACAGTTTGGAAAGCTCTGCTTTAAACCCTATTTTTAAACCTGAACTCCTAAGAAAAATATTTTTTTACACTTGAATTTCTTGTTTATGAAAATGTCTTGCAAAACGTGCCAAAGGTGTCTTATTCAAAGGTCTAATATATACCAGGGATGCAAGAAATGCAAGAGGAGCCAAATATTAACCATTAAATCCTATCTATTCATGTCTAGTCACAAGTGTGAGTTCAACAGGAATTATTTCCAAGTAAATAACATGAAGAATTAGCAACATGCTTTATAAAAATTAAGTTGCCGTTAGTAGTAGCAGTAGTGGTTATTATCTTTATTATAATCATTATTATTATTATATTAGTTTTTCACAGTCTACCAGGTGTTGGTACACTGTGAAAAACTGGACCATTGGTGATTTGAAGTCTGTCAAAAAAATCTAAGAATTAGTGAAATATTGTTGGATAATGTGACACTTCTACTAGTACCACCTCCCTCTCCCCCTTCTCCTTCTTCCCAATATCTGGGGTGTAGCTACTTGGGGGAAGGATGAGGCTATTCCCCTAAATAAGAATTGTGCCCCCAAATTTCCTTTATTTCACAAATTTTTAGCCTTGCAGGGAGTGAGATATTGATAACTGTTCATACCTGGAACTCATATTTGTTGTGTTCCATTCCCTTGGTAACTTCATCTGCTCCATTTTCATGGATGCTTAAGTTGTATTTCTAAATATTTGACTGATGTTGTAAGTTATCACAATGTTAGAAATTTGGAGAGTGAAGGATGGAAGGGCAGAATTTTTATCTGAGAGGGGAAATTCCCTCATACTGTCCCTCTGTGGCTACACCCCATAAAACTCCAACTTTTTTCCAAAACCAGGGTTCAAAGAAGCAAGCTGAAGTTTCCATTTAATTTTATGAAACCATTTTCCTCTCAAATTATTGGATTCCCATCCTGGGAGAAAGGCAGGGTATAAGTTAAATCAATCAGTCAGTCAGTCAATCACTGTTCTGTCTAACCCTACTTCACATGCATTATCAGTAATTTGTACAGGAAGAGCAGAAGGTATACATCCTTGAGCTGGTTTTGAACTTCAAGCCCCGGAAGCCTCTATCAGCAAGGAGAACACTAAAGGAATAAGGGAGCTGAAGGAGTTTATCACATAACACTGTTATACTGCCATTGCATTACTTTAGTCCCGTCTTTGCCTGGGCCTTATTACATGATGTTTTGGCTCTCCCAGCCCTGTACCATGCTGAACCACTGTTGGGTCATTTGGAAATCAATTCTTTTCCCATCAGAAATAAACCCCTAATGACCTCTTACCCTGCTAAGGTTTAGTAACCACTTTGGGTGCAAATGTCTCATTCCAGTTGGCTATGATATGGGGAACCTAGTGGGCATGGTGCAGATGTCCTTTCATTGCTCCTCTCTTGGAGATTTCCCAGGGATTTCCAGCAAGGAATCTCCAGACTACTGGCAGTGCTTTGGATGAGAGGGCAGTGGGATTCCCGAGAGAAATGCTGTACCTCGTTTTCTGTTCTCTGGCATTTTAAAATCATTATTTAAAGTTATGCTTTTTAATAAAGTGAGTAGTGCAATAGCATAGTTCTGTTGTAGTCCTAGTAAGGATTAATGTTCAGAGAAACCATAGGGTTCAGGAAACTTTTAAAGAATAAATATGCAAAATTGCATAGTGTAATATAGAAAAAAAGAACCAGGCAAGTGTTGGTTTGTGGGGGGAAATATAGAAAAGATGGTGGAATTGACATGATATGTGTTCATCTTCCTGATCTGGGCAGGGAATGAGAGAGTTCCATAACAGCATCATTTCATAATTGCACAATTACAGCTTCCTGTCTTTTTTATTTTCATTTTTAAAAACATCATTCATGGAACAGGAGGCAGAGCAAACAGGGTGGTATGAACAGTACTGTCATAATTCAAGTGTGAGAAAGTAAACATGAGAACTAACACCACTGAAGTGCAAATGCAGTGATGGGGCAGAAGACTTCATTACCATTCTGCTACATTTCCATGGCCATTTCCACACTAGCTTGTTATAGTGCTATGATTCTACTTTCAACATCCTATGGAATCCTGGGGTTTGCAGTTTCGGGAGGGGTCGGGTGGTCCCTCCTGAAATGGCAAACTCCAGGATTCCATAGGATGTTGAAAGTGGAATCATAGCGCAGTGCAGAAATGGCCCAAGTATGGGGGAAATGGTTTTCAAGCAGAATGAAATAACTGTTTACAACTGTCCTTCCATATTCTCTAGGAATAGAGGTGCAGGACCTTTGCAAAAGTGGGAAAAATTGCATATTATAATGTGCGTGAGTGCCTGTAGGAAGGGGGCTGAGGCACGGTGGGGGAACAGGTACCTAGTGTCCAAACTAGGTCAGGAAAAGGAGAGGGAAAGGAGCATGATGGCCCCATAGTTCCTCTCTCTTCCCCATCTCCTTCCTTTGGTGTGGGCACTGGGAGAGGGTTTGTGAGAAAATGGGCTGTGGTCCATCCTCAGCTGGCCAGGCAGAGGCTGGTGAAGGAGGAGGAGGACCAGAGATGGGTTTTTAACGGGCTGTGTGGCCTGATCAGAGCCAGCAAGAGGGAAGGTCTCCCTAGAAAAGAAACACCTGAAGTGGGCGGAGGGGTTGGAGAAATTCACAAATCATCAAATTGTGAAAGTGAAACCTGCAAATGTGGAAGGACAACTATAGTGTGATAAGCAACATAGTGCAAAATGCCAGGAGGACCAAATGTTCCTCACTTTTACCTTACAACAGACCTATAAGGCAGACCAGGATTATTTTTGTTTTCCCTTCTTGATATTCTTGATGGAAGATGGAGGCTGAAACTATTTTTGATTTAAAACTACTTCGAAAGGCTGTGACAAAATCAACAGCCTTGCTTTTTTCCCCCCACTACACTGCTGCTCCAGAGCAAACTAAGATGAAATGAGTCCCAAGCCCAGCAGTATAACTCTCACAACAATGTACTCCTCAGGTGGCACTCAGGAAGAACATGTTGCCTAACCTTGATTTAGCTGGAGACTTTTGCAAAGACTTGATTAAATAAAATGGTATGAGCCATACCAGAAACAAATCTTTATTGTCTTGGGATGTGTAACTGAAATGACTTACCCCATGGGACACTTTATTGCAAACCAAAATGTAATCAGCTTCAGGGCAAAGAAAAATCATGACAGAAGTTTCTTTAACATGCTAGAAGCAAAGGAACATAACCTGGAAGGTCCCACTGGCCATTAAAAACTGTTCTTACTTCAGCTAGGTCATGTTAGGTCAATGAGGCTGCATACATTACTGATTTAGGCAATAAAGTATGCAGTTGCTTAATATTGGGATAGCCATAGCCTGCAGGGGAGAAATGGGGTTGCCCCTAGGATAAATAAAGCCCTGGGCAAGAAGAAAACCTTTGGCACATACAGGCACAGGCACACAGATTCTGTCTGTGTCGCCTCATTGTCAGTATTTCCATGTTTATCATACTTGTAGTAGATGGCAATGTTGCCTCAAAGTAAATTGGTATTTCACTTGGGCATTTTCACATCTAGAGAAAGGTAAGATCAATTTGGAAATTCAGGAAGGGGTCATATTAATGGAAGTTCATGTGGTGGAAGGTTTAATTATGGTAGCTAATATACAAATAACCTGTGGAACTTGCAGGGAGGAGTTTGTGTGTGTTAAAGATGTTGCCTTTTAAATTTTGTCTTAGCTTACTGCAAGCAGAGCAATCAACAGAGAAGCCAACAAGCTCATCTAGGCAGCCCCTTCACCTTGACAACTGGTACATCTGCCCAGTTTGCCGCTCCAATGTGCTGGAGAGAGAAGCACTTCAGAATAAAAGAAAGAGGGAAGTCACAGTTCTCAACAGGGGGAAACCACAGGCAGGAAAAAGATATAGAATATATCAGAAATCTTTTTGATGCTCTATTACAATGTTGTGCAAGGATGTCTCTATCGGGAGGTATGTGAGAATTGTCCCCCAAATAAAAATTCTTTCCCTCCAATGAAATTTTGCGTCATTGTCCAAATTTCAAGTACTGTAACAACTTAAAGCTCAGGTTTGTTTTTCAAAACAGAGCATGGGTATCCAAAGGAACCAAGGAAATGCTAACACAACATAAGAGTCTTGGGCATGAACTATTTTCAGTGTCTTGGGCCATTTCTGCACTTTACCTGATACTGTTGTCCTCCCACCATGATCCTGGCAGTGCCTTTGCCAGGAAAGGAGCACAACAAGAATGCTCCCCTTCATACCTGACTGGATGCCTGCGGAAGGGAGCATGAGTGACACACACCTGCCTTCTGCAGCATAGCCGAGTTTTTTCTCATGCTGCACTGGGGAAGGAAGTGCCTACATCATGCTTCCTGCCCTTCGGCATGGCCAGGAAGGAAGGGAGTATCATGTGATCATGGGTGCTTAATAGATTTATTCTGTTAAGCGAATATCCCATGATTGTGATGGGTGGGAGTGAGATGGCAGCGGGACCGTGATAATGTCATACAAAAGCATGACCGGCAGACCACTGCCATCATGTCCCTGACCCAGGACTATGATGTCATGTGGCCTATGTCTCTGTTGTGCTAGAAATTTGGGGACTAAAGGAAAATTTCATTGCAGGGGAATATTCCTATTTTGAAGGGCAACGGTTTCATTTTATCCCTACCCCAATAGCTGCTCCTCTAGTGTAATTATGCTGGTGGCAGGAGAAAATAGGCTACAGGCACAGCAAGAGTGAAGGAAGCAGGACACTAGATTTAGTCAGATTTTGTCTGCCTTTTCTCACTACCCCTCTAAGATGTGCAATCACTAGCATAGGGCACCAACAGGGTTCTAACCATTATGTTAACAAGCTGTAATCAGAAATGCTACAGAGTGAATTGAGCATGGAGATGTAACCCAGATGTGTCTGCTCCTTTATGATTATACTAAAAAGACACATATCTACGTATGTTCGAAGTGTGACACACCCATCATGATGGGCAGGGAATAAGTATTACAAAAGTGAAGTACACCTCAGTCTCATTGCAATCTGGAAATGATCGCTACAAAGGAAAAAGTGTCTGTCCAATTCCTTTCCACAAGACCCTGAATCTATGCGAGCAACTATCCCTGCATTAAATTTGAACATCTGTAATAATATAAGAGTTTCTCCTGGCTATGCTTCTTTTGTGTTCTAAGTAGGTAAAGCCTTTCCTTTTTGTGCAAAGATGACTGGCAGCCATTTTCTTCAAAAGTGTGTTCAGAAAAGGCAATGAATTAAGCCAGTCTCCAACGTGCCAGCTGCAGAAATTGCAAGAAAGGAGCTGTAAAGGAAAGACTGGCTTTAGTGGACATTATTTAAAACTGTGTAAGAGATGGTTAGCTTTTTTGTTTGTAAAAACCAATTTTTGAAGAGAAAGTGGTTTCAGAGGGAAGTTTGGTAGGTATATGCCTGGATAGGCATAGCATTGGAGGAGTGAGAATTGTATTGAGAGTAGGACTAATCCAAATATAATGCTTCAGAAATTAAAACTGCATGTCTTTGAACTGTGAAGGACCCTGAGAGCAGAACCTGAAATGATCCTCAATGCAGGGATACTATCAGTGATGATGGGACAGTCTTAAGTGCTGTCTTCTCTGTGTAACATTTAGTCAGACCTATCTCTGTTCCACATTATAGGCTGTTACTGCAAAAAAACAAAAACAAAACAAAAAACATTATGTGTAATCTTGATGAAGACAGACATCAGGTACATACTTAATTGGGCACAAATCCAACAACTGGGGCTTACTTCTGTTTAGACATGTAGGGGAAGCAAATTCTTATGGGTCTACCAGTTTGATTGTATCTATTTACACTTAGATATCTGCTGCTACAGAATAGATCACTGTAATCTTGTACTGTCATGGTCAGCATGGATACTCCTTGTTATAACAATGTACTAGCACTTCTCTTGTATCCATTTGGGCCTGGGACCTTGACACCTGTGGAAGTACCCTTTCCTATCTATACTCTGCCCTAGTCTTGATGTCTGCCAGGGAAGCCCTCCCCCATGCCTCTATGTACCCTCTGTGGGAGCAATATGTTATGCAGAGGTAGAAGTAAGATGAATTTGTGTGAGATCTCTGCATATCAATCTCAAGCTATCCGTTTTCCTTTTCAAAAATTAAAACAATTGGGCACGAGTGTTGATATTATAGTGAAAAATGTCCTATGCATTCCATATATTTTTCTTATTACACGTCTTCAAGTTGACTCCAGTTTATGCCAACTCTATCATACAGTTTTATTGGAAAGATTTGTTTTATTGGAAAGATTTGTTAAGTAGAGGCTTGCCCTTGCTTTCCTCTTGGACTGAGAGAGTATGACTTATCGAAGATCATGGCAGGGGGTTGGACTGGATGGCCCCTGTGGTCTCTTCCAACTCTACATTTCTATGATTCTATGATTCTATGATCATCCTGTGGGTGATCATGGCTGACCAAGGATTTGAACCCTCATTTCTTAGAGTCCCTTCCCAGAAGGATTCAAACTACTAGGTTTTACTGGCTGTCATTGCATACACACACATATGTATAACAAGAAATGTAAGGTGAATTTTTCTATATAGAAACAGGGCACACTCATACTGTTATCTTTAGGGCTTTGGTTTCATTTTACTTAAAAAATTACATTATCCCAACCAATCAAGGGTCAGACCTGCTGCTTGGCAACTGTTGGTAAATAAGAATGGTTTCCATCACATCCCAGCTGTTCCATCTTATTCCCATGCCTTAGGGATTGTTTGTAGGAGCCGCTGCAAGGTATGATTACAGAAAATGCTACCTGAGTAATCCTGTCTCCATATGGTCATCATGTCATTTCAGTCCCAATGTTACATTTGCGTGTGATTTTTTTTTACTGAGAATAATTTGTAAGCTGCTTTAAAAGCTTCTTGGAGCTATAAAACAGAGCAGAACGATATGAGTAGGCACCCGGATTTGGCTGCATCACAGTGGTATTGCCTGAATGATATAATAAAAACTTTTCATTGTCTGACCTCACTCTGACTGTGCGAAGGGAGGAGGAAATCTGTCCAGGCAAAGAGGTGATGCTTCTGTGCTGATGTGCTGGCTTGATTGCCACTCTTCACTGCACGATCAGTGTGCACACACCTGTAGCAGAATGTATGCTACAGGATGCTCATTGCATTCTGCCAAAATTTCTCAGCTCTTTGGGACTGGGTCATTGCTACCATTAATTTGGCAACGGAACACATTTTTGCTACTGCTATCTGTTCAAAAACTGTTTTCCATCCATTTGCAAAGGGATGCAAAGATCACTGAAAATGTGGGTGAATTTCAGAAGAAGATAAAATGCTCACGAAACTCCCAGGATTTACTGCTACTACCACCACTAGCAATCCCACCTGCACAATGCTATGTGGAAGGGGTGAGCAAATGATAACTTGTGAGCCACATATGGGCCATTTCTGCACTACATTCTTATAACGTGATTATTCCACTTTCAACATCCTATGGAGTCCTGGGGTTTGCAGTTTCGGGAGGAGCCGCGTGGCCCCTCCCGAAACTGCAAACCCCAGGATTCCATAGGATGTTGAAAGTGGAATAATCACATTATAAGAGTATAGTGCAGAAATGGGCATGGCTTCCCAAAGCTGTTAGAAGGGCATGTGAGGCCCTCCTGCTTCCCAGGAAGTATAATTTGCCATTTATTATTATCATCTTCTGTAGTTTAATCTGGAAAAGACATTTTTTTAAAAATAAACAGAAGCGGCTGTCCACTTTCTAGGTTTTTTAAAGCTCTTTTATTTTCTGGCCTAAAATAAGTTGGAAGAAGTATACAATGCACCAGGATCCACAAGCTAAACAGCCTCTAAACTTTCAGAAGCTGCCCACATCAGCTGTACAGAGTATGCAGGCATAGAGAAGAACATGCCTTCCTACATTTCAGAGATGAAAATTGAGACATGTGTGGTCAAGCAATATAAGACTGTGCCCAAAAGTTGTATGGCCAGGTAGCAATAGGGCAAAAGTTATTCTTGAGGAAGAACACACAAAATCTCTTTTTAAAGCTGGGGAAGCATGGAAATTTGTATGTTATGTTTAGAAAGGCTTGAGACAAAGGCCATTTCTGCACTAGACTGTTATAGTGCTATTATTCCACTTTGAACATCCTATGGAATCCTGGCTTTTGCAGTTTAGGGAGGAGCCTTCCATAGGATGTTCAAAGTGAAATAATAGCACTATAACAGTCTAGTGCAGAAATGGCCAAACACATCCCAGATGCCAAGTCAATAAATGCAACACCTTCCACATATGTGTGAATGTGCACATAGCATGAGTTGAAAACGCACACACAGACACACTAATATTATATAATAAATTATCGTAAACTCAAAATACATTTGTCAGACCCTACTCAAATTTACAGTTTTCTCTCAGATCTACTGTGTGAACTCTGCACTCATATCTACCCCTTCTGCCCAGTGTACACTACAAACCAGGTCAAATCCCAACTTTCTCATAACATATCAGTCATGATGTCATCTTGAGCCAATCACTGCCTGCCAGACTAACTATTTCACCGAACTGTTGTTAGGATAAAAAAGGGGGTTGAGTGAAGAAAATTATTTATAATACTTTCAGCTGTAGGAATAAATGGAATAAAATGAATTAAGAAAAACCCGGTTGGAAAAAACACATCTGGCATAAAGAACTCCATGCTTTTAGAATGTCTCATTTAGGCTACAATACTATGCATATTTACCTAAGAGTATGTCTGAATAGGTGTGTTTATGATTGCATTGTTAATCTAAATGCAACATTGTTCTGGAGGCAGATTCAAAGTCACAGATAATACACAGATTCCTCTCTGTCTCCATCTCTCTCTCTAACACACACACACACACTCCTCCCCCCTCTGTTTCACAAACATAGGTATACAAGCACACACATCTCCCCACCTGTTTGTGGACTGGGAGTCTTGATAGCTGGCACAGAGAGGAGGTGCTCCCCACATGTAACTCTGTGCCTGTCTGCCCCACAATCAGCAGCCAAATCCTATGGGGCCCATGCTGTGGAGGAGAGAAGTGACTGAGCAGCTGCCACTGCCTCTCATCACCATGCAGTTTGTGAAAAGCGGGGCAGAGTTATACAAATGTTGTTGTTCCTGTGCTTCTCTTTTTTGCAAATTGCAGGAAGAATATGATCTCTGCTGTTCAGGCATCTGCTTCTCCCTTCCCTTTATCCAAAGATGTAGCCCCATGGAGCTTGGCTGCTGCCTGGGAGAGGGGATGGATGGAGCACAGGAGGACACGAAATAGCCTCTTGTAGTCCAGAGGGGGGAAAAAGACATGAACACAGTTGGCAGTCTCTTTTCTTTCTTGTCTGCAAGGAGGCTAGCATTAGATGCCTGTGGGCAGCCAAAAACCTGAGCTGTTAGCTGCTCCACATCCTCTTCCCTAACAGAAACCAAGCTCACTCAGTTTCATATTTTCTTAAAAGTCCCATGAGACAATAAATAAATAGTCAGACAGAGAGACTGACAGATACTTTTAAAAAAATATATAGAGGGAGGTTAATGTCCTTCAATCTGTGATTTTTCCAGAACCAGGAATAGATTAGGAATCCACTGGATTTCCAATGGATTTTCTAGGGAAAATTAGACTATCACATGGCATGAGAAGGTGGGTCTTGTTCTGGGCTGTAGAGAGTCATTAAACAAATGTCAGGAACTGGGAACTATGAGTCAGATAGGACAGCCAGTGTTTTTGTTTGGGCAGAGTCTTGTTCTGACCTTTCTAGTTCTTCTGCCTCAAGGCCAAACCAACAGCCAGGTCACTCCCCAGCCTCAAAATACTTCACAATCCAGGGAGGACTGACTGCAGCTTTGGTGGCTGGCCAACATGGGAGTAGCAGCACACATATCCACATGTTTCCCATTCTATCCCCAGCAGCATTCCTGACACTGGTCCAAGAAGCTAAAAGTCCAAACATTGGCAGCAGAAAGAAAACAAAGAGAGACAAGGGAAAGGCGAAGCAACAACAATAAGAGGGGAACGTGCCCAAATGCAGATATATGTACTGAAGCATTATTCTGATTGCTGGTGAGGACTGATGGGTTAATCAAACACTTGATGGGAGAATTGGGGCCATTTCTGCACAATGTCACTATGACATTATAGCAGCAGGTTGTTACCAGTCCAGGAGTTGTGCTTCTGTACAATGTCATCACTATCCAGCTGCTATCCTGTCCCCAAGTGTTGCCAAATCACCATATTCTATTTCCAGAAAAAATCCATTAAGAGCATTCCATAGCACTTCAATTCCGTTAGCTGTCATAGTGCAGCACCGTTATAGTGCTTGATAGCGCTTCCTGTTATAAGCAAGCTGTGGGTGTGCCCAGCTCATCCCCCCACCCACTGACTCCCATAGTGTGGCAACTTTCTATCGTCTCTCCCTGTTTATTTTAAATCATAGAATCATAGAGTTGGAAGAGATCCCAGGGGCCATCGAGTCCAACCCCCTGCAATGCAGGAACACCCATCAAAGCATTCCCAACAGATGGCCATCCAACCTCTGCTTAATAACCTCCAAAGAAGGAGGCTCTACCACACTCTGAGGCAGCATATTCCACTGCTGGACAGCTCTGGCCATCAGGAAGTTCTTCCTGAGTCAAAACTTTTTATTTTCTAAACACATTTTTAAACTGTGTAGGGCAAAAGTGCAACAGTTTACTGGCGATGTAATGCTGTTACAACATTGCTGCATTAGTACAGCTTCAAAAAACAAAACAAAACTTCCCCATCAGGGGTGGTGGGGCAGGGTGAAGGCAGGGCCTGGGAATGGACAAGGATGCTGTAATGCAGAAGGAACACTGATGGCAATGCTGCTGCTCATCCACTTAAGGGGGAAGGCTGCAGAAAAGAGCATCCTTAACCCAATGGCTTTGTGCAAATGGTGATGCCAGTATTATCATAGTATAAGGCACTAATGGGCTGTAGTGTAGAAACGGCCTGAGTATTGAGGAGAAATTTAACTCACAAAAACAACAAAAAAGCTACTACTTGTCATAAAAGAGAAAGGGCATTTTTGCTCATTTCATTTCTATTACTTAGAGACCAACTTTTCTTCCAATAATGGCTTGGATCTTGGTTGTCCCAGCTACAGCAAACTCATTGAATATATTGTTGAATGCTGAATCAGCACTGATGTAAAGCCAAATGATTTGGTGGGACCCCGCCAACTGAAACTACCAATAGGATTCAACCTCATAAATGTATGCCCTTAACTTTTTAAATATGAATTAATTATTTTCCCACCAGTATGGGACTCAAGGCGGCTAAAGTTCAATTAATAAAACTGCCCTGACTAAATGAAACTGCCCTTTACCATATAACCTGTGCAAATGTTTGCTGGTTAATCCACCAAGCAAATTTGCAGTTTTAAGAGCAGTCTGAGTAGAAACCAGCATCAGAAGGAGTAGAAAGAGGTATCAGAAGCAGCACAGAGAGTACTGTTAGGTATAATTTGTGAAATCTTCCTTTCTTGTCGTGTAAATAGCTAAGTGCATGGTAATCTGTCCCTTTTATATTAGAGAACTCTTTCATATTTTCCATGCTTGGCCTCCTGATAAGCATGGTAATTGTTTGAATTTCCATCTAATCATTTTTCATGAAATTACTTGCTAGTGTAAATGCAGGGCCTTTAGGAAGAGGTTGGCTTTTGCATTCAAGGGAAAAACTGCACTAAAAGGTTTGTCTGTTGTGTACATTTTATCTGTTATCTATTCACCCCACTTCTGATCTGGAAGTAGATTTCCTGTTGGATGGCACTGATGCTGCACTTAAGTGTATGAGGAAAGCAGAAATGGATGTACTTAAATAGAATCAGGCCAACTGTAGAACTGAAATGAATTTGCTCTCCAAACTTCTCAAACTTCTCCAATGCAGATGTTGAGTACAAACGTGTTGGAGCTGCTCTTTGAAAACCTGACCTATTCAGCAAACATTTTATGTCTGTTTTGATGCCCAAGGATATTTGACAGGTGATATTTTGCAGCATTTGATAGCTGGCATGCTGTTTTTGATGATGGCTGATATTCAGTGGTATATCTCTGTAATTGTTCCAATGTCCTGTGTGCTGGGAACACTTCCTGTCTACTCACAAAGCTTTGCACACCTGTCACATGACAAGACTTTTGCACAATGAAAAGGAGTACACATTAAGTTCATATAGCACAATATTGGGCTTCACCACCATCTATTATGTAGTGAGACTTTGTACTAGAATATGGCCAAAATTCCTATGGTGTCTGTGGGAAAGACTGTATCCTCTTCCGTGTGCTTTCCCAGCTTTTAAGATCTTGTGGGAGAAGGGTTACTTTCTGTCCCACCACTATAACCAGTGCCTTTGGTGAGGAACAAGAGGAGAGGTTCCTCAGTGGCTGCTCCTAAATTGCAGAATTCCTTCCCAAGGGGGGCACAATTCTCCATTTGTTAGCTATTATTCTGTCTGTAGGCGAAAACCATTTTTATTTAGGCAGACCGTTGGCATTTAAGTTATTGTGGCAGAGGGATCTTTTTAATGGAGTATATTATGTTTTTGTCTCTTTTACTATGTTTTAATGTGGTTTCAATTGTTGTATTTTTTTAGGTAGAATGGTTTATTTAGTGCTTTTGAACATTTTGTATCAAAAAGGTTTTCAGTGTACTTTGTTCTTCACTTGACATGCCCAACCCTGAGTACCATTCTGAAAGAAAGGCAAGACATTAAATAAGCAAATAAGCCGAAGTTCTGTTCTGCTACACACACTTATTTGGGGGGTAATATTCTTTTACTGAGTAGCCTCTGATATCCTTTCAAAGACTTCAGGCCAGTGATTTTCAATAAGTCATGTATCCCCTCCCATCCAGAGGGGGCACATATCTTGCTTTAAGGGAATGATGATGATGATTGATGATGATGATGATGTATATCCATGTTTTTCCTTGTCCAGGACTCCAGGTATCTTACAAAGGTTAAAACAGATCTTTAAAATGTATACAAAAATTGAAAATAGAATTAAATTAACAATAACATTAAAGGAATGAAAAGAAAGACTATTTTAAAAATAAACTACTGTATATTCAGAAAGGCTTTTTTCCTTTGAGCAATCAACATCAAAGATTTGCTGAAACAAATAGGGCTTTGTGTGCTCACAAAAGAATAGCAGGGAGGGTGCCAGCCTAACTTCCGCAGGAAGGGAGTTTCAGAGCCTGGGGGCAGCCACTCAGAAACACATGCAAGATGGAAAAATATATTCAATAATATACTTTTTAAATTTTGCAGTATGGGGGAAAACAGTTTATTTATTGCTTTTTTAGTAAACAGTTTCATTATCCTGTGATGTGTAGTAGTAAGTTTATGTTGCTGTTGTTATTGTTGTTGTTGTTGTTGTGTGCCTTCAAGTCATTTTCAACTTATGGCAACCCTAATGCGGGCCAATGGTGGTTTTGAGGTGGGGAGACTGAGAGAATGTGACATGCCCTGTAGGTTTCCATGGCAGAGTGGGGAATTGAAGCCAGGTCTCCAGGGTCAGAGTCCAATGATCAAACTACTATGCCAGGCTGGATCTCCTTTCCTTTGTCTTTTTAAATTTGTAACTTATACTTCTTCTCATTGTTGAGTGCCTTCAACTCATTTCTGATTTATGGTGACTCTGCAGTGAACCCATCATGGGGCTTTCTTAGCAAGATTTGTTCAGATGGGTTTTTCCTTTTCTTTCCTCTGGGTCTGAGAGAATGTTATCAGCCAAGATCACCCAATGGGCTTGCATGACTGTGTGGGGATTTGAACCATAGGCTCCCAAGTCATAGTCCAGTGATCAAACCACTACACCATGTTGATTCCCTTCACTTACACTATCATGGATAATTCAATGTGTGCAGAAGATGTCACTGTGCATCTCAGTAAAAGTTTCCTTGCATTTTACCATTCTGCCAATGCCAAAACTCTTCTTTTTTTCCTCCCAGTGGCAGTGCTAGAATAAGTACAGGAAGGGCAACACTTATCCATCTCACCCTATTTCACAAATCCGGAGCAGGAATATTTTCAATGTCATACAGTATGATTGGGGGAAGCTGATATTGTTTCAGCATGCTGATACTCAGTAGCTGTTAGTTTGCCTGTCTTTTGTAGAGTTCCTATACAGCATGAATTCATGTCATTTGCTGTGTGTCAGTCTTAGGCCCTTTCTGCACCTTACCGTTTTCTGCTGTTGGGTGCGGGGATCGAGCGAGCAGGCTCCAGCGAGAGGCTTTTGCATCTGGGGTCCTTCAGCTTTGCACGAGCTTCCTGCTTGCACGAGAGCCCCGCCTCTTCCTTCTGCAGTGCATCCTGGGACTTTCCCAGGCTGCGGTGGGGCAGGAAGTGTGACCAGCAAGGCTCTGGAGGCTCCACACACCAGGTAAGTGTACGCAGGGCCTGGGAGCAATGTGCGATTGTGCACGGTTACTGCAGGTTAGGCCTCCTTGGAGATGGCATAAAGATATCATTTTGATATCAATAATTTGGCTCTCTTCCACCACCCCTCTCCACGTGTTTGTGAGGCCCCCGGACAAGCACAGAACTAGACTCGGCCATCAAATGCTGCAATATCCCAAAACAATACAGGCAGGCCAGAAATAGCCAGATCACCGCTTTAGGAGACCTCTCTGCAAACACCCTCATTATGTATGCATGCTGTTTACAAAGGACTCCCTGCCTGAGCAGGCAACTTGGCAAGCTGAATACTCAACTGCCAAGCACTGAGCATTTGCATATTGTCTACCTCTTTGTCAATTCGGACCTAACTCAATCATGTTAAATTTTGACCTTTCCAAAGCTTTGTCTCATGCTCAAAACTCATTGTTTCCCCAAGTACGGAATAGCCTGCAGTTACATTTCTCCCTATAAAAACCCCTGAGTCTGACCTTCCTCGGATCGCTCCCAAGTTCCAGACTGCCTTGCTGCCGCTTTGCTTGGCGAGCTTCCCCTCAGCTCCATGTGCTGAGCCACATCGAACCCCAGCATCGCTCTCTATTCTTCCAGGCTTCAGGACAGGTTTCGTATCACTCAATTCAACAATGCTTCTAAAAATCCCTTTATACCACTCCAACCTTTATTTTCCTTAGTTACTTGAGTGAGTGTGTTGCATACACTGTTTGTATTTAATAAAATCTCAATTATTCTTAAACTCGGTGTGCTCCTTGGCTTGGCCTGACCCCGTAGACATTGGGTAAAAGATTCCGCTGCATTGCCCTGCCTCTCGCATTGCTAACTTGTGCTCTAGCTAATTTCCCCAAACTTAGTTAATTGAGAGCGCATATAGGTGTCCCTCCCAGGACCCCCAGTAAACAGGGTAACAGCACCATTTTCGGCTTCTAGCGGAAAATGAAAAGGTATGTGATCGGTGCCTGCCGGCCCCTGGAGCATTGTGCGATTGTGAATGTGTCGTGTGGATCGCTCCTCACAATCGCGCAATGCTCCAGGTCCTCTTTCACATGGAAAATGCCATGTGAAAAGGGCCTTAGCTGCAGCTTCTCTCTTCAGATAGAAAGAGCTTATTTGTCCTCCATTTTGTAGTCTGCTGTTCTCCTTCTCTCCTCTATGTTTGACTGGCACGTATTAAAGAGCCTCTCATCATGAGATGTTATGAAACCTTTAGTATTTATAAGTGAACCTATATATTTTTCTGTGTTAGACACTGTATGTGGGATGGTGGGGTAGGACTAGTTCTTGTTCATCTTCTGCTTGTGAATACACTAATATGTCTCACATTCCCAACAAGTATGAAGGGTGCATGATATTTCTATGCTTATCATAACTGGGTATTTATCTTTAAAAAGATTGAGAAACACAGACTCTCTACAACTCAAAGGGTTTAGAAACCATTCCTGCCAATTTTATTGCCCCCCCTTTTTTTCTTGACAAAACAGACCACTTTTCAGGTTATTAGTTCCCTGTCTTCTAAATATCCTGGAGTTACAATGCTGTTTAGAGCTTTTACTCTCAGTTTCCAGCTTCTCTGATGATGCACTACATTCCCAATCTGGCAATTGCCAGGTTTTCAGATTTGGTCACTGGGTCATTCTAAGAAGTGCTGATTTGTTATTTCTTAAATTTCTTTTTTGCTGTTTATTCTTGATGATTAGAAGTGCTTTTCTGGTCACAGCTGTTTGTCCAGGACTGCAAGCAGAAAATCCAGAAGCTCTAGATCTCAGCTGGGAATTGCCCAGGTTGTCTCTGTTAGCAGACTGATCAGACATAAGATGCAATGAAATGCTTTGCTGCTCACTCTCTTCCAGCATGTTTTATCTTTCCCCCTCACAGATATTCGTGATTAATCTGGGTGGTAAAGACCTTGCACTATTGAAGAGAGAAAACCCTCATTTTGCAAGTGACCTGATGGAGATCTGTGGTCACTGGCCAGGAGTGGCTATTCTTGGGTACAGTCTGTTTCTCTGTGTAGATGGCGAGGTTGTTTGCAGTGGACTAAATAGATATGCAAAATAGTAGTAGCAGTAGTAGTAGTAGTGGTAGTAATAATAATAGTAATAATGGGCATAGTTTCATCCCTCATCCTAATTTTTGCATCAACAGGCTGATGGAACGCATTTGTCAGATGCCCACAACAGCATCTTTTGGACAGATCTGTGTGAGGGGTTGTGTCACAGAATCGTAGAATCTTATTGCTGGAAGGGACCATATTCCATGCAGGAATACACAGCTAAAACACCTCTGAAAGATGTCCATCCAATCTCTATTTAAAAACTTCCAAAGATAGAGACTTCTACCATTCTCCAATGCAGTCTATTCCACTGTCAAACAGCTGTTACAGTAAATTATCATCATCATCACCACCACCACCACCACCACTACCACCACTACCACCATCATCATCTCTTTCTAATCTTTAGATAGAATCTCTTTTCTGGTGGATTTGAATCTATTGGTTTCTGTTCTAGACCCTGGAGTAGCAGAAAACAAGCTGGCTTCATCTACTACATGGCATCCCTTCAGATATTTAAAGATGGCAATCAAGTCACCTCTCAGTCTTCTCTCCTCCAAGCTAAACATGCTCAGGTTGCTAAGTTGTTTCTCATAAGGCTTGGTTTCGAGATGTTTGGTCATCTTGGTTTCCCTTCTCTGGACACATTCCAGCTTGTCAATATTCTCCTTGTCAGTGAGATGAGTGAACAATGAGAACCAACAGGGTTTAGGATTACACATTATGGAGATAAACTTTATTAAGCAAACCAATAGGTGAAAAATACATTATACTAGCTTTTGACACTTGCCCTTAAACACCAGCTTAAGCAGACATCTCAAACAAGATTCAGGGATGTGACTCTGATGTCATTGCTTTTCTTCTCTGCTGTGATTTATAACATCTTCGCCTAATGAAGAAGTGAGCTTCAAAAGCCAGAGTAATGTAGTTATCACAATGATATGCATTTTGAATTCTGTTGTATTTTGCTGCATGGGTTCTCCTGAATACATTTTCAGGCATTAGGATCAGTGAGCTCTGCCAGCTGTTTGTATCATGATTGGTGACTCTTGGATCTTGTAGCACAGCACTCTGAGAACTACAGGCAGGATGTGAGACCTCTTTCACGACCAAGTTTCATCACCCATTTTGAGTTCTTAACTGTGAGGTAGGATGACACAGAAAGGTGTGTGCTTCTGGTTTTCCCCTTGTTTTGATCTGAGTGAACCAGTTGTTTCTTTGAGCTTATTGCCTATTTAAACCGGAATTCCTGTACAGTTTCCACCCCACCACCCCTGTAGTTTAAGATTAATGTCATTCAGTGAAATATGGCCTTACTTAATTTTTTTATGTTATTCCTCTTTCTTTACTCATTTGAGTGCAAAATATTATAATGTCAGACTATAAAAAGGAACAAGAACCAATTTGAGAAGACCTCCCAATCTGGCGGAGAAAAAAAAAACAATGAGGTTTCTTTGAGTTTTTGCAAGTCTTTTAAAAAGTCAAAGAGAATATAGAGGGTGCCGCTATGACAGGACTCCTGCAGGAAATTCATGGGAAGCCTAAATAATTCAGATGTGACTTGCCAGATTTGTCAGAAGCATAATTTAAGTAAAGATGCTCCTGAATGCCAGATTTTATAATCACAATTTCATAGAAGCACAGAGAAGGCATAGAAAGGATCACTGTGGTGGAATTCAGTTTCCAGAACATTTTAGCTTTCATTTTTAATAATGATAAAGATATTAGAGCTGGGAAATGTATAAATGGGAAATAGTTGCTGAAATCTCAGAACTATGATTGAACTTGCTTTGCAGGGTTGGGGTTTTAATGTCCCTGACCATGTCTACCAAGACTAGCATAAACTGGAAGAAGGACAATGATAGTAACATTTTCAATTATGCCTAAAAACTGGAACTATGGAAATGAATTAAATTTGCATAATTTGTGCAATTGAAAATCATTCTTTCTGGTATGGAGGTGTTTATTGGTTGTTTGAAGCACTGAGTACTCACAACCTGTTTGCAACTTGCACTTCAGCATTTATATCATTGGAAGGAGGCTATATTTCCAAATAACCAAATAAATACAGACAGATTATAATACTTTAAAAGTATTCCCAAAGAGTTCCACTTAGGCAAACTGCACAGAGCAGTGTAGACGGGCTGTTTATGAGAGACTGGTAATGACATACAGATTCTTCAGTTTCTAGGTCAGTGGTTCAAATTCCTCCCTATTAGTCAGGGAGGCTATCTGACGGTTACCACTGCCATTTGATCCGCACCTATTCCCTGTCATTTATCAGCAGGCAGAGCCTCTAATGAACAAGCAGCAAGGGCCCCCGACTGCAAAATGCTGTGCTGTGTGCATGGAAGGAAATGGATACATGCCCAGAATGAAAATGTGTTTGCGGCAGTTAGGAAACCGAGGTTGTCTTCATTGTTGTCTTTGTTGTCCTCCCCCTCTCCTCCTCCACTACCTCCTCGCTTGGTCCATTTTACTTTGACCTTTTGCAAATATGGTTTTGAACACCTTCAGGACCAGAAAATTTATTTATAGTTATTTGATTGTTCATCTTCTTGCACGGCCTTGGAAGATATGCCTTTTTCCAGAGCATGTGATCACCCAAATGCACACAGTGGCCCACTTCTTATCACTACACTCATCTGCTGGCAATTTCGCCAACTGTGTGTGTGTGTGTGTGTGTGTGTGTTTAAGGATATTTCTAAAGGCACATCAGATGGTATTCAGCTACATTGTGACAGTGAAATGCATAAGAGCAAAGCACTGTAAACTAGTTTGCGGCATTTCTGCTGGCCAAAAGCAATTTACTCTAGTCCATTCATAAGCAAGAAACTAAGAACCTTAACAGAGGCAACCTAAATTTCTTCCTGGCATTTCTCCTTTGCAAATTTTGACTCTAACATTCTCATCCCTTTACCACTCCATACACCAGCTTGAATGAATACGGTTTCAGTTTTATAGCTATGTTAGCAGGGAAAGCAGGCGTCTGCACAAGCTTTAGCACAGATTTAGGACACTTAGTCTATGAATTTCTGCTTGTTTTTAAAAATGCTAATGCAAATCCTGCATGTTTGTGGAATATACAAAGAAGTAAGATGGAATGCCACTATATCTGCTTTGAAATCATGACTGCAATAATAAAATTTTATGGATTCTCCAAGGTTGAGAGCAAATTAACAAATCAGCCCCTACAGCAAAGATCACTTAGGTGATTAGAGAGTGCAATTTGCATAGCCTTGCAAATAAAGGACCCTAGACCTGCTTGTTATGTTTATGCTGACTCAGGAGGATTCAGCATTCACACAACAAATTCATACCCTCCAGCTGTCCCAATTTGACAATTCTGATTAATCCTATGTCATCTGACTTTTTCAGTTGCTTTTAAAATATCCCTGTTTCTCTCTTTTCCTCTCTCTTCCCCCTTTGTCCTCAGCTTCCTTCAATAGCTGCAAATTGAGTTCAAAGCACTCAATAGTTTTCACTTAATTAATTCAGCAGTGGGCAGATGAGAGTCTTTTCCTTCCCAGTAGGCTGAGGCAAACGCAAACTGCTGCAGCCTTTGTTAGCTTGTCTGTTCTTCCTCATGAATAACTTTGCCATTTTGACCACACTCTGAAGTTGTTTGACCACATGTATCCTAGGTTTCACCTGTGAAATGTTGGACAGTATGCAGATTTGAGGAGATGACAACCTGAACCTAGGAGAAGATTGCATTTGACATATTGTCTACAAAGTGCCTGCCAGAGATCATTGCATTTCCTCTATAATTATTTGGGGATATTTCTAGATTCTGGCAGACAGTTTTATGGTGTTGTTTAGCAAGGCAAGAAGGCTGTCAGCAAGAGAAAAGCTTGTCAGTTTTACCCCTATCATTTGTTTGTGGTGTTGTGACCACCACAATAATGTGTTGGCATTTGTTAGGTTGGATCTGCCTTACTCGGCTAAAAGGCTATTTGATTGTTCATCTTTTTGCACGGCCTTGGAAGATGAGCCTTTTTCCAGAGTATGTGATCTGCTTATGGAAAGTGCCTCCCCCTGATATTCAGAGATACCTTTTCCACTTTGCCCCACTCCTCACTCCCTACAACAAGGTGTTACCCTGATTTCTGGGGGTCCTGGGAGGGACACCTAAGTGCACTCCAAATATTACTAAGTTGGGGGAATTAGCAAGGAGCACAAGCTAGCAATATGAGAGGCAAGGTAACGTAGCGAGATCTTTAACCCTATGTTTATGGGGTCAGGCTGCGACAAGAACTAGGCAAGTTGTTCAATTAAAAGATTTTATTAAACTGTCCTTAATTAAGCAAACAACGACACACGCATTCACGCACTCATCCAAGAACTATAGAAAGTGAGGAAAATTGATAGGGGTTTCCAGAGGGTTTCTGGGGTGATACTCCACCTGATCCTGCAGTCCGGGATAGGAGAAATAGAGTTTGAGGCTGGGGATCGTAGTAGCTCAGCATGTGGAGGCTGAGGGGAGGCTCGCTGAACAGAGCGGCAGCAGTTCGGGATGCAAGGCACGAGCATTCCGACAAGGAGCTCAAACTTGGAGTTTTTATAGGGAAGATTGTACCTGGAGGTTAGCCCTTTCCCGAGGAGAACAATAAGGATTTGAACGGAGACAAAGCCTCCGAAAGGTCAAAATCAGAATTGATGAGATTTGGCCAGCACTGCCAATTGTTAGAACAGTATGTAGATGACGAGCACTTATCGTTTGTATAGAGCAAGCAGTTCAGGGCTGAGAGCCCTTGCTTTAGCTTAATGGTTGGCTGTGTCTGGAGGGCACTACTGGCTGTGCGACAGATAGTTGTTTACTGGCCTAGACCTAGTGTGCATAACTAAGGCCATGCAGCCCTGCCTGCCTATACAGGCTTTCCATGACCCGATCAGACACGTGGAGTTCATTTTATGGAGTGCCACATGGAAATATTAAACATAAACAATATGAAATTGTAGACCTCGGGCTTGGGGCAGATAACCGCCGTGACAATGGTTCCTGAACCTGCAGTGAAGGACTTTTAAAGAGCTGGTGAGGCTACTGTACAGAGAAGGAGCAGAGGTAGGACAGTAAGTAGAAAAGGGCTTAATCCAGTTAGATAATAGCTACAAAGCTTTTTAAACATCTAATATGTATACAGTTATGTTAGAAAAAAGAAATGAACTCTTAAGATGATTCTAAACTTTTGTTCAATTTTAAGTGTGATGACTTCACTAAAAGTCTTGCCAGAATAAAGCTGAAAATGCAATCCATGATTTATCTGCCACCACCATCCCTGTTCTGAACATTGGGAAGGTGACTGCTACATGATTTTTGACATACCATCCACACACCTCAAAGACCCTTCCTCTACCTTCTCATTGTCTCATAATCCCATCTCCTTATCCACTCCATCTTTTTAGTTTACAGATTCCCAGACAGATTTTAGCGAGAATTCCATGTTTAACAGCTTCAAAATCCAGTTTCCTTGGATCCATGAGAACTCTCTCTATAGTGTCTAGTTTAGAACATATAAACACCATGTGGATGCAAATAAGACCATTCTTCTTTCCTGCGCATCTTTA
Organism: Ctenosaura bakeri; assembly: GCA_948474755.1. NCBI lineage: Eukaryota > Metazoa > Chordata > Lepidosauria > Squamata > Iguanidae > Ctenosaura > Ctenosaura bakeri. The sequence goes on along the minus strand of CAOLHI010003179.1, from coordinate 149,218 downwards.
CTAGCCGTTGATCTAAAACCTTTGATCTTTGAAATTATATCATCCTCTAATCATGAAAAAAGCCAAAGATTCCTACAACCATTGGGTTTATTATAGAAACAGTTTAAAAATGTAAAGATTGTTGACTTATCACAACCTCTTAATTAAGTCATTAATAACTTAATTAACAATTTAATTCTGAAACTTAAACATGTAGGGAAGGAGAGAATGCTAGCCTATTTATAGTAATGGAAATGACTACAGAGGGAAGGGGGTGAGTACCCTTCTCACTTGTTTATTTAATTAAGGCCCTTTCCACACGTGAAGGAAAAAAATGTCCTGAGATGTCCTGAAACAGAGCTTACCTGAAACCCGGTAAGTCCGTCGCCACATGGAGCAGCGTGTTTTTGCTGCTCCACACTCCTCTGCGTTCCGCAGCATCCTGCAGCGCCCAAAATGGTGGCTTATGACTAGTGGAGGCTCTCCACCAACCGGAGAAGCTCACCAGCTGGAAAGCCCACCCCCAGCAGATCTGCAGGCACACCCTTGCGTGCGCCTGCAAGTCCACACCGGGCGCTGTGACAGGGCTGCATGGGGCTGCACGATCGTTCTTTTTAAAAACCTCTTCGAAAGTAGTTTTTAAAAAGCACGCGGCACCTCCACTTCCGGTTGCCCTAGTGTGGATTGGGGTGTGGAATTACACTAAAGTAATCCGCCCCAATCCATTTTACGGTGTAAACGACCTCCGTCAGAGGTCACGCTACACCATTTTAATACCCCCGTGTGGAAAAGGCCTAAGTTTTAGGGTGCAGGAATGGGGCTAGAAACTGGAATCAGGGATCTAGTACCTGTCCTTCATATGCAAGCATGTATTTGTTTCTCCTGACTACTTATTTCCATGAGAGACTGCATTTGAGTATTTTGTTCACTGTCAGTAATTCCTTGATTGCTAATATGCTCATATGTAACCTACAGTCTAGACTGGATTGGGTAGTTTTCATGAGCCAGTCAAAATAAGAACTACTTTGGAATATCAAAGAGTGCACCAGGAGAACCCACCAATATTGTATTTAATTCCTCAGGTATAGTCCTATTTCATTCCAACTGTGACTAGTTGCAAATCTCTATCCATATTCCTTGTCTTCCCAACCAATAGGACTTTCATCTTATCTGAACTGAATTTCAGCTTGTTTGCCCTTACCCATGCCAAGCCTATCTTCCAGCACCAACACTTCAGCCCAAACTTTTGGGTTTCCTCTGCCAATAGTTTCATGTGGTTGTTAAAAAGAATGGAAAACAAAGATGGAAACTTGAGGTACTCAAAGGCCATGGACATCAATGGTTCACCAGTATTCTGGATTTGCCCCCCCCAAAAAAAAGGTCTAGAGTCACTACATTGAGCCTTAGGGCCCCTTTCTGCTGGGACTGTCCAGAATTATACTCTGTTTAATGATATACAAAATAAAGATGTAAACCTTTGCTTATCTTGTGCTGCACAGCAAGAATGAGGAACCTCAAATTTTTCTCCTCACTGACAAGATATCAAAAGTTGTTTGCACATTCATAGCAAGAATATTCATGCTTGTATGACTGACTTTTACGTACATTGCACAAATGATTTTTCAGCAAATTACAATTGCTGTTGTCTTCTTGTATGAGCTTTAAAAAGTATATTGTCTAGGTTGTTTGTATGGATTTGACCAATAAGCTTGCCTGCTATGTGCATGTATATTTTTCTTCACAAAGGGATAAAAGATTAGTTTTGCACAAAGACATCTTGCACAAATTGCAGAAATCTTTACTAAGCAAACAAATTAAAAAAAGGCTTATTGTCTTGCTTTCATACTAGCTGCGAGAAATCTCGTGGGAGCTGTTGATTTGTCAGTAGGGTCTTTTAATAACTCAAGATGCCTTATCTTGGAGGAATTAATAATTTTCAAATATTCTTCATATCATGTCACTAACTGGAAGCCAATAGGAAGTACAGGAGAAGCAATAGGGTTGTACTACCACCACCATCTCTTCCCCATGGCACCCATTGCAATTTGCATCCCAGAGCCAAACTAAAGTTGAAAAAAAGACTAAAAAAGGTGAAAGATTTATACAGTTTGAAGAGATTGTAAAGACTGCAATATCATTTTAGTTCCCTCTGTGTGTGTCTGTGTACAATCAGACTGGAATAGACTGGGTGATATGTCACTATCATCCAAGACTGACTGAGGTAGAGATAACTACCCACCCACTCTAACAGTTTGCCCAAGAAGTTAACAATGGACCTTGCTGGAAAGAGACTTTTAAACCCTGGAAATTGCCCTTCCTAGTGTTACAGTATGAGCTCTGAACTGAATTACTTTTAGGCCATTTCCTCATGGTGTTGCTGTCCTGTGATGAGAATAGTCCACGAGGTGTGCTATCACACGACGTTGTCGCGGTCCCACTGCCAATGGGTCCCTACCTGCCATAATTGTGGGATATATCATTCATGGAAAAATCCATTAACGGCCTGTGATCATGTGATGCTCCCATCGCCAGCGGCCATGTAGAATGTGAGAAATGTCTGAAAGAGAACAGAAACAAATGATGGATTTACAATGAACCTGACTAAAGACAGTTACTAGTATCAGATGGCTGATGCAATCAGATGGAAGGAATGCAAGAAACACTGGTGTCCAAGTGTTACATCACAGATCAAAGACTAGTAAAGATCTCTAAATGGATTGGGTGAATAGAGGCTGAGGATACTATAAATTCAGCTCTGGGAAGTCAGAAGGCAAACTGACAGAGTGCCAATTTGCTGTCAAGACAGCTGTTCCCACAGCTTCATTGTTTCTAGCTGATACAAATCCAGACAATGCTTGTAAGACATAGGCCATTTCTGCACTAGCCTGTTATAGCGCTATGATCCAGCCAGCTCCTCCCTAAACTTCAAACCCAAGGATTCCATAGGATGTTGAAAGTGGAATCATAGTGCTATAACAAGCTAGTGCAGAAATGGCCATAGACTATAGTAATTATATATTGCCTGTCTGGTTAGGTAGATGCCCATAGATTTAATGGATGCAGTAATCAGGTTGCATGCCCCTGGAAGGTCACTGTCTTCCCTGGATGCCTGTGTGTTTCCTCCACAAATGGTTTGTGTAAGTCCCTCTATGTGTTAAATATAGAGATGCCTGCCATAGAAAGGATCAGTCCTTATGAAAGTGTAATGCCTTACATGTAATGTAATTAATATAATGTCCCTTGATATGGAAAAATCTATTTCTTACTTTGACAATATATAATAAAATAGGCTAAGAGATTAACAGAGAGCCTCATTCTCCTACATTCAATATCCTGGGATTCTAGTATTTAAGAGTGCTTAAGTGGAGTGCTGATACTAACTCTGCCTATTTGGACTTTACTGTGCTTCAAAGGTTGAGAGCCCAGGAGACCAAAAGCTAAGAGGGACCTATAAAAAGAAACAGATTAGCTGACAAATAACAAAGAACCATCCATGTCTCAGTCCTAAAGATAGGAGTAGGGTCTGTGCGTGTTTCACCAACTCTGGAGAATCTTTTCATTCAAGTTGCCAGTGATTGATAGAGAGCTTTTCAAACGTTATTTGTCTCATTATACTTTACAATGTTTACACATTATGGAGTTAAAAAGCAGTCTGCTCCTCTTGTTTGTTATCATGATGGGGAAATTAACTCATTACATTACTTGTTGCATTGCCCATTAATTTTCAGTTATATTCTCTCACTTTTTTGAGGGGTAAGAACCTTGGGATTGATAACAGAATGGCATAAGACTCAAAACTTTCTGTCATAATGCCTCTTAAAATGCTTTTAAAAGTAACTTCTTTAACTAACTGGAAACTGTTACTCATTGCACCAGTAAAGCAATTTAGATTGTACTCATTACACTGAGTTTTAAATTAAAGTTTGTTACATACAAGTTACCCAGAAATTTAACTGGTTACAGGTAACGTTTTCTATAACTTGTTACTTATGAACTCTGGACTGAACCTAGGAGGAGGTACTTCATGTACCCTGGAAGTGGGTCTCAGAGGTAGTAGTGTTAGTGAAAATGAAGCACTGTAACTGCCTTACCCAATGATTTTTGCAATGCTGAGCTGAGGAAGTGGGAGCAGGATTGTTTGGTCCTGTGATTCTCTCAGAAGTACAATGCTGGGCAAAAAAAAAAGAGATAATAGGTGCTTGTTTGTTTGTTTGTTGCTTTAAAGAAGAGGTTAGTATCACCTGAAGTCGGCTTTCCAGAAGATGAGAACTTGCCTGGTCATGCTGAAAGCTGGTGCTGGGCAAATTGGAAGCAACTTGGCTCAGATTTTGATGAACAATTTGATTCTTACTGATATTTTTCAGTGTAGTTGGATAATTCACACTAGAGTCTCGGGAAGAGCTCAGTTGCTACCCTCAAAGATTCATCCACTCACTCTTTGGACCTTTCTGCACTACACAGTTATAGTGCTATTATTCCACTTTCAACACCCAATGGAATCCTGGGGTTTGCGGTTTAGGGAGAGGCATTCAGAATTCGCAGCCAGAGAGCTCTTTGGCTTCAGTAAATTACAAACACCATAATTCCACAGGATGTTGAAAGTGGAATAATAGTACTATAACAGTGTAGTATGGAAAAGCCCTTAATGGCCATTACTAGTTAAGATACTCTATATTTAATATAGATTTGGTCAGATAATAGCTGCCTAAATTTTCAGCTCTTGTCTGGAATGCTTTCCTACTAAAATCATCAAACTGGAATAAATTAGGCATCTTGAACTATCATATATAGAAGTACTTTATTATTCTGGGACATTACATTTTCCTCTTTTGTAGAATCCAGGGGTGGTTTTGATGATAACTGAGCAGAAGTGATACTGAATTAGGAAGGGCAGTTTGTCTTTAAAATGTACAATTTCAGTTCTTCTGTATATTGGTACTTTCCACAGTCTATTTCATGGATGGCCAATAGACAGCTTACAGGTAGTGAATCAATTATATCTGGCCCTTGACAACCATGGTTGAATTTTAATCATCGTCTAGTACAAAGTTTATTCACACCTTCAGTAATAATGACATCAAAAATTAAGGATGGTCCATATCATATCTCTCTTTAGACATTTATAATTTAACCCATTTGTTTCTGATAATACATGCTCCACAACAATCAGATTCTTCTTGGTAGTCCTCATTAATATTTAAGATCCCTGATTGACCATGAAGAAGTATTTGGTATGAAGAAGCATTTGGTATGAGCAAGAGTTTCATTTTAGTTCACTTTTGAAATAAGAACTGACTAGAAATAAAAATGTATTTATAGTTGGACTTCAAAGAACTGGTTATTTAAAAAAAAAAACAAGATGAAGGAAGGCAGACTGACAGAATGCTTTCTTGAATGTCATAAAATTATAGAATCATAGAGATGGAAGGAGCCCTGTTGGCCACTGTGTCCAACTGCCTGCTCACTGGAGGATCTCTAGCTAGAGCACCCCCCAGCAGTAGCTGTCCAGCTTCTTTGTGAAGAAATCCAAGAAGGAGACCCCACTGCTTCTCTAGGCTATTGCTTCCATTGCTGAAACACTCTCACCATTGAGAAGTTCATTTTAATGTTTGATTGAAATCTATTATCCTGTAACTTAATACTATTAGATCTAGTTCTACCCTCTAAGGAAGCAGAGAACAAGCCTGTACCATTCTCTTTGTGGCAGTCCTTGATGTATTTAAAGAGTACAATTCTGTCACCCATCAAATTGCATCCCTTTTGAAGTTTTGTACATAATGGCCTGACCATAAGGAATCTCAGATTCTTTGTAACTGAGGTAATTTCCACACTACACTCTTATAGTACTATTAGTCCACTTTCAACCTCCTATGGAATCTTGGGGTTTGCAGTGTAGGGAGGGGCATTTAGACTTCTCAGCCAGAGAGCTCTTTGGCCTCAGTAAACTACAAACTCCAGAATTCCACAGGATGTTGAAAGTGGAATAATTACACCTTAGCAGTGTAGGGTCGAAATGGCTTAACTTGTAGTTCATGGGTGACAGTTTTATTATATCTCTGAGGAGGCCTAACCCTGCAGCACAAACACACTAGCTTACTGGGACACTGTCAGGACAGACTCTTGGAAGAATATCAGTTGGCCATTCCATAGCTCATTGGGCTATTTCTTTGCAAATTGGTCTCTATATCACTGTTGATTTTGGCTCTGTCTGCTTTAGAAAGATTGAGAAGACTGAGACTGAGGAGGAAGAGGTCATACCTCTTCAGTGTTTGAAGACTTCCTTGTGCTCCTCTTAACATTTTTCACATTATAAGCCCTCAGCTAGGGTTTGTTCCAAGCTCCTGAACCCATTTTCTGGCATTAAAATTATTAGATTTCAAGGGCAAACTTTAAATTATTATAGGAATGAAACCTGATGAACCTCTCAATTACAACAGAGATTATTTTATGGAATGTTCTCCTGTTCCTATGAAGCGTTACATATGAGAGGGTAGATCATCATGGTGTTACCTTGATTTCTGGGGTCCTGTGAGAGACACTTCAATGTGCTCCAAATAATGCAGAATGGGAATTAGCAAGAGCACAAGCCATAGCAATGCAGGAGGCAGGGCAACCTAGTGAGATCTTGGACCCAATGTTTACGGGGTCAGGCCAAGTCAATAATCAAGCAGAAGTAAATAATAATTATTTTATTTATTTTGAAACACAGTCAATATGTATGTATGCAATCATTCACACAGAGCTAGTGAAAGAAAGGTAGGAGTTTGATAGGGGATTTTAAGAGGGATTTTTCAAGGGAAATACTATACCTGATCCTGTAGCCCGGATAGTCAGAAGAAAAATCAGTTGGAGCAGGGATTCTCAGCATGTGGAAGCTGAGGGGAAGGCTCGGCAAATGGAGCAGCAGCATGGCGAGATGGAAGCCAGGAGCGATCTGAAGAAACACTCAAAATCAGGGGGTCTTATAGGGGAAAATGTGTCTGTTCCCGGGGAAAACAATAGGTTTCGGGCTGGAGACAAAGCCTCTGAAAGGTCAGTATTTAGCATGATTGAATTATGACAGAGTTGTCAATAGCGCAGAAAGTATGCAAACGAGGAGTGCTTGACAGTTGGATATTTGGCTGGTCAAGCTGCCTGCTCGGGGCAGGGGATCTTTTTTTTTTTTTTAAATTTATTTGTATTCCGCCTCTCCATATGGATCGAGGCGGTGAGCAACTTACAAATAGCATGTATTTCGAAACATTTCTATACATGCCCCCAACAAGCTGGGTACTCATTTTACCGACCTGCGAAAGGATGGAAGGCTGAGTCAACCTTGGAGACGGGCAGGATCGAACTCACAACCTTGTGGCTTGCAGTACTGGCATTTAACCACTGCGCCACCAGGGCTCCCTGGATCTTTTGTACGCTGTGTGCATACATAATGTGGTTTTAAAGTGTACTTGCCTGGAGGTCTCCTAAAGTGGCATTCCAGCAATTACTGGCCTGCCTGGATTTATTTTATATTGTTCAACTATTTTCGGCCGTGCCCATGTGTGTGCTTGTCCAGGGGCCTTGCAAGCACGTGGGGAGGAATGGTTTGTGATGGCCAATCTCTTGATATCAAATGATATCTAATAGACCATAGTCCCAGACTACAAACTACAGTAACAATGGACAGGTTGTATTTTGAGAGCTTCCTGCTGCTATTGGTTTTCTTACCACAACACAACATCCCTCATAAATCCATGATACTGGAGGGCATGGCTAAAAAGCCATCGTGCACAGCAGAGGTAAACTGAAGGTAGTCTGTTAGTAGGTCAGTTAGCAGAATTCAGAGAGATGAGCAGTTGATCATGAAGGATTTCCAAATGGCACTGTGATCCAAAAGGAAGAGGGGAAAAAATCACAAGTCCTGTGCCAGCTCTGATTGCACTCTTTCTCAACCAAGTTCTTTACCTTCTTATTCTCCTACTGCCTTTTTTTTCCTGCTTAAAAGGTGAAGTTGGGTCTCCTGTTTATAATATGCCCCTGGTTTAACATAAATGCCTCTATCTCATTCCCTGGGCTTAACTCAACCACCTTCTATAGGTGGGAGGTAAAGCTTATTGGCCTGTCTTTGAGATTTACCAAAATAATGTTTGTGTATGCCAAAGAAATGCCTGTGTATGCTTTTTTCACTACTGTACACTTTTTTTGTGCAAATATTCTCCTCAAGTATGTATTGTTGTACACAGTTTTAATATGGAGAGCTGGATTATGAAATTCTCTTCAACTGATACAGCACATGGTTACTTTAAGCAAAGAACAGTAACAAATAACAATATTGTGGAAAATACATTACTGTTATTGAAAACAATATGTCTACGAATCCTTCTCACTTGAGGGTCCTTTGGAATCAGGCTGGGATTGAATACTAGAGCAAAAAAGTCAAAATATTGCTCTTGAGTTCTTAAAGCATTGCCAGTTGGAAAAACATCTGCCTCCTTTCAAAAGAAAAATGCAGCACGACTTCCACCAGTTCAACTTGTTTCCTTAACAATAGGACTTTTACTTTTTCAAAAGCTTACTCAAAGACTTAATTAGATCCACATGGCTATGAACGTATTCTCCTTGATTTAATACCTGATTCCAGCTACTCTATGGTGGCCCAATTTCTTTTCTTTTCTTTTTTAAAAGTGTTGCCATTCCCCTATAAGCTGATTGAACTGCCAAGCACAAGGTATATACGAGACACAATAAGACATGAGCTGGCATAATGTAACTATCTGGTTACATTAACATGCTGCCTAGCACACTTTAGGAAATTAAAGGAAACATCACCCAGAAGAGGAAAAAAAACACATTACTGTAGTTTCAATATATCATATCATGCTTTCATTTTCCATATGCTTCCCTGTTTTATGGTTGTTTTGGAGTTGTCTTCAAGTCACTCCAACAGGGCAGGAGAGTCCTCAGTCGGTGTAAGATCAATCCTTATATTTTCCAGGCCTCAAAAGAAATGTCTTTACTTTGAATGGGGAAAAAATCACAACCTTGTAAACACTTTACATATATTGGTTGTTAATCAGACAGCATGAACTCGGAATTGTTGGATGAGGCTTTTCGTAGTTTCCAAGTTCTTTTAACCCCTACAATTGTCTCCTTTGGAAGTGTTCATTCACTTTATGTTTGCTTGTTGCTCTGCACAGCAATTTATTTAGGTCACTAAATAGTGACTGTAGAATACAGTGGGTCTCAAGAAGCATGGAGATGTGAAACATGGGGACCCTATTGTGCAAAGAGTCAGCAGAGCTGAGTTCAGAACTTCAGCCAACATTGATGGTCAAATAATTCACCTTGTCATGAAGTGCAGCATGTAGAATTGAAACAAACATTTGTTGCTTCCCTGTTTGTCCTTCTTTCCAGTTCTTTCCTCTTCCTTTGCTGTTTCCCCTCTGCTGTCTTTAAGTTCCTCAAGGCAGGGAGGAGAACACCATTCACAATGACAGCACAATCAGATGAGGATGATGAAAGCTTGCAGACAGGGAGTACAGAAAAACCAACCACACCACCTAAGGAGTTTTTCTCAGACTGAGAGTTCCTTAATATAACTCCTTTATTAAAACAGTTTCACTGGCTACTGGATCATGTACAGGTACATTTCATAGTGTTGGTCATGATTTATAAAGCCCTATACTGCTTAGGTCCTTTCCGCATGAGGCGCGAGAAACAATTTGCGTAGTTTCATCCTGTATTTAAACAACATGGTTTTCCTTCATTGTTTTCCTCACAGCCCCTGTTTTAAAACATTTTCCTGCAGAGGAGTGTGAGTTTGTGCATCCACACTACCTCATCACTGGCCACTTCCCTGACTCCCCCTTACCCTGCCCTGGTGGCTGTGATTGGTCTTTTTTTGGGGGGGGTACCTATGTAGGTGCAGACTATGTACCATGTACCTACTTCTGGCCTTACAGCCCATCCTCTGCTACCCACCAATATGCATTGGTGTGGGTTCCACATCATTGCAAATATATATATATATATATATATATATATATATATATATCGATGTCAGAATGTGAATCAGATTTATTTTTTTCTGGTTTTCAAATACTGTGCTTTTCCACTGCATGGCAGTGCATTAACAGTGGATCCCATGCAGAATGATGGAAAATAATACGAGGCTAATTTGCTCCCACGTGCAGAACAATACGGAGCTACAACACAGTAACTGGCAGTAATGTTCCCATGTAGAAAGGTTCTTAGATCCCAAGAATCTGAAAGACTATATCTTCCTATATGAACCTGCCAGAATCTTAAGATCTACAAGGCAGGGAGTTCTCTCAGTTCTGCCACTGACACAGTCTTGCTTGGTGAGGACATGAGAGAGAGCTTTCTCGATGTCTGTTTTCACCCTCTGGAATTCCCTTCTTCAGGAGGCTAGGCTGACCCTCTCCCTGCTTTCCTTTTGCCAGCAGGAAAAGATATTTTTGTTTAAGCAGGCTTTTAATACATAATAGCTAGAAGGAAAGCTTCTTATTGGTGTTTGTGTTTTATTTCTTAAAACCTTTTTGTGTTTTTAAAACAGTTTTATGCTGCTTTTTAATGTGATGCTTTGAATTGTTTTTAAATTTTTATTGACAAGTTTTAATTGTTTCCTTTTGTGAGCTACCTTAGCTCAGGCTCTGGGTGAAAGGTGGAATGTAAATGCAATGAAATACAGTAAAGCATTCATAAGGTGGTGGAATGCTGGAGTTTTATGCTGTTTTCATTCACAGGGAATTGTACAGAATGTGGAGAGTTGCTGAGCTATTTCATTTACTGCTCTTTACTTTCCCATAGTTGGGGGGATACAGGGTCCATAAAGTCACTGAAAAATTCTTCATGTTCCTTTACCTTTTTGGCAAGGGGAGCCCTGATGGTGTCCAAGAATGCCCATTGCCACCATGTCTTTGTATTTCTGCCCATCAATTCAATACTGTGACAAAGGAACAGCTTTGGCTCTAACCTGCTGCTGGGGGTGACTGCCACCTGTCATCTTAGCAGGATAAAAACAGCTCTAAAAATGTAGGCTTAGATCCAATTACTAGTTCCAACTAGAGTTGATCCATTGAATCAATGAGAGTTACATAAATGTTGGTTTACTATTCAGCAATAAATTCAATGAATCTACTATAGTTGGGACCAAGCAGTTGGATCATAGCCTTTTCTTTCTCATGCTTTCCACACTCCTGTTCTTTCTTTATACGCTCCATTTCCTCTCCTAATCCTCTAGGGCCATTTCTGCACTACACTTTTATAGTGTTATTATTCTACTTTCAACATCCTGTGGAATTCTGAAGTTTGTAGTTTACTGAGGCACAAGAGATCCCTGGCTGAGAATTCTAAATACCCCTCCCTGAACTGCAAACCCCAAGATTCCATAGGGTGTTGAAAGTGGAATAATAGCACTGTAAATGTAGTGCAGAAATGGCCTAGGTATATCTGTACGTGCCCTCAGCTCATTTCTGCTGTTTTTCTTTTCAGGAATATCCTTCAGTAACTGATAACCTGTAGCTAAAACCAAACTGGTGCTAATTTCTAGGCCAGCTCTATGAACCTGATACCAGTCTGTTCTTTAGCAATAACAAAGCCAACAGCTGAAGAATGAACATTGGTTAGTGCCAAACTAAATTTCCCCAGTTATGTGTTATTGGCACCTGCTTCTTAAAGAGGGCACTGTTAAACAGCACAATTATAGTACTTTATTCTACTTTAAATTACCTGGTTCCATGCAATGGCACCCTGGGATTGGCAATTTAAGGAGGGACATTTAGTATTCTCAGGCAGACAGTTCTAGATCCAACTCACCTTTTCTCAGTGCTGGAGTGCAGGAATTGCACAGGCAGCCTCCAGAAAGAATGTCTCGCATCCTCATTGCTTCAGCTCCGCAGCTGATTCCTGGTCACACGAGAGCACTGCCTCTTCCTTCCGCAGTGCAGCCTGGGAGTTTCCCAGGCTACGCTGGGGCAGGAAGCATGACTGGCATGGCTCTGGAGCTCCACACGCCAGGTAAGTGCGTGCGGAGCCCCGGAGCAATGCGCAATCGCGCACCATTTTCGGCTCAGAGCTGAAAATGAAAAAGTGTGCAAGCGGCGCCTGCCAAGCCCTGGAGTATTGGGAGAATGTGAGTGCATCGTGTGGACCACTCCTCACATTTGTGCGATGCTCAAGGGGCCCTTTCGCATGGCAAATACTGTGCAAAAAGGGATCTAGTGTTTCACCAGACTACACACCCCCAGATTCCACAGAATTAAAGTGGAATGTAAAAATATTTTTTTGTAATGCAAATGGGCCCCAGTGAGGCAATTTAGTTATGTGCTAGAGTCATATGTCCAAAGCAAACATGGTAATACTAGGCCAACAGTAGAAGAAATGTGTGGTATAAATTAAACAAATGAAAAATAAAAATATAAAGTCTTAGAACAGGTTGACAGTACAGTCCATTAAAATGTATGCTGCTTTCATTCACAGAGAATCTTAGGTTTTCTTTTGTTCAGTTCCAACAGCTTCATAGTGTGGCTCTTTCCGCAGCTTACCAGATTCTGGCATGGGCACGCGGGGATCACACGAGCAGCCTCTTGCGAGAGGCGCTCGCATCCCCTCTGCTCCTTCTCTGCAGCAGCTTCCTGCTGGCCGGCAGGCAGCATGAGGGCTCCGCCTCTTCCTTCCGCAGCACAACTGGGTACTTTCCCAGGCTGCGCTGGGGGAGGAAGTGCAAGGGCCGCATCTCCAGAGGCTCCATACTCAAGGTAAGTGTGTGGGGGGCCCCGGAGTGATGCGCAATCATGCATCATTTTCGGCAAGAAGCTGAAAATGATATATTGCACAATCGGTGCCTGCTGGCCCTGGCAGCATCCCGCAAATGCGAGGACGTCATGTGGAACAGTCCTTGCAATCACACGATGCTCTGGAGGCCCTTTCACATGAGAAATGCCATGCAAAAAGGGCCTGCAAGATGTTGTATATTTTTTCAAAAGTAATCAGCACAGCAATCATACTTATTTAGCTAGGAGTAAGTAAGTAAGTCCCAACTGTAGTAGACAATGTACGATGGTACCATCATTCTCTAGTGACTTTGTTCAACATTTCCATTTCAATTAAATCACAATATTAGTCAGCTTAGTTTTAGCTGATTAATTGGTGGGGCCCACTTTGAGTCAATTACAGCACATTTTAATTGACTGGCAAATGTGTGTTGAAGTTGTTTTAGTTCTGCTGTGTTACTATACTGGTGAATTTAAAAGAAAATATTAAAGATTGCCTTTCCTTTCAATAAAGAATGGGAGCTTTAGTTTGCTAAATTATAACTTCTCACACTTCCTCAACTATCTCAACAGGGTACATATTGTTATTATGCAAATTCATTTCAATGCAATCATTAATTTATCAGCTAAAAGGCAGATGATTAGCCAACTAAGAATTCCTTGGTTCACGGATCTCTTCTCAGCTGCTTTATTTTCACTGTATGATATCTTTTGAACTGATTCCTCATTTCTTAGGAAAACAATGTAAAGTTTCTGCTTGGTATAAAGAGATGTAACATTATGAAGTCAAATGAGCCTAGGTTGTCTCAGTGGATTTGACTATTATTAAGTTCCCAAGAGACTCAAATCCAGGTTCTAACTTAATCCCATTGCTGATACAACCAGACTATATTACTGAGGCTCTTGCCATGGGAGGCAGTTTGTACAAGAAATCTTTCCTACAACAGAAGAGCTCACCACTCATTAGGGTCACTTCAAGTAGGATGAAACTGGGTCAACCATTATCCTCCACTCCACCATTTCACTGACAGGACAGGAAATCATAACCTATAGAGTTACATTTCTTACAACAATTAAATGAAATACTGGATATGGTAGTAAATTAAAGGAATAGTGTAATTGCAAATTGCAATGTTATTAATGCATTTAACACAATAGATTTTGAACTTTCCCTGAAGAAAATCTGGAAGTGTGACTTTGGTTGCAATCTGTCAATCATTTTGTTTATACCAGCTTTTTCCTGAACTGGGACTCACAAACATTATATGAAAGATAAACTTGTTTCTGGTTGTACTGATGTCTGTGCAGTGGGGAAGGGCAGTGTAATGGGCTTTCTAGTCTTGTCTCCTGCTCTTAAGACTATCTTAAGGACTATCTAGCTGTCACCACCTGTTAACTCACATGACTCAGTAATTAGGCCATTTCCATATGTTACCATGCTCTGTTGTCATCTGGTCACGATGCCGGAAGCACCTTTGCTGAGAAGGGAATGTGATGGGAATGCTCCCCTCCACACCCGACCAGTTCTCTGCAGAAGAGAATGCACTTCTTCCTCCCACAGTGCTGCCAGGTTCTTTCCCATGCTGCACTGGGGCAGGAAGTGCCTTCATCATGCTTCCAGCCCTCTCACATGGCAGGTAAGTATGGAAGCATTGCGTGATTAGGGGTTATTGATGGAGAAATTCCATCAATGATTTGCCTCGTGATCACACTGGCTGGAGAAGGTGGGATCTCAACAACATCATGCAGAAGCGGTGTCATGGTCCTGCTCCTCTCATACCGCATGTTGGGACACAGTTGTCATGCAGAAAGGGTCTTAGCAGGAACTAGTTTAACTTGCATCTTTCCACCCCTGCCTCTGCACAGAATTTCCCTCCCCTCCTGTGGGAAATGAGAATCCTATATATGTATTTGCATGCACAGCAAGCAAAGGCACATGAAGAGAGTGTGGAAAGAAGAGATCTTTGAACTAAAGCTTTAATTCTAAGCAAGCAATCTTACATTACCAAAAGGGTAACTCATACATGAAAGCAGCTTCCTTCAGGTGTTAATTTGGAGTAGTTATAAAAATAGCCTAGGTTGTATTTAGTCAAGGTGAAGAAGAAACATAACCCCTAGTGCTTTGAACATTTCATTTGTACCCACAATACAGATGGTATTCTGGGTCTTGTATGGTTATGGGAAGCTGGGTGTCTGAACCCCTTTATCCAGGCTATGACCAAGCTTCCTAAAGAAGTTGAGGCAGGCAGCACTGCCACACCTTTACATCGGTCACAAAGTCTCAGTCTCTTTGTTTCTCTCTCTGTGCCTTATGGCACCCTGAGTTTTTATAACCTCTCAGAACTGTGGAAGCATCTCAGAGCTTCCACACTTCTCCCCAAACTGGTCATCTTCACCGGGCAATTGTCTCTCATGATCTCTGGTGCACCTCCATGATTCTGACACCCAATAAATATAAGTTAACCAGCACATCATTAGCCCTTTGTTTACCTGAAGGAGACTATACCTCCCTACCTGTGTGCCCAGATAATGGAAGAGTTCATTATCACAAGCAGTGACACTACTTTAATATCCATTAGAAACTGAAAACTGCAAAAGTTAGATTCATTCTTTGTGATGGCATGATGTTTCTATTATTGTTGTAGTTGTAGTTGTAGTTGTTGTAGTTGTAGTAGTAGTTGTTGTTATTTTCTTTGCTGGTTTCTTTGTGATACAGAGTCATGCATTCATGTGAACATTCACTTTGAATAGTAGCTGATATAACCCAGAAACAGACTTAATACTTCATATGCTGTTTGCGGAGGGAAGGAATGGTCATAAGTATTTGATGTCTGTCAATTCGACGCCTGTTTACTTTGTCCAATTTTTTTTCATTTTGTTTTTTCCCAATTTATTTTACTTCCATTTTATTTTTTTAAAAATGTAAAAAAAATTGCAATTAGTTTCATATATGGATTTGCTAAACCTGATATTTTGCATGTGTCTTTAATGTATATGTTTGTATGCATTTTCCCCTAAAATATGAATTTTTGCATGATTTTCCATAGCATACACATCGTTTGTGTATGACATGTGGAATCTGAAGAATAATAGTGTTTTGATTTTCATTTTAGTCTGGGAAGTACAGATCAGATCAGTTCACTTAAAAATGTGAACCAAAAAAACTGCCATTGCTAGACTAGGGGCAGAATTATATTGATTAAAGAGTCTAGGTGCTTGACAGTGATGGACTATGGATTGGTGCCAGTCCCTGAACCATCTGCTGCCATCCCTAGAGAGCTTTCAGGAAAGAAAGGGGAAAAAAACAACTGTATCCAAGGGGCACAAATATGCTGCTATCTGGTGCATTAGAGGAGAAGTTGCTGGACTCCCATATCGGGAGCTTAAGAAGCACTGTTCTACAGAAAGAAAATGGCTCAGTTTACTGTCAGTACTGTTTTATGCTAACTTTCAAAAAGCTGATTTTTTGGACAATAGTGCACTGTTTGGAAGGAGTTGTGAAAGCTAGCATGGTGTTACCCTGTTTGCTTAGGACTCCTTTAAAGGATTCCGAAAAGCTGTCAAAATCATCTCTTGTGGGGAAAATTTAGCTCTGCACGGCTTTAGCTATGCAAAGAGGACAGGGTATTTTAAGATCTTTAACCCAATTTTTATGGGGTCAGGCCCAGTCAAAAACCACACAAATTGTTCAAATGTAAGTATTTTATTAACACAGATGTAAAGTCTCTACAATCACTCAACTGCACTAACTATAACAAGTATACAAGACTATAGAAATTAAATTTCATACAATCACTCAGCTTCACTCACACTCCAAGCATACAAGACTATAGAAAGTTAAAAAGAGATGAACATTAGGAAAGAGAAAGAGTCTGATTTAATACTATACCAATTCCAGAAGTCTTCAGCTGGTAGAAAAGAGGATCTCAGCCACGCCTTTAGGAGCTGAAGGGAGCTTACAAGCTTCATTGTTTTGCAGATCTGAAAGAACTCCTACAAACTCTCAAACCTCCAAACTCTTCAAAACTTCGCAAAAGAACTCCAAAAAGAATCAGAAAATATGCCTAGTTATACCTGAACAATGTCCTGAGAAGCCACATGGTTGCAGTTTTTATGAAGATAATTTTCTTTGTAGTTCAAAGAAAATACCCTTGTAAAATGCAACCAAACATTCTTGTTATTTCCTGCAAGATCAGTATCTCTCCGGAGATGCTTGCCTCAAGGGGTCAGATTCCAGACTGTTTTGCATTGTAAACAGAGAGTAATTGTCCTGATCACAGCTGAAACTCCATTCCAAATATCCGTTGAGCCAATTACCACATAACCCCAGGATGTATGACAGAAAACAGAAATCTCCTGCCTACGTGTCCTTCCAGTATATCTTTATGGCTCACTATGTTTGATATAAAATAATTAGGTTACTCAGGACATGGGTTTTTTTGGGGGGGGTGCTAGGGGCATTACAATGGTGTAGTGATTTGAGCATTGGATTATGACCCTGGAGACTCAGGTTCAATTCTGTGCTCAGCCTTGGAAACCTGCAGAGTGACTTGGGGTCTGTCACATACTCTCAGCCTCAGAAAACCCTGTGATAGGTTCACCTTAGGGTTCCCATAAGTCAGAAATGACTTGAAGGCACACAGTAACAAGAGTCCAAGAATACTTTGCTGAGACACAGGGGAACATCTGAAATTTAGGAGTTGGGTACAAACAAGTGGGGCTCCAGACACTTCTTCTTTCTCATGAGACTGATAGGCTCTTGATTAGGATGAGAAGTTATCATAATATGTTTTTCATTTACCTCCAAATGCCTCCCTTTAATTGGGGGATACTCTGTATTCTGGGATATCAATGCTTCTTTGGGGACAGAGGTACATTTGCTTTCTTTGCACTTCATTCTTTGCAATCCATATTGGATCCATTCTCAGTGAAGGGAAATAGCTGCCAAACAAAGGTATTAACTTTCTCCTCCTGCCATTGACTGTCTGCAGCAAGATGAACAGATGTGAGAAGGCAACTACAGCAGTTGGACATAAGACTGAGAACCATGACATCCCTTCATTGGCAGAGAGAAGTTACCTTTCTTTCATCAGTGTTCCCTCATCTACTTGATTTCTACCAATCATTATATACTAAATGAAGTAGGATGGTTGAATCACTTGGATGCTACTGTGACTGCACTGTCATAAATGCTACTTCTAATCAATTGTCCTTAATTGCAATATCAGCAAAATGCCTGTCACAGTTATAAGCAAGGTGTGCATGGAAAGAGGTTTTCTGTACTGCAACGGCTCCTGTAGAAGTGAAGCAAGGGGAGCTTGTGACTACATTTCCCTCTTGCTTTATTCTTGCTTTATTGCACATGCAAAGACATCAAGGGTAGAGGTGAGTAAACCATCTACATGCCTTTTAGTGTCCATTCAGCAGTCCAAGCCAGTGCGAATCTCCAGTTAATCCACAATCATCCTATTTGAAGTAGGACTAAACCAGTTTGACAGGGACCATTCTTCAACTGCTTGATCCATTCTGGCTGTTTCATGTGTGTGTGTGTGTGTGTGTGTGTGTGTATTTCTCCCTCCACATTCACAGGTTTGATGTTTGTGAATGTGATTATTCATGAGTGCATGTGCCTCCCCCATTCTCCTCCTCCCATTCCCATGCATTTTGGACCATTGCAAAAAACTCACACCAACACAAATTGGAAGGAACTATCAGACTGTTCTGATAGTCCAATTGGCAAGATAGATAGATAGATAGATAGATAGATAGATAGATAGATAGATAGGCAGATATGTTTAATTGGCATAAAACAGCAATCAAATACAATGACTGGATAAGGCTATGTGGAAGAGGAACTGACTGGAAAAACAGGTCAGAGATGATCCCAGAGCATGGCTGAGTTCAACTTAATGGCTCTTGCAAGGAAACAAAAGGCATCTCTGAAGAAGAGCAAAAACCTCTGCGGTTTGCATATCCTATGAAAACCAAGCCATAAAAACTGGCTGCCAACTTAATTTGACACCCAGTTGTTGGAAAATTCAAAGAAAGAGTTTTTGGTTGGTTGATAACTCTGGGTCAGGAAAACAGGAAGATTTCAAACAAATCCGTAATTGCACCATCTTCACACCTATCCTTTTCCTGATCTCTGATTTCACTGCCATAAAAATCTTTTACTCAATCTGCCTGATTTGGCCATTTGTCCTTTTCACAGGAAAAGGGTCTGCCTGCCCCCTCCCCCAGGCATGTTTTGCCCTATAATTGAGTCCCCTTCTGGGGCTTTCTTTGGAGAATTCCCACCTTTGACTAGCATCTGGCATTCTGCTGGTCGAGAGCTCCCGTCAGCATTCTTTCTTCACTGGGTCCTGTTTTTTTTCTTTTTTTCTTCCTGAGCTGCAGTCTCCAGGACCAGGTGCAGTACAACAGAGTGCTTTCTTTCTCTCTGCTTTTCCAGCTCTTTAGTCTTTAAACTCAGTAGTCCTTGTGTGCTTGTGTGAGTTACTGCTCTGTGTCAATGTGTGGAAATTCTGCCATTTCTAATAAATAAAATACTTTTAAAAGGACATTTGACTCCTATCTCTCTCATGCAGTCTGACCCTGTAGACATAGGGTGACAGATTTTGCTGTGTTGCCCTGCCCTCTGTTTCACTAAACAGTGCTCTGCTAATCTCCGCAACCTTTGTATTTTTGAAGCAAATCCAGGTGTCCTCCAGGGACCCCCAGAAGTCAGGGGAACAATAAGGGTTGGGGGAAAGCTTGTGCAAACCTTCCTTTCCTGCTTCTGGAGTTCCCTCCTTCCTCTTCCCATGCAAAATGGAAAGGAAAAGGGGGTGAGGGAAAGCTCACACAAGCCTTCCTTTCCTTCCCCCTGCCATTCTTATGCATTTTGCCCTGGCATGGTGAATTCATACTGAGGCAAAACAGAAAGGAATGCGGGGCGGGGGGGAGGCTTGCACAAGTCCTACATGCTGGGACAAAATGCATAGAAATGGAAGGGAGAGCTCTGGAGTGGGAAAGGAAGGCTCGTGTGAACCATCCTCGTCCTTCCATTCCCTTCCCTTTTGCATGGGAATGGGAAGGGAGAAGCCCCAGCTGGGAATGGGAGGGGGAGTGGGGGGCATTATTAGCAATTTTTCCACTTCTGTGAGAGTTCTGTGCCCCGAACCCTCACAGAAGTGGAGGGACAACTGTATATAATATATTGAAGGTGAGTTAACATTTTTTGGGGGAGGAAGGGAGAATAAAATTGAAGTGGCTGTCATTTTATTTTCCCCAGAAACAAAGGGCCTTTCAGCCCTACACTGTTATAGTGCTATTATTCCACTTTCAGCATCCTATGGAATTCTGGGGTTTGTGGTTTACTGAAGCCAAATTGCTCTCTGGATGAAAATGCTAAATGTCCATCCCTAAATTGCAAACCCCAGGATTCCATAGGATGTTGAAAATGGAATAATAGCACTATTACACTGTAGTGCGGAAAACCCAGAGTCTGGAACTGTCACCTTTTCAGACCATGAGAGAGCATTGTATAACTACAATGACCTGTGGAGCATTGTAGGAGTTGTAGTCCAATAAATAAATAAATAAATAAATAAATAAATAAATTTACAATCTCTGCCAGAGATTGCCAATCTTTCTTTCTTTAAAAGAAATTCAAGGTGATTGTGCGTATATGTGTATTTCTTCAAGCCACCTGTCAACTCATGGTATCCCCATGAATTTCATAGGGTTTTCTTAGGCAAGGAGTACTCAGAGGTGGTTTTGCCAGTTCCTTCCTCTGAAAGACAGCCTATAGTACTGGATATTTGTTGGCTGTCTCCTATCAAAGTAATAACACGGGCTGCCGCTGCTTAGCTTTCAAGATCAGATAGGATTTGGTGCCGTTTGGGTACTTAAATTGCAACCACACAAATATCTGCTTCATTTGCCACTGATTGGGGGCCACAATTATGGTGGCAAGTCACCACATATCTCTGGAAAACACCATTTTTCAAAGAGATAATCACTTCAGCAGTTCCTTTTATCTGAGACCTAAGTGCTCCTTCGAAAAAGGACCTTGGTAGATGGAATTTTGTTAAAAAATACCATGTTATGAGGCCAAACTTTAAAATATATAGCGGAATTCCTTTTCTTCCTTTTTAAAATACAAGAATGCTTTGCCAAGCCAGCTACTCCACTGCTTTGTCTGAAGCAAATCCAAAGGTTTGAAAGGTGAGCTGCAGCATTTGTTTGTGTGAGTGGAAAAAGGTATACAAGATGAAAGGTGCAATCCTGGGCACATTTAATAAGAAAGAAGTCTTATTGACTTAAAGGGAATTATCACCAGGTGAGTATGCTGAAAAGAATCAGTGAAATGGAGAATCAAAGTCAGGGAAATAAATTTAGTAATGCAGGAACACTGGTCAGTATCTCAGAAACTCAAATATTTTTTTTTTTTTTCCTTCAGAGCTATTCTTACAAACACATAGATGTGGAAGCAGTTATTTGTTTTGTTCCCCAGTTCATGTTTAATTGTGTGTAGAAGCCTTGATATAAATTATGGGTTCATCCAGACTGAGGGAAAACTTCCAGATTTTGTTCCTTTTCTTTCTGACTTTATACTCTATTAAAATAAGCCAGCCTGGAGACCTGGTATAAAAAGTCTCTCAGCATACTGGAATCTTGCAGAAAATATTCTGGAATTAAAAAAAAAAGTGCATGGATCACCAAAATAAAATCAGAAAGAACAGGAACAAATAACTCCCATAATCCCCCACTCAGTATGTAACCCAAACAGGGAAGCTTTTCAAAACTCTGCTACAAACCAATGCCTCATGCTTCTAGAAGCGGAGTGCACAGCTTTGCTTGAAATAATACACCAGCATGCCTCAGTTAACCTTTAATAAAAGATGGTATTTCCCCCTCTCCTTTTCCACCTAGTTCTCTGTCTAGCTGGAAGATTTTCTAGTATTGGCATTGAGAGGATAGCGAAGGAGCACTGGAGAAACACTTTTGGTGGTTGGTGGCAGGTTGACACAGCACATTTGTGATAAAAAATACAACAAGAAAGGTAAAAAGCAGCTGCCTCCAGAATCCCAAACTGAATATGCAAAAACTGCAAAATAGGCAGAAAAAGGGAAGGCAGATTAGTCAGCCTCACAACATATTAGAAAAGCATGGATCTAGCAAGTCTGGCCAACAAAATGGAAATCACAAGAATAATGGAGGCTGATAAAAGAAAAAGTCATCCCTGGATGGATTTTGGAAAAAGCTTGAAGTTGTCCTTAGAAGGTTCAAAAAGTTTTTTTGTGCAATTATGCAAAGATTACTGACCTGGCTGTTCCATTTCACATGAGTGTATTGTTAATTTGTAATAGAGTCTGGTGGCTCATGTTGAGCTAGTCTTCTTCTTTGTTTTGTAGGAAGCTACTCCTAATCTTTCTATATTATTCTGCCGGTTACCAAATTTTCTGTTAAAGAAGTACAGCCCACGAACACACAGACTTTGCTAACTCAGATATACCTGTGAGATTTCCAGCATTATTGCTCCTTTTTAAATTTTCACTTCAGGCATACCTATAGAATGATGGGGGGAAAAATCATTGGACTTTTCACTGAAGATCATATTCTTACATTTTGTTGTGAAAAATGCAGTCCTTGCTTCAAGCATTCACAGCTTATGGGACTTTTCTAAAAGAATGCAGGTATTTAAAAATGCAAATGGTTCAAATGGACAGAATTGGAAAAAAGAGTCAATGAAAGGAAATTTGCAAATGTTCAATAAGTTGCATAATAAACATGCAAACTAAGAAAGTATATGACAAATTGCAGAGATTTGTGTCCAAGAAGGAAACCCAAAGGCCCTTTCCACACCTTACTTTTTCTGGTGTTGGGGTGTGGGGATTGCACGAGCAGCCTCCAGTGAGAGGTTTTTGTGTCCCTGCTGCTTCAGCTCTGCATGAGCTGCCTGCTCGCGCAAGAGCCCCACCTCTTCCTTCCACAGTGCAGCCTAGGAGTTTCCCAGGCTGCGCTGGGGCACAAAGTGTGACTGGCGCGGCTCCAGAGGCTCCACATGCCAGCTAAGTGCGCATGGGGTCTGGAAGCAATGTGCGATTGCGCACCGTTGTCAGTTTCCAGCCAAAAATGAAAAGGTGCGCAATCGGCGCCTGCTGGCCCCTGGAGCGTCTAGCGATTGTGAGTGCATCATGCAGATCGCTCCTCACAATCGTGTGACGCTCCAGGCACCCTTTCGCATGGCAAATGTTGTGCGAAAAGGGCCAAAGTCTTGCAACCCTCTGTGAAACAAGAAGGAGAAGAAAGTGGTGGTGATGTTCAGAGAAACTCAAGGCAATCAAGACCGCAAGATTTTCACATCACTGCACTTGAACATCTTTGCAGGGAGAGCACTAGAGCTTTACTGAGTTGCTTTGCAAATTTAATTCCCTGGTTCTGTATCTATTCTAAAGTGTGATGTCATTGGCCTTTGTGTCAGAGAGGTTAATTTCAGCTACACCACACATCACCGAAGAGCTGCATGGAACAAAAAACAGAAACATTTGCTTAACTGTGTTAAATGTCCTCATTATACAGAGTCATGGAAACAGGCCAGCAGCCTTGTTCCAATTAGCAGTGAACCATTCCATCCATCTGCAGAAAGGTAGATATTATAACACTTGAAAAGGTGCAGAGAAAAATGACTAGTCAGTTGATCCCAGGAGCAAAAGGCATGACAGTAAAGATAGTTTACATTTGTTAATCCATATAATCTGAAGAAAAAGAAGGGATTATGGAAAGTATTAATTGAAACATACCTGGTTTTTAACGTCTAGATCGCATTGGCTAAATAATGAAAGAGGAATAATTCCATATCTAATACTAGAATCCCTGTGCCTTTGAAGAGTAATGGCTTGAGTGCTATTTTAACAAGAAGATTTTTTCTGAAGCAGAGAGTTTAAGTTTCTCTATGGTTACTTGGCCACAGATTTTTGGTCAATATCTCCCAGAATCTTCCACCTACAGTCACTTATCTCTGCTGGCTCAGATATTCTGAGATTTTTCAGTCCAGAAATAACATTTCCACGCTCTGACCTGGAAACACAAGCACCTAGGACCTCTAGGTCCTGCAACTCATTACTGGCAAGTAAAGCAGTAAGGAATTGATGCTGTCCAAAGCCTGACCTACAGGATAGGTTGAGTCCTCCAAAACATGCAGACATCTATTGCTCTGAGAAACCCATGACAACAGATATGAGAACACAGATCTAAAGACGGCAATTATCTAAAGATAATATGTTCTTTTAGCCTGAATAACACTTGGATGCCCCTGCAGGGACAATCTGTGGCATTCTTCAGTGCCCTGAAGAAATGAGTGCCAGTGGACTAAAATGTATATTGTCTTTCTGTCCTTGATCTTCCTCATAAATGGCCTCTCTTCAAACCAGGTACGGGGAATCCATAGTCAGCGGCCTGTATCTAGCCCTTCCCCAGCCTCCCCCTTTACCATGTTACAATACTGAGAGAGGGGAAAGGGCTTCTTTCTAATGTGCTGCTGCTCATCGCTGAAGGCTTTTCCGCACTACACTGTTGTAATGCTATTATTCCACTTTCCACATCTATGGAAACCTGAGGTTTCAGTTTAGGGAGGAGCTTTTAGAATTCTTAGCCAGAGAGCTCTTTGGCTACAAATCCCAGAATTCCATAGTGGAATTGAAAGTGGAATAATAGCACTGTAACCGTGTAGTGAAAGTGAAAGTGAAAGTGGAATAATAGCACTATAATAGTGTAGTGCAGAAAGGCCCTGAGAAAGGAAGCCTTTTTCAGTGCTGGGAGGGGAAAATGGCTGTACTCTTAAGAGAATGAAATGGATCAGTTGAGGAGTTGGCACTAAGACAGGAATACATGGATCTATGAATGGTATCTCTGTGTGAGTGGGGTGGGAAATAAGTGTGTGAGGGCTATGTAAAAATATGAGAATATGCAAGCCAAAAAGCCCCAACTATCACCACTTTATAGCACTCTCCAGGCCAGACATGTTGTCCCCCACATCCTGGCCTCAGGCCAAAAACAGCTTCCCCACATCTGCTTTAAATATTTAATCTCTCAGTTAGTTCATAGTGAACTTTGTATACCACCCAGTTTCATTTCTCTTACTTTCTAGTTGTTCAGCTGCCAGGCAGTTGAGCACTATGAGAGGATTTCTGAATGCAGGGAAGTTCAGCTCTTCCATTCTCCATTGTTCCTTATGACAATCACTGCTTTGTCCCTTCTTGTGTTACCATTAAGTTTCAGAAAAACTTTGGAGAGTATGGAGACAGAATCCTCAGTGGTATCATGTGTGTGTGTGTGTGTGTGTGTGTGTGTGTGTGACTGAGTTAACTCCAACTTTAATAAGCGTCTCGGTGTTGGTAACAGTAAATTATAAAAAGAAACAATGGGGGGGGAAGGTTTCCCTGCTTACTTCTAGCTTTGGCTTCCTCCACTGTTAGTATCTTCAACTGCTTTCCCTTGTGAGAATATGGCCCTTTATTTAGAAAATTCCCCCTCCCAGCTTGAAATAAACTGTGGCCCCAAACAAAATATATCTGCATGCAACAGAGGGTGCACAACTTGAGTACTGCTAGATATACACATTTTTGCCTGTGTTGCAATCACAACTAGGTGAGTGACTGAATGATTTGAGTCCAAATGTGCATTACCTCTAGTTATAGGGAAATGGATCTCACTCATGTTAAGCATCTGAGCTAAGGTTAGTACATTTAAAATGAAAAGTTTGCCATGGATACTTTATGATCTTTGCAGCATTCCTTTATATACCACCCAAAGCATTTTCAAAACCGTAATGCTTTATTTAGAACATTTATTTGGAGAACTCCGCTTGCTGGTTTGCCTACTGGCTCCCTCCCTCCCTCCCTTCCTTCCTTCCTTCCTTCCTTCCTTCCTTCCTTCCTGTGCTTAAGAAAATGCAGTTGCCAGTCCTTGAGCTGGTTTTTATTTCCCACATCTTGTGATATAAATTAAGACTGCAGAAACAAATGATAAGCTGCATTTGGTGGAGGAAAATACCCATTCAAGGATAGTTTGGGAGTCAATCTATTTGGAACCCTATTCAAGTGGATGGCACTAGCATATAAATCTCTGGGGACCAAAAAAGTCCCAGAGAAAAATTAAATGAGACTGCATTCGGGAGCTTGTCAACATGTCTTGGGGCACTGCAAGGGCTAGAAGAAGAGAGGCTTTAGAGGCCAAATATGAGCTGCTCTTTCTCAACACCAGTGTACTCTGACTGGCACTGTTTCTCCCCTGTCTGCCTGTCTCATCATCTCCTATCTGGCCTTTTAACTGAAAAATGGAAAGGCCAGTGAGTAGGACCTTTATCATATATGTTCTATGCTCTACCCAGTATGTGCTTTATGCTCTATCAGAGAGCTGCAGGCCCTCCCCATAGTAATACTGGCCTATGTGATGGAGCTGATTTGAGATTATTGGGATAACATGTACAAAACTCACTTGAAATGCACTATGGAAATGCCAGCCTTTATTATTCAGAGCCAGTGCCTACTCACCATGGGTTCTCAAATTACACTTTGTGGGCACAAATTGATTAATCAGTTTCAAAGCCTTCTGATGGAAATAAGCTGCTACTTGTGCCAGAGGATGATTTTTCCAGGAAGTTATTTGTTTGTTTTAATTTTACAGAGCATCTTTTGCAAAGCAGCATACAAGAGAAATTATCTTAAGAGCACCTGAAATAGGAAGATGCATTAAACACCCACAGCCCAGTTTAAAATCGTTAGAATTGTCAGCAGCTATTATGTTAAAAAAAAAAAAATTAAAGAGCTGGATTGCCAGACTGAAACCTTGGTGAAATAAAAATGTCTTCTTGAAAGAACAATTCCACAAATGTGGAGTCATGCTATGTATTGAACAGTTGTGTCAAAATCCTACACAGAGCTTGATGATTCGTCTCTTATACAGGTTGGCACATCTAAGAAGCAATCAAGGCAAACTCAGTTCATGAGTCATGTATGTCAGGTGGGAGGCAACCCACAGTTCTGTTTATTCACATACACACAGGAAAAACTGGGAAGTTCAATGAGCCCCTGTGGACTGCTACTGATGGCTTGTGAATTGTGCTTTAAGGTTGGTGGATGACTTCTTGGAATGGAGGGAGAAATTTCTTTAGTTCACATTTAGTTCTTTAGTTCACATTTTGATGTAAATTTACCTAGTCTATACTTCTTAAAACAAGCCAATAAGCAAACTGAAATGTAGCTGAACATTGAACCTTGGACTTTTTACTAGTTTGCAATTCCATTCACCAGTTTTAAAAAATGCATACAAAAATGTGTGCATGAGTGGAAAACGTGCAAAAAAATGAATGTGTTTGTGAAAACATCATACAAGAACATATTAAATTAGGGAACTTGTTTGGAAAATTGACCTGTCATTGGAAAGTATGAGCAAATGGTATTTTCAGAAAAAAAAAAATCACCTGAAAATTCACATACATTTTTCTGCAATCCTAAAAAAAAGTTCATAAACTGTTGCACAAATAACGCTGCAGGCATGCTTCAGTTAACAAAGGCTCTGGCAAAGACACTGCTTTTTATAAAATCTTTCTACACCCACCTAGCCCTCACTTTTCCTCCTTGTCCTCTGTCTAGCTGGGAAAATTTTTAGGTAGCATCTTCATTGAGAAACTGATGACAAAGACTGGAGAAACATAGACCTTTGATGTTGGGCTGCAGCAGCCTGTCTGCAGTAAACAATGTAATGAAGTCTGAGCTGAGAAAGAATAGAATTCTACTGTACCTGTGTATGCCTGCCTACAACAGCAAAGTAAAAAGCAGCTGCCTCCAGAATCTCTTCCTGAATATGCATGGACAGCAAAATAAAAATGGCAGCAGATAACTCTGCCTCACCAGCTCCCTACAACATGTAAAAGAAGCATTCATTTGTAAGGCTGGCTGTCAAAATGGAAATGGTATAGAAAGCAGGGAAGGTAAAAGAAAAAGTCATCTTTGGATCCACGTAGAAGAAGACTTCAAGTGATTTCAGAAGGTTAAAAAGTATTTGTTTATGCAAGGCTTACATGACCTAAGCCCTTTCCGCACCTTACCTTTTTCTGGCACTGGAGTGTGGGGATTGTGCAAGCGGTTTCCCAGGCTGCGCTGGGGCAGGAAGCGTGACTGGTGCAGCCCCGGAGGCTCCGCACACCAGGTAAGTGCACACAGGGCCCAAGAGCAATGCGCAATCACGCACCATTTTCGGCTTCCAGCTGAAAATGAAAAGGTGCATGATCAGTGCCTGACAGCCCCTGAAGCATCGCACAATTGTGGGCGCGTCATGCAGATCGCTCCTCACATTCGCGCGATGCTCCAGGCGCCCTTTCGCATGGCAAATGCTGTGCGGAAAGGGCCCTAGTTGTTTCATTGCACGTGTGCATTTTCAGTAGTTTTGAATAAAATGTTTACTGAATGAATGTTTTTCCTGTTGTGCAGGCATCTATCCCTATTTCCATATTATTCTGCCTTTGGTACCATATTTTTTGTTAAAGAAGTAATTCCCAGGAACACATCTATCTTAACAGAGGTGCACCTGTAAAATGAACTTCATATTGGAAAAAAGAGAAACTATAACAAGAAAATTGATGTAATCTAACCCCAAGAGTGATGAGAAGAAGATGATTTGGATGATTTATTAGATCAAGATTCAGATAAAGATGAGAAGAAGAGGAAATTAGAGATCCAGAAGGTATGGACTTTTGCAAACATTCAAACTTAGATGGATTTGAGGTGCATTGCCTGGAACTTCAGGTGAATACATATACCCCAGAAAAAGACCAAAAAATATTTCACTATTTAAACAAACTGAATCAAGATGTAAGTTGCTTTGCAGGAGACACATTTTAGAAAGAGGGACGTTAAGCATCTGGACCACCACAAAATGGGCAAAGAATTTGTTTCTGTGACAAAAGATAAAATGGAGTTGTTATCTTTGTGGAAGCAATGTTGGCACTGGAAAAAATATTGGAAGATCAAGATATCAGGTATGTAGGGATTTAGACTGATAACTGTGGGACCAAAATTTTAGTGTGAAGGTGTTATTCCCTTATAGAGAATGAGTCTATTTTTATTAAAATTAATGGATAAATTGTTAAGTTATTCATATGAGAATTGGTTGCTTCTGGGAAATTGGAATGATGTGATTTCTCCTTACTGGATAGAACTTCTGAAAAAGATATAATTACTTGACAAGGTGAACTCTCAGAAACTTTGTTTTTTTTAGTTTATGGACAATTTGAGATCATTGGATGCATGGAGATTTAAATATGGAAATGCTAAAGATTATACCTTCTTTTCTGAAAAAGATAGACCATTTTCAAGAATTAATATATTCTTGATTTCAAAGAAACTAGCCAATGGAATTATAAAATTGGATGCTGTACCATAAGACTTTCTCTGATCATAACCCTGTGACTTTAATCTTGAGAGGGAAGGAAGAGTCTTTGTTAACTAGAGATTGAATGTTCTTTGGAAAGAAAATGTTTTAAGAGCTTATAGAAGAAAACTAGCAGAATATTTTGAAGATAACTTGGACAAACAGACAGACATCTGAATAGTATCTGATGTGAGTCAGGCTTTTATGAGAGGATGTCTCAAGCAACAGAATATGGAATTTAAAAAAAGAAAAGACAAGGAAAAATGCACCTACTTTTGGAGGAAGTAAAAAGTAAAGAAGGAGAGCTAAAGAAGTCCCCTATGAATAAGATAGTGATTGACAAAATAAAGATTTTACAGAGACAGCTATCGTTGATGACTGCTAAGTGAGATTGAAGACTGAAGATTGAAGAGGATTTTACAAGGTTTTATTCGTAGAGACCAATCTGGATTGTCAAAAAAGCAGCTGATAATAGTACACATGTGTTGGATATTTTGGATTATTTAGAAAACCACAATGAGAAACAAATGGCTCTTATATTTCTAGATGCTGAAAAAGACTTTGATAATTTGAATGGGGACTTTCTGCTCGGAGTTTTAAATGAGTTTGGTGATAATTATTTATCTGAAATAAGGAAATTTATGACACATAGAAAGCAGGTGTTTTGGTTAATGGCAACTTGACCAAGTTATGGGATGTCCCAAAGGGAACAAGACAAGGGTGTCTGTTATCCTGAAACATAGGTGCCACAAAGGCGATGCCAGTATCTCTGTGCAAAAGTAGAGAATTAATTAGCTCAAAGAAGAGCCTTGCGAGTTGGGGATAATTGAACAAGATCTTTCTAACAAAGTTTATGGGCTCACACAGGAAAAGAACCAGCCAGAGATTCAAAAATAAACGAAAAATGTGTTTTATTGAGGGGAATTCACTCATGCATGTACACTAGATACACACAGTCAAACATTCACACAAGAGCCAGCTGAAGGATAAAGGGAAGAAAAATAATGGATAGAGAGGTTGAGGTTTTTGGGTTATAATTACCAGTCCAGAAAAGGAGTAAAGGGATGAAATATGGCTTGGCTTAAGTAGGATCTAAGGACAGTTCTTGTTCAGGAGCCAGATGGACAGATTACCATGTAGACCTTTGAGAGAGTGTGCTGGGCATCCTGGAATTGGGGGTATTTGTACCCCAAAACTAGCCTGTGGCAGTAGAAGATATGTGCAGTTCCAGGTGTGGAACAATGGGAGTTACAGCACAAACAATGGACTATCAACCCACTAATGTTCACAGTGTTTGGATGACAAAGACACCATGTGTGTTGTAATAGCTGTCTATTGTGGGTGCTACGAGGCAAAAGGAAGAAGTTAACGTGCACAGGGGAGGGGTATCTGTCAATCAATGTCCTGGTGGGCTTCTCACAATTGTGTTCCCTGGGAAATTCCTGCTTCTACTTAGGCCTATTATCCAGAGGAACAGCATCTATTTGCCCGGCAAACGGCCCAGTCATTCCTGGAGGGTGTCTTAGGCTGACCAGCCTTTCTTTCTCAAGTTCACAATCAGAACTGTGCTGATTTGACCTCCTGGTCACCTTGAGGTTTGATTTTGATATCAGTGCCAGTTAAAGTATGTTGCCAATTAAATATGATGCCAATTAGATATGTTGCCCATCCAAACCATACCATTACTGGTAGCCAGATGCGGGTCCTGACATGTCCACTCTCATCTTTTTTGTTCATCTTAGCCCTTGAAGTCCTGACTAGGACAATAAGAAACAAAGAAAGAAGTAGGGGCATAAGAATTAACAAGGAAGTGTATAAGATAGGAGCATGTGCAGATTACTTAGTGATTGTGCTAGAAATTAAGAATTGGATGGATTTAAGATAAATAAACAAAAGAAGATATGTTAACCAAAAACATGAGTAAAGACAATCAAATACAATTTATGGATATGTTGGGTTTCACGGTTGGGAAAAACGTGACATACTTAGGTATTATTGTGACAAACATGAATTGTATGTTATTGAAGAATAATTATGTTACGATATCAAGGTAGATTTACAAAGATAGGTGAAGCTTAAGTTATCACTCTTAGGAAGAATTTCTGTGATAAAAATGAATGTTTCATCAAGAATGATATTTTTCTTCCAGGCAATATCAGTTTTGACTGATGATGTGCTATTTAAACAATGGCAGAAAGACTGGACAAAATTTATATGGCAAGGAAAGAAACTGGTCGTCAAATACAAAATTTTACAAAATATGAAACAAAGAGGGGACTGAGATTACTGAATTTGAAACTGTATTTTTCTGCATGTTGTTTGGTTTGGTGGAAAGATTGGGTTGTGTTGACTAATAAGAGATTGTTGGATTTAGAAGGGCGTGTACTAAGGTTTGGGTGGCACCATGGTTTATGGTGTAATAAAGCTAAAGTGAATATAGATTTTAATAACGATTTTGTGAGCTGTGCCTTGTTAAAAATATAGAACAGATACAAGCCAAGGTTATGCCCTAAGACACCTCTGTGGGTCTCATTGCATGAAGCCTTCTATAGAGGGAACAACAGCAAAGGAAAAGTTGGAAACTTTCCAAGAGCTTTTGGAATTTGATCAAGAAAAATAAATATTTAAGTTGAATGAAGAACTACTGATCGAAGGTTCTAGTTTCCAATGGTATTCTTTTAGACAGATATTTGAAAGACTCAAAATGCCATGCTCCAGTCTCAGGATCCATGTGCAAACACAGACAGGATCCTCCCCAACAGCCAAGACATACAGGCCCTTTTCGCATGTGTTTTTGCTTGTGCGAGCGCCCCTTGAGTGCCGCGCAAATGGGCGCGTCGCTGCACACGATGCAGCCCCACTTGCGCGACGCTGAATCAGGGCCCGGGCGTATTTTTTTATTTTCGGCTTGAAGCCGAAAATAGCCCACCCTCGCGCCGCCCTCACACACTTACCTGCCATGCAGTGCGTCGGGGAGCCAGTGAGACCGCGCTTCCTTCCTCCAAAGCAGCCTACAGCTCCCACAGTGCCCTGCAGAAGGAAGGAGTGGGGCGCTCGCGCGACGGTTGCATAATCAGGAAGCGACCTGCGGAAGGAAGGGGGAAGCAGCAGCATCTCGAAGGAGGCTTCTCGCGCGAGACACCCTCCCGTTGCGCCAAAAGGTAAGATGCGAAAAGGGCCACAGACATGAACAGGACAATACTGCAGCCCAGCATAGACAATAAAAGGGAGAGTCCATGAGGCTCCGAGGGCTTATACAAGGAAGTCTCATTAATCAGGCAAACAGCTAGGGGAGGCTGCTGGCTAAATAATACCAGGGGCAGGGCAGGGAAAAGTCTGTTGCAGACAACTGTCAATTCTGGTAGAAGCAACAGATTCTTCTTTTGATTCTTGGCTTGTGTTCCTGAAAAGCTGTGACTCTTGCTTTGTGTGCTGACTATGCTGCTGGATGCTCCCTTGAACTGACGCTCTGAGTTGCTTGCTGTTCTGGACTGATGTAACAAGAATGGTTATTGTTGAGTTTTTGTAAACCTTCACTGTGGGTGCTAGTATAGACCTTGTTTAATCATCTGGAACTGTGACTAAATAGGAGACACAATTGATAAAAAGGAATCAATATGATTTTGAGTTGAGTAAATAAGAATCTGAGAAGCAGTTGTGTGTAGATGATGAACATTTGATTGGTAAGATGTATAAATGTTTGTTAAAAAATAGAGATAGAAGAGTCACAATTAAAGATCATGTGCTAAAGTAGATGCAGAATTTTAGATTTAATAAACAATTTGAATAAGGGAAATTGTAGCCAAAGGGAATGAAATTTACATTATATTATAATCGTAAAGAAAATCTTTACAAGAAAATGTATAATTCGTATTTAACTCCAGAAAAATTGGCCAAAATGCATAAAGATGTTTCTAATGTATATTGGAAATGTGATCAAGAGGTGAGATATTTTTATCATATGTGGTGCACCTGTGGAATGACCCCCAAATTTTAGAATTAAATGCATTTTGAAAGTCAATGTTTAGTTGAAACCTGAATTGTATCTGCTGAGACTGTTGGATGACCAATTGGAGAATAATGTATGGAGGTATGGAAAATTATCATGATATAGGACTTCTGCAGCAAGATTGCTTTATGCACAGGCATGGAAAATTACAGCAGTGAATGACGATTGGCTGCTGAAATTTGATGAATCCAGCTGGAATGGACAAATTAACAATATTGGTCAGAGAAAAATCACTGGCAATATTTTTGAAAGGCTGAGAACCTTTAATTTACTTTTTGCAAGGAAAAGAGAATAACATGTTAAATGTAGATTCTGATAGTTAGTAGATTTGGGGGAAAAAAGCAGCAGTAGAATTATATTAACCATATAAAGAATTGGAGAAGTTATTTCATATAAATAAGCATAATCATTGTTAGGAAAGTTGGAAGTCAAATATAAATCCTTTTTTCATTATTCTTCATTATTCTTGTCTTTATTTTTCTTCTTTCTTGTTTTTCGTTTTTCTTTGTATATCTTTTGATTTTTTTTACTATATTTAAAATGTTTAATACAAATATTTTAAAAATAGAAAATTGATGCAATTCCACTGCACGCCCACATTTTCACATGACATAACACTAACATCAATGGACACCAGCATCCTAATAGAATCTGCTGTGCGTTATCTCAAAAGTGACATGTGTATCAAGGAATATGTGTGACTGTGACTGTCCACACATACACGTGTGTGTTTGTGTGTACACATGCATGTGTGCCTGTGTATACCAGGGAGAGAAAGAATATTTTAAAATATTCAAAAATGATTGAAAAATGTGTTTCTCATGTTGGGAAATCCTGCTGAGGAGAATTTTGGACTGATGAAAACCTTCAGTTTGGGCCTTAATCTTTTAAAAATATGCATGTGGTTTGTGCAAGAAACTCAGCATTTTCTGTGCAGAACTGTTATTTTCTACACTGGGAATGTTGTTTTCTGTGCAAAAAAGTGTGAAATTTTGTCCAGAACAAGCCCTGAATTTCGAATAGTCTTTGAAACTGCACAGTTTTTAAAAAAATCTTCTCTGAATAGGAAGCTAAATGCTAATATTACTCATTGCTTCCTTCAAAACAAAATTAGCAAAGAATCACATCCTTGATACATAGATGTGTGGTCACAGAACAGAGGTGTATTGAGAGAGTTTATAAAAGGGAACCCCATATTTGCCAAGCTGCCTAATACGGCTTCTTTGGATCCCAGAGGCAACCTCCAAAAACAGCTACTCCCATCGCAAAGTCCATTTATTTAATAACAACCATCTGATCTTACTCTCTCTATTTTTTTAAGAAACCACCAACAAAACTCTGACCCCCTTACACTCACACACACAATACAGTCACTCATGCATTTACAGCCATAAAACCCCAAAGGTCGTTTCCATGACAACCCCAGGTCCTTAATGACCCTGACAGTTCAATGATTTTGTTTTGTTTGAGAGTGAAGGAATAATAAGTCTTCTCCCATTCCCCACCCCCAGCAATCCCCTCCACCGCATACCCGATACGCTGTTCATTATCTGATCCGAAGATCAGCCCTGGAGACAGAGCAGCAGCCAGCTCTGAAAGACAAGAGCTGCCTCACCGCAGACAAAGAACAGTAAAGGAACCAAGCGTGCTCAGCATACTGCCACAACGGCAGCCTCATTAATTCCATCACTAGCCCGATGAGTTTAAGCAAGTGCCAGGGGTATTGCAATGGTTTGTAGCAATATGTTGCATAAGTGAGCCCCAAATCACTGTGCAGTTATTTAGAAAGTACATCTTGCACACTACTAAGAGGAATGCTTTTTTATTAATGACGTAGACCCAGAAATGCTGCTAAGACATCAGCGGCTACTTTGCGGCAAGGCCTATAATTTTAATGATGTGATGAATAAGGCAATTAATGTCCTTCAGTCTATTTCCCACATGCATCACATTTAACTTGAGAAAGCTAAAGAGATTTCTGAGAGAAGGGAAAATGCATTGTTAAAATGGAAATGCTCCCCACCTCCCTGAATGCAGGCTGCCTGCATTTGCCACAAGGAGAACTGACATGCCTTGTTGTTTAGCTCCAAACTGGCTAGAGGCACCTGTACTGAGTTCAGCCTTGTGTTAATATATAGAGGTTCTCAACCAATGAAAGAATGATGACTTGAGTAATCATCTGCCTTTGAACCAAATAAGTGATTGCATTTAGATACATTTGCATTTCACTAAACAAAGCCTCAGTATATGATGCAATGCTTTACAAGAAAGAAACATACAGTAGGTTCCCCCACAACTGTGAGAAATACAGTCCCAAACAGATGGTGAAAAATGTGAATGGTGAGAAGTGCATCCCATGTGGATGGTGAAAAATGTGGATAACACCAAATGCTATATTTTGATGCCCAGGCTAGGCAAGGTGGTGAGGTAGGTAGCTTTACAAGCTGGTCCCCCTTCCCTCCCTCCCTCCTCCCCTTCCTAGCAAGGCTTGGTGAGCAACCTCCTCCCTGCAAACCAAATTCAGTGGGAGCTCTGGCTGCTTGGAGCTGTGTGCCCCTCTTGGCCAAGGAAGGAGCATCTATCTTCTTTGGCCAAAAGAGGCATGAAGGAAACTGTGCCGGGCTTCCTCTGTGCCTCTCTCAGCCAAAGAAGGAGTTGACAGAGGCATGGGAAGCCCAGCTGGGCCTCACCATGTGCCTCTCTTGGCACAGCTGAACAGAGGAAGGACCCCGGACAGAGGTGGTAGCCATGGCCCTGGAGTGGATTGTGGATAAGTGAAACCATGAGTACTGCTTATGCAGTTATGGGGATCTATTGTACAATGCAATTTAGAAATGTAATATTAAAGCAACGGTATAATCCAATGTTGTACAGAACAGTCCGTCTCAGGCCAGCTGATATAGGGTACCGGTACTCACTTTTTCCCCATTGTGAGAGGGTCTGGCTTCATATTCGTGCCTATTGGCTACAATACCAGGGACAAATACCCAGTGATTCAGGGACTGGCATGAGTCCATAAGCCACTACTTTGAATAGCACTGGTATAGAAATGACATGTTTCAATTCTTCCTATCCCCTGATACAGTAACTAGTATAGCAGAACCAAAATAACCTCAAAAAAACAACCACACCACCAGGATCTTAACTCTCAGCTTCATTGCATAATTGTGTCCTCAACAATTAATCAACTGGAGCTGAAGTCATAGGCCTAAATTCAATTGCTAGTCCCAGCTACAGTAGATCCATCGAATCAATGGGATTTATATAATTATTGATTCAATTGGTTCAATAGGTTTGCTGTAAGTGGAATTAGCTTTTGGGGTTAGGTGGGCCACCACTGAGCTGCCTTGTGCATAGACTTATATGAACCATTTGGTGCATGCAGAATTTGTCCATTACTTATTTTACTTATTTATTTATTTAAAATATATTCCATCTTATATCAAAAAGATCTCAGAGCAGCTTATAAATAACATTAAAATAGCAGGTTAAACAGTTGAAAACAATATTCTCTCTCTCTCTCTCTCTCTCTCACACACACACACATCTATCAGATTTATATCATGCCTTTCTTACAAAGGGAATTCAAAGCAGTTTACAATAATCTAAAAGGCAAGTTACAATACTACTAAGAGCATTTTTTACAGAAATTAAAAAAAGAATATGTGTCACAATTATTAAAACATACTTTAAAAACACAGAACACTTAAAACATGACAGATTGAAACAGCTCATCGCGTATACACAGCTCACCACAGACACTGCCACTCCATAACTAAAATTCATTATTCAAATTCCTGCTTAAATAAAAAACATCTTCACCTGCTTGTGGAAAGAGAGCAGGGAAGAGGCCAATTTGACCTCTTGTGGGTGGGAATTCCACAGCCTGGGAGCAACCATGGAGAAGGCTCTCTCCTCAGTTCTCACCAGCCATACTTGTGAATGTGGTGGGACTGAGAGAAAGCACTCGCCTGCAGATCATAACAATTGTGCTCGCTTTTGTAAGGAGATACTGTCTTTCAGATAGTGTGGAACCAGGCTGTTAAGGGCTTTAAAGGTCAAAACTAGGACTTTGGAATTCTCCCCTGAAATGGACCAGTAGCCAATGCAGCAGTTTTAACAGAGGAGTCACATCCCTGTAGCCAGCCCCAGTCAACAATCTGGCTGCAACATTTTGACCCCTTAAAGTTTCCAAACAGTTTCCAAAAGCAGCCCCATGAAGAACATGTTATAGTAGTCCAAATGAGTTGTAATCAAGGTATGTGTCACCACAGCTGGATCTGACTTCTCAACAAACGAGCACAGTTCCAATACTAGTTTTAACTGTGTAGATGCACTCCTGGCTATAGCTGAAACCCGGGCATCCAGGCTTAGATCTAAGTCCAGAAACTCACCCAAGCTGCAAATCGATTTCAGGGGGAGTGTAACCTCATCCAGCACAGGTGGAATCCCAATAAAAATAATTTAAATAAGCTAAAACATTTTTAATGTAATAATGAGTTAAAACAGATTTAAAAGATTAAAAAAATTAAAAATATGTATTATTGGTATTTGAGATAAGTTAATAAGGCCCAAAGGCTTTGATGAACAGACAAGTTTTCACCAGGTGCCTAAATAAAATCAGTGTTGGTGCCAATTGATCCTCAAGGTGACAGCATTCCACAATTGGAATTCCATGGTTGAGAAGGCCTTCTCCCATTTCCCAGCCTCACTGGTGGGACACAGAAGAGCCTTTTCCCTGCAACAGACCACAATTCTGGAGCAGGCATGTTACCTTCCTCTTCTGTCTTGCAAGCTGCTTCTTCTGCTTACTCTTTTGAAACTGCTCAGTGGTGCCCTTTCCTCTCTCAGTTGCCACCACAATTCTATGGACGTTTCTGCTCCTCTGGAAGTTGTAGAAGGAGCAGACAAAATATGGTGTTGCTACCCTATGGCTGACAGGAGTGGCTCTACTTCCTCCAATACCAATTACAAGTATTTCTGGACAACCATTTTGCCCTGGGAGGAACATGAAAGGGACCATATTAAGCTTGAATTCATGAACGGAAAGGGAAAAAAAGAGGAAACAGTAGAAGGGAAGAGAGGAAAAAGGAACAGGTCAGGGAAGAAAATGCTAGCCCAGAATGAGAAGTAGATGGACATCTGAATGCGAGCAGATTCAAAATAGATTCCATCTGACCAACCATTTTCATGCTTTCTTCTTGCCTCCCTTTCAATCCATGTCCTTGTGTCTCATGTGTGGTAACCCTGCAGGCAAGGTCTGTCTTATTATTGATTCTTATAAGCTCTTCTGAGAGCATTAAGAAAAAGTCTGAAAAGCAGGGTAAACATGCTTCAAATAAATAATTAAATAAACAAATATAAATAAATACACCAGGATTCTCAGAACAGCGTCTGTCACGGAATGTCTGGTTCTGCTCCAAAGTCTTTAAGGCAATTCATCTTTGCAGGCTGTTGACTGCACTGGTCTCTTGGAATCAATTATAATATCTTGCAAGTTTGTCTTTGTAACACCAGCTGCTAATCACTAGAAAAGCTTGTCGTACCGCTTGGGAAATTTCCAGGGCAAAGAAAAGGCACACTTAACATTGCACAAGACTGAATTGTACTATGCATGGGAATACACATATATGCAAAAGATACTTGAAATACAAATTCTTCAGCAATGATGCCCAAACACTGTGCCCTAGAAAGTTCAAATCCCATACATTCTGAAGATCAGCCAGATGTGCTTATTTTCCATGAATGTGTTTCACTCAGGGGACCCCCCCCCCAACATCTATGACATATATTTCATCTATATGCAGCTGCATTAACTTCCAATTTAGGTCTAAGTTCTCTTTTAGGAGAAAACATTTGGATGTTGTTGTTCTTGTTGTTTTTCTTGGACAAAGGATTTCTTGCCCAAGTCACCTCAATAGTTTCTGATTACATAGGAGTGAGTAACGCCTGTGAGTGCTACCCTGACAGATCCATGCACTACCTCACAGCCTCTGTGCTTTAGTCATTAGAGTGTTGAACTGTGTCCCTTTCTGCATGGTATAGTCACTGTGTAGCTGCGACAGCTTGAGGAGACACGCATCCACACAACGTTGTCACTATTAAGTTGATGTTAAGTTGCTGGTGCACCTTTGCATGTTGCTAAAGCGTCGTATTTGAGCAACAGAAAAAATGTGTTTTCACTCCCTAAGACCACTTCTACTATGCTTCTACAACTACATGCAGAACTGTTGAAGTGCATTCTCACAGGAATGGGTGGGTTCAGGGTGGTCCCAGCTCAGCACATGTGACATTATGTCTGCATAGGGATGTCCTTCCCAAGATTTTTTTTAAAAAAGGGATGGAATGAAATGGGCTGGGGTGGGCCATAGGTGAAGCAGGGGAGTGGTGATGAACACTGTAGTGCAGAGGAAGAAAGCGTTCTTCGCCGTGTCAAGAGGAGGACGGTGCGGAATGCCACGTTGCAGAAAC
This sequence comes from Ctenosaura bakeri, assembly GCA_948474755.1. Classification (NCBI taxonomy): domain Eukaryota; kingdom Metazoa; phylum Chordata; class Lepidosauria; order Squamata; family Iguanidae; genus Ctenosaura; species Ctenosaura bakeri. The sequence continues at coordinate 109,576 of CAOLHI010003179.1, read as the reverse complement.
ATCACAGAAATGCAGCAATAAACTTTGCTCCTATGACGCCGTGAGGCGTTTCTGCCATCTTGTGCAGAAAGACCCTGAGACCTGGAATATCTTACTGAGTGATGAAAATTCACTACAACAATTTATGCAATCCCTCTGTCAGTTGTAGCTACCTCACAGATTTGCTGGGAGAAAAAAAATGGGGAGGAACAAAGCCACATACACCACCTGGATCCCACTGGAAGAAAGGTGGGATATATATGTAACTAATAAATAAAATAATCAGTTCTTTGGCATTACAATAGGCTCCATGATCACCCCAAAACAACAGACCACCACTGAGAAACTGCATCACTCTTCTTGAAAATGAATATTCCTTAGATGTTTTGCTAAAGCAAGAACTTCCATCTTTGCTGTGACATTTCATTTCAGGTAAAAGAAAAAGTAACTATTGTGCCTCCTGCTCTCTAGTATGAAAAGGGATCTCTGAAGATCATCTAGCTGCCACTTCCCACTGATTTAACCCCCATGAATCAGTAGCTCAGTGGGAAGTTATTGAGGAACTCAACATTCACTTTCTCCACCTCTGATTCTGCAGAGACTTTACTTTCTCCCTCTATGGCTGATGAGAGGCCTATATGCATGTGCTCACACACACTGAGCAAGGCACTTGAAAGGAGCATAGAGAGTAAGTGTGATGTAGTGATTTCAGTGTTGGACTATGACCCTGAAGATCAGGGTTCAATTCTCTGCTCAACCATGGAAACCCACTGAATGACCTTGAGCCCATCACACATTCTCAGCCCCAGAAAACCCTGTGATAGGTTTGCCTTGGGGTTGCCATAAATCAGAAACAACTTCAAGACACACAGTAACACAATAGCAACAACATTTTGTTGTCTGGTCTAAATATCACCACCTCAGGAAGCCAAGTTGCCTCATACATTTTTTTTTTATTTCTGATCCTCAAAAAAAGGGGGGGCATATGATGTATATTTATAAAGCTGTGACCCAGTTTTACTTGTCAGTTTTGCATACTGCTAGTATCTCTGGGTGAATGAAATGCAAGCTGTCTTCCATCAGCAGATCTATCCAATTTTATTACAATGTGGATGAATGGGGTACTGAAAATACACAACTGAATCTGCTTTCTCATACTACAGAACAGAAAGAATGGTAGTCAGAGGCTGAATCCATACGAGTGACCAGTTTCATACTTTTGAATATTTCTCCCCACCATTGTGTTGTGGTGATTATGGTGCTGCTGCTGCTGATAATGACGATTGATGATGATGATGATGATGGTGAACTTTATTTATATCCCACCTTTTCCCCAATACTGGTTTTCAAGGTGGCTTACAAATAAAAAATAATGTAATTAAAAACATACAAAAAGTCAAAATTAAAACTGAATTAACCTATGAACCATACTAAAAACATAGGTCAGAATCCTGTTGAGCATTGCATATTTGTGAGTGCACTTAATCTGCTGGAAACAGAACTGCAAAGATACACAAGGTCTATATCCAATAGAGGGCTGCTAAGATGTAGCTGTGCAGCTAAGCAAGCAAAGGGATCAATGTGTAACAGGACCAAAGCAAACCAGGACCAATGCACTACAATCCCCAATGTGCATTAGCCCCATGATGTGCATCGGGCACCCCCCAGTGTGTTCAGGCACTCTTGCCAGTGTCCTATTATGCATTTTCACAACTAAGCACTGGGTCTCTCAGCACCTTAAGTTCAAGTAAATTTATGTTGAGTGAAAGTTCATACAGGATTCTGGCCATACCCTCTAAAAAGATGTTAAAAGTTAAACAATACAGTTTGAATCAGTACAACACTTACAGCTCTTTTTTTTTAAAAAAGCTTTCAGTTCTAAAAGCTTGTCTTTGTCTGCTGACAGAACAACAACAGGAAGGAAGCCATTCTAGCCCCCTAGGAAGAGAGTTCCAAAGCATAGCAGACAGCCCCTGAGAAGGCTCTCTCTTGTGTTCCCACCAGCATACCAGCAAAGATTGTGAGAGTGAGAGAAGGGCTTCTTCCTTGGATCTTCTGGTCCAAGCAGGCTTGTATGGGAGGATATAGACCTAAGACATATAACGCTTTATAGATCATAATCAACACTTTCAGTCTGTCTGGAAACAGACTAGTAACCAGTGGTTCTGTTGGAGTAAGGGAGTTATACGATCACTGTGATGGGTGATACGTGGGTAGAGATATCTCTGCATCTTGCATGTGCTCGTTATGGACCAACAGAGATCAGAGTTATTTTTGAAATCACATTACAAGTGACACAGAAGTTGGCATTTATTGAATTTATGCACTTGATTTGATTTGTGGCTGATCAGCACAGCCACACAGGTATGTTCTGACTGATCAGCGCTGCTTGATCAGAGAACCTTTCTGCACTATGCTGTTATGTTGCTGTTATTCAACATCCTGTAAAATTCTGGGGTTTGTAGTTTACTGAGGCCAAAGAGCTCTCTGGCTGAGAATTCTAAATGCCCTTCCCTAAACTGCAAAGTCCAGGATTCCATAATATGTTGAAAGTGGAATAATAGCACTATAATACTGTAGTGCGGAAATGGCCTTTGGGTCACATGTAGCACTATGATTCTACTGTCACTGCCATGGTTTAGTCCTTTGGAACCCTGGGATTTGCAGTTTAGGGAAGGACATTTAGGCCATTTCCGCACTAGGCTGTTATAGCGCGATGATTCCACTTTCAACATCCTATGGACCTGGGGTTTGCAGTTTCGTCCCTCCCGAAACTGCAAACCCCAGGATTTCATGGGATGTTGAAAGTGGAATCATCGCGCTATAACAGCCTAGTGCGGAAATGGCCTTAGAGGTATCAATCAGAGAATTCTCCCCAACCTGCAAACCCCAGGATTCCATTGGATGCAGCCATGGCAGGTAAAGTGGACTCATAGTGCCCTTTTCGCACCTTACCTCGATAGCACGATGAACTAGAGCCCTCATGATATTGCCAATATCGCAAGAGGCCCAGTAGAGAGCCCCTTGCAGTCTGCACATGGTAGGGCATTCGCGAGAGAGCACCAATCCCTGCCCAGTGCCTTGTCCACATGTCGGCATCCTGGGCCATGCCCAGGTCCCGCCCTGTCCCCCCCCACCACCCCTGATTGGTTGGTGGTTTTTCTTTTCTTTCTTTTTTTTTATTGTTTTGTCAACTATCGTGCTAATGTTAGCATGATAGGTCCTGCCAACAGGCTGTTTCATACTACATTGGTAACCTGCTAACGTGCTAATGTGCTAACAATAGCGCCGGGTTTTTTTTTAAAAAAAACACAGTCGGCTGGACCCCGGGGGCTGCTGTTATCTCTAGTGTGAGTGGTGACGCAGCCCCAGGGTGGCCTCTCACGGTGATGTGTCGTACAGTGTTCCCTGCTGCGATGGGGGCAGCGGCTGGCCTGCTGGTGGGCGGAGGATCCCCTGGGAGCTGCGGCATGAGGGACAGGCAGCAGGGACTGCCCACACCCCGCCCACTCCCGGGTCCTTCCCGGAAGCACACCGGACGACAGCTCCGCAGACCCTCTGGTTGTGCAACTGATGAGTGAAAGGGAGGTTTCAGGTGAAAATAAGAAAACGCGCTATCAGCACTATCCGTGGCTGTGATAGCACCTGGTTCGCCAGAACGTCATGTGGTACGGCGGCTTGTGAAGGGGGGAGGGAGCGTGCCTAATAAGCTTTAAAAACACAATGCGAAAAGGGCCCTTGTCTTTCAACCCCTTTCCACACTTTAAAGAAGTGATCAGAATCAGATCTTGTTGAATGGCAACTCCCAGGTTTCCTCCCCACTATTTATGCTGGCTAGAGCTTCTGGGACTTTCAGTCCAACAACATTCAGAAGGCTGCATGAGTCACACCCCACTTGAAGGTACTGTATATTTTACTAGCCCACAAACCATCAGCAGTGATTTACATAGCGTTCTATGATGTACTGGAGTGGGGTGGGCTAAGAGGGCCATGTTTTCCTGTCCATAATGCATTCTGAAAAATGTGATGTGATGACATACCCTCTTTGCTAAGATTCTTGGCAATAGAGAAATGTCCCAGATCCAGAGGGTGGAGTGGGGAGAAAGGAGGTGGGATAACTGAGGCCATCTTTCCATAATTGTAAAGCTTGTATTTCAAATGAAAAAGGTCTAAAATATTAAGATGTAAAGGGAGGTACTGGAAGACAGAACTGTTTGTGTTGCACAGCCTCATTTGCATCCTCTAAATTAACTTACTGGCTCAGATATGGTGAAGGTTGATATTCCATCATCACTACTGAAGTAAGATTCCACTCCCATTCTGGTTTGTCTCTATATGAGAAATGTGAGAAGTTTCATTTCTGACTTTTGCCTCATGCAGCAAAATGTTTTGGATTGATCCAGTTAGGGTATGGTGGTTAGTCTTCTTTCTTACCTAGAAGCTGACCTAGGGAGTGACATCTCAGATTTTCAAATCACCTCTCACTTGTATGCATGAGCAGATGTGCGCATGCATGCATGTGCACACACGCATACACACACACACACCTACCTGGCTTTTCTGCTGTATATCACTGAAGAAATTTGCTTCCCTGAGAAATGTCTCCATACCTATGTCTTTGATATGAAACTGCTACATAGCGTGATTGATTCAAAGGTGGTGGGGAGGGGCAAGAAATAGGGCAATAGGGTTAAAAACGTAAAAGAAAGGTAATTACATCACAGCCAACAAAATGACAAGTCAACAGAAATACAGGCAAGACTAAATATTCAATTCTCTATGTGAATTAATTTGTTTGTTTATTCCTTTGAATAAGGCTTGACACCTTGGGTCATTGTCAGATCATTAAGAGCTGGGAAGCCCTGAAGAATTATGGAGTTTTTTGGCATGATAAAAATCTTGATGATGCTATGAAGGAAGACACAGCCACATAAGTATGTTTTGATCCCCCTTGACACCAGACTGTTTTGATCCTGAGGCTGATAAGTATGTAACTCATGGATGGAGAGTTTTGTAACTGTAGAGGAGATGTCTGTGTTCTGCATTACATTCACACTCACAACCACCTGCCAGCTTAGAATCCCCATGCATTTGTCTTGTGCCAGTGCACCCTCTTGTAGGCACCATGCCATGGTGAGTGAATAATCACCACCATTCCCAGCCTTCTTCAGGGAGGATGTCTTCCAATTCACTAGGTTCATTAGCAGTAATTGGGATTTTCTGGCAGGAAAATCTCTGTGAATGTATGCACAGTGAGTTTCCCTCAGTCCTAGGTCCTATTCGAGGATCACATTGAGATAACTGGTTGAAAGCATCATTTAGGACTTTGCATGCAAAGACGTACTTCCACTGAATGAGTTATAAGCAAGATGCTACCACTCTGCAAGGAGTAACCAGAATAGGGTTGAATAACCTGCCAATTTCTCTTTGTCCCACAAGTGGATTTTTCTAATCTCAGATTATTATGGATAAGATATCTGTGCATTTTGGTCAATTATAAAGAATTATAAAAAATATATATTCACAATCGTACATATTAGCCAGTTCAATAAGTACAGATAATCTTAGCATGGAGAAGAACATGTTCTGCTTTTGTTCCATGTAACTCTAAAGGTGACTGGAGTAGGGGGTGGAGCTGGCAATGCTACCCTCAGTACTCTCGTACAGCTCAGCTCTCAAAGCTGTCTACCTTGAAGGGTGAATCTGTTTTCTCTTATATTTTAATTTTTCAATATCTCTTGTATTTTGAAGAAATCTTTAGATTTGGGAGGGTTCTTACAAACAAAATGAACTGAACAAAATCCTCAGTTGTCCTTCACCCTCCAGGCAATCTTTAATGGGTAGTATCACTTAGGCCATTTCCGCACTACACTGTTATAGTGTTATTATTCCACTTTCAACATCCTGTGGAATTCTGAGGTTTGTAATTTACTGTAATTTGCTCTCTGGTTGAGAATTCTAAATGCCCCTTCACAAACTGCAAAGCCCAGGATTTCAAAGGTTGTTGAAAGTGGAATAATAGCATTTTAACAGTGGAGTGCAGAAATGGACTAGTGTTTCTAGTACCCAAGCCTTGAGCACACCAGTGCAGAAAGGATGGCTGAAACTGTAAGAATATGAAAGTGTGAGGAACTTAGAAAGGTAGGATTACTCACTTTGCTCTGCAGGAACATTTCCCATGCACAATTTACATGAAAGAAGTGACAACCACTGGCTAAGTCACATTAAACATGTGTCGCCAGGGGGTTCCTTCTTATTCTTCTTCAAATTGTGGAAATTTTTTTTTTTTCAGGTAGGTGGTAGGGAAGGGTAGGATTAAACCTGCATTCCTTGTGCACTGCAGTCCTGTCCCAGGGGAGACAAAGAAATTGCCACATCTCCAGAAAAGAAAGATGAACTCTATTAAAAGGAGAAAGCTTGAAGTCTGAGGTGACTTCTCAACCATCAGCAAGGTAGGCTCCATAGGAAGTGGCTGTTTTCCAGGCCACTGAGGATGCTATTATAGGATGCCCTTTCAATTATTTGAAATACAGGCTTCAGTCAGAAAATGCCAACCATAGTTTCCAGCTGTTATGGAGAGATGGAAAACTGCCACAGGAGACATTTGTAGGCCTCAATAAATTAGTACTTACAAACTGGAGGAGGGAAGAAAGGTGCCCGTGTGTCTGTGTCTGCACATACATGCGTATACATATACATGCATGTTCATGGACATGAATGTCTTTGTAAAAAAAAAAAAAAACTCCTGATTGTATCTCACCATTCAGCATGACACCAAGGGCAGTGAACTCTGGACTGTGACTCTCAAAGAATTTATGGAATGCATCAAAGCTGTTTCAGGAGCTTGGGCAAGGAGGCCTCAAATGCATCCTTTTCTTTTCTTTTCTTTTTTTATCAAGTGTCTTAGCAGTTATTTGATCTCAGAGGTCTGTGTACCTGAAAGTGGCAATGTAAATGTCCAAGACAAATTACATGGCAGTACCAGAGCTACAGTGAATGATGAAAGTGAACCCGGAAAGGCAAACAAGCAGAGCATTACAACAACCACTTAATAGAAAACACATTTATTAACATGGAGTGCAATGTCTAATGCTTTCCCTGCCAGCAGATGCCATTGGCTTTAAAAGAGGAAATAGCCCCATGAATAAAACTGAGAGGAGGAGTACCCTCCCATCAACCCCTGACCAGAGTCCACCCCGGCCCAGCTGTGTCTGCCTTTCCATTCTGTTGTATTCTGCATGTGCTTCTGACAGAATGGCTGGTTCTTGTCTCTCTCAGAAAGGGAACAAAAGCCCCACTGGCATGAAGAGAGCAAGTTGATTTAACAGGGCCTCCTGGGAAATGTGTACAGGAGTCAGATTTGGCGTTTGGCAGTCATGTCCCTGAATAAAAAGAGGAGGAGGAGAAGGGCAGGAAGGAAAGAGCAAGCAAGGTCTCCAGGCAGTACATGAGACACTTTCCTATACAATGGAATGGTCCTGCCCTGGCATACTCAATGAGAAACATGCAAAGCAAGCCAGTGTGTGTTGCCGAACTCTGCAGAAGCTGTCTAATGTGTTTTCGCTTCCATGGCTACTTTTGATGGGCTTTAAATTTAGCACTATAAGACATCATTAACATTATGTGTTTCCTTTTGCACTGAAAATGGGAAAATAATAAATAGAGGGGCAGGTTTAGAAATGAAAACTACAAAATTGGGCTGGTTCTGTTCTGTCTGGATTTGGAATTGACTACTAATAGTAGTTTTAAAGTTGTTTAAATTGTTCTAAAGTTTAATTGTAGGTCACATTTTGGCCATATTTGGACCAAAATGTGATCCATTAAAAAAGAAATTGGTTTCAATCCTAATTTATAGAGGAAGCTAGTTTACCTTGGACAATTATGTTATTTCAGGACCACCTTTGATGAAGGCCTGTGAAAGAATGTTGCATATAGTCACATCATAGGGTTGCCAGAGTAAAAACCAGAGAACAATCCTATACCTGCAGTGTCTACATAGAATAGAAAATTTCAGCAAGTGTTCTGTCTACATCATTGTGTGATAAGCAATACCTACTGAAATTCCCTTTTCTATCCAAACATTAAGGGTACACTAGCCTCTCCAATGTTCACTCTGCAACCCTAGACTTGTGAAGTGAAATTATTGTTAGCTGTGATTAAAGGATCATGTAGGTCAATACTTGAGCTTGTGATAGTATGGGGCTAGAATGGTTGCATAAAAAAGGTCATAGGGTATACTAGCTTAAGTGTTTGGCTCTTTTTTTTCCTTATTGTTTGACAAAAATATTTTAAAAGTCCATATTGGTGAAATATGTGCAGTTCCTCCCTATGCTGATATCAACTTCCTTTGCTGTGGGAAGGAGCCAGTGAGAGCACTCACTGCTAGATAGGAGAGGCACTGCAATTTAGCTTGAAATACCTTTCACATACACTCCTACTGTCCCAGTTTGACAAGATCATCTCAGTTAATTCTCTGTCATCTCGCTTTTTCAGATGCTTCAAAAATGTCCCACTTTCTCCTTTTGTTCTCAGCTTACTTCAGTCCCTGCAAACATATTCAAAGTGTAAAAATAGCTGGCACTCCATTAACTCTGCAGTAGAAGAAGAGAGGGGCAGAATCTCGCCTTTCCCAATAGACTCAGGCAAAAGCAAATTATTACAACCTCTCCTAGGCACTTTTCACACAGCATTTTCGATGCGAAAGGGCCTCTTGAGCATCGTGCACATGTGAGGAACGGTCCACACGATGCACTCACATTTGCACAACGCTCCAGAGGCTGGCAGGGACCGCTCACACATTTTTTTCATTTTTGGCTTGAAGCCAAAAATGGTGCGCAGTCGCTCATCACTCCGGGGCCTTGCACGCACTTACCTGGCGTGCAGAGCCTTGGGAGCCAGGCTGGTTGCGCTTCCTGTCCAGTGCAGCCTGGGAAGTCCCAGGCTGCACTGCAAAAGGAAGAGGCGGGGCTCTCGCACGAGCTGGTGGCAGCTATGGACCTGAAAGAACTGGGATGTGAGAGCCTCTCACTGGAGGCTGCTCACGCGAGCCCTGCACCCCAGCACTGCAAAAAGGTAAGGTGCAAAAAGGGTCATAGTTTCCACGTTCTTCCTTATCAATAATTTTGCCATCTTGCAACACTCTGAAGCTGCTTGGTCACCATGTCCCATTTTTCACCTGGGAAATGTTGGAGGGTATGCCTTTGGAATCTTATTTATTTCCTGCCAGGGATCATAGGGTTTCACAGTTTGAAAACAATGAGGTTTTTGGCAGGAAATGATCCTCTGGACTTCTTTTCTAGCTGAGAAGAGTCCTTCCAGTGTTTGCATGAGAATGAACCTGCCTTGTTTTCTATTATCAAGGCTCATGAACCATTTATACAAAATAAACAGCTCCTCTGTATCTCATTTACCCACAGTATAACTTTTTTTCCCCATAGGGTTCCAATAGGGAGGGGTGGATAGTGGCAGAAGTAAGGTGCAAACCCCATTTTGTGTGTTGTTAAGCTCAAAAGGGTTTGGGCTTGGGGCCAGACTTTTCAGTGAGGAGGGTGAGCACTTTGAGCTTCTTTTCCTCAGTTGAAATTTCACACCATTCTCATGTCATTTCCGCACTGGATTGTTGTAGTGCTATTATTCCACTTTCAACATCCTATGGAATCCTGGGGTTTGCAGTTTAGAGAGAGTCCTTTGAGGCCCATCCCTAAACTGCAAACCCCAGAGTTCCATAGATGTTGAAAGTGGAATAATGGCCCTTCCCTAAACTGCAAACCCCAGGATTCCATAGGATGTTGAAAGTGGAATAATAACACTATAACAGTCTAGTGTGGAAATGGCCCAAGATGAGCTGTATTCTGAATGACTCCCAAACACCAGTAGTTTCACTCTGGCCAATCCAAAGTACCTTTTTGATAACTCCATGGCACCATTTCACTACATGTCAGCCTTTTTTTGCTAATTTCAGCTGCAGACATAACCCAATACTCTATGGCTTAGCTCAAGTGTATCCACACTACACAGTTATAGCAACTTGTTACTGCTTTAACTGCTCCAGCTCTGTCCTGTGGATTCCTGGAATTTGTAGTATTGTGGAAGATTTAGAATTTCTCTGTAGACAGGCACTAGAGCTCTCCCGTGGATAATTCTGAATATCGCATGGAACTACACAGTCCAGATTCTGTAGGATAGAGCCATGCTATAATTGTTCAGTATGTATACACACCTGATGTCTTTCTGGCCCCCAAAATACCAAACCTGTCCTACTAGATGACTGTGAATACTCTTCAAAGCCTCAATTACCACAATCCTTTGTCCTTGCCCATCTCACAAAAGATTGCTTTCTAAAATGCTTGACATCATGTGCATCAGCTACATCCCAAATTTTCTTTTAAATACAAACACATCTGGATTTCTTAGTAACACAAAGGCATCAGACCCTTGGGTTGGAAGTAGGAGGTCAAACCATTTTTGAATGTTCCACTACTTCAATGTTGCAGATGTTTTTGTGGCTTGATAATTAGGTGCCTCAAAACAAAATCCAGACAGCTTGAGATCATCCACAATGGTCACTTCATTTCTTTCTTGACGCATCATCATGGGTTAGTAGGCTAAGGAGCTTAACCTTAATTGAACCAAGTAATCCTCTCAAATCTCCCTGGACATCCATTCTTGTGAATCCAGCCTTGTTCATCCCTAGCTCTAGTGATATGAATGAAGATCATGATTCCTTCTCCGTCTCACCTGGTTTCCTTGGGAGTTCATCTGCTCTCCATTTCTAGGCAGCTGCTGTGTCAATAAAGATCCGGCTTTTTGTCTCTCTTGACAAGTACTCACACAATGCATTCTCCAGACTCTTGTTGTGAAGAGCCTCTCATTCTTTTCCCAGCTTAAATTGATTAAGAATCATTTTATTTCAGATCTATGTGTCAATTGGCATATTTATTTCTAATCAGCTCTTTAAAATGGCATCATTCAGAGGTGCTTAACCACATTACTTAATTTTCAGTCTCTTTTGCTATTGATTTCTAATACCATTCAGTAAAACCATAGCCTTTGTGAAATAAAGGGGTTTTGTTGTTTTTATCTGGTAGGTTAAGGCTCAAACAATTCTATTATGTTTTCTCATTTCAAGATATACAATCATTTACTTGTTGTTGTTGTTGCTTAATTCTGTGAGGTGTACATTCACATTGTAAGTGACATTGTTTTATATCATAGGTTGATGCATACAATCAAGTTCACCGTTTGCTGATTGCGTTTACTTGCCATCAGAAATCTAACATGGCAGATAATATTGTTCATCTTACTTCACACCATCTCAAATACTTTTTTAAAAGTGAAGATAGATCACATGTTCAGCTGCCAGTCAATCAAGTAATCACCATGTATTCGTAAACCAGCCCCGTGACAAATATGAATGCTGTGATACGTGTGTATTCATAGTAACATGTACCACCTTGGCTGGTATTAGAGTGACTTCCCCCCTGCAAATGATCGCATTTTGGATAAAACCATAATCTAAGTGGCCAAACAGATTTGGTTATTTGCTGAAATAATATGGGCTATCATAGACAATTAGGAATCCCACACTAAACAGTTTCATAGCCCTACAGAGCAAATCCCCCAGTTATCAAAAGGCTGGGGCCTCTTATTGTTCTGATGAAGATTTTTCTGAAATGGGCAGAGCTTGAAGAGAAACATTTAAAATGATATCTGCTGCCATTATATTTGAAAGGCACACAAACCCATCACTGCTTATTATTATCGTTGACAATCTTTTAAAATAATGCTTCCCATCTCCCAAGCGACTAGAATTATTGTTTTAGTTACTTTTTGAAAAATCTACAAACTGCTGGACTCATGGTGCAAAATATTTTCTTCTCCCACCCATCCAGTCACCACCTCAACATCCACAAAACAGCATGAGGCAGCACCACCTGGCTCATCATTCATTTTAACCATGCCATATTAGTATTCCATCATTTAGGGAGGCCATGTTGCCATTAACTATAAAAACAACAAAGCAGTCACAGTTACACTAAAGAAGGAGTAAAGTAAGCCCCTGCCAAATTAGAACCATTAATAATGAATTTAAATATTTGTTATTAAGAAAAGAAATTAATTTAAAAAAGTAATCTGTTACTGTAATTACTTGATGCTTTTCAGTTCATAGGTCCCACAGAAAACATCATAAATGTGAAATTCACCCTATGATATAGCAAATGTCATTTCTTGTGGAAGCCAGAATAATCTGTATGTTGCAAAATGATTATGTAACAATCACAGGAATATTCAGAGTACACAATTCGTCAGTGGTCTTCAGTCAAGAGCTGGCTAGAATCAAATATTTGTCAACTATGTTCAGATAAAGGGGAAAAGAGGTAAAATAAAATTGCCCTATAGGTCTGCATCCCTTTTCTTTCTCTCCCCCTTGATAATGAATTGTTTCTTTGGAGCCATTAGTGTGTGTATTATCTACATCTTTAACATGCCACTGCAGAGCCAGGGAATCTTACTGTATATATAGCTTTGGTTTTTAATGTCATAGAGACAACTGAAAGAAGAAACTGGTGGCTTTGGGATACAGAGGTCAAATAAATAGCTGAAGAGAGTTCAAGCAAATTTTTCTAGAACTAGTTGGCAAGGCTGTCATTTAGATAATGAACTGTGGAGAAGAGTTTCATTGCCCCCATGCTCCAAGCAGTATGTGATTACTATATTTATATATCTGTATTTCTGGAAAAGAGCCAGCATGCTGTAGTGATTTTAGTACTGGACTGGACTCCATGGTTTGAACCCCTATTCAGCCATGGAAATCTAGTGGGTGACTATAGATAGGTCATGTTCTTTCAGCCTTAGAGGATGGTAGTGGCAAACCTCCTCAGAATAAATTTTGCCAAGAAAGTCTGTGATAGGTTTGAAGGCACAGAACAAGAAATGTCTCTGGACTGCCCATTGGTGAACTCAAAATTCAACTGAATAAAGGACCCAATATTATATTCATAGAATTATACTATCACATAATCTTAGAGTTGGAATGGGACACAAGGGTTTTGTAGTTTAATGACTTGCTGTGCAGGAGTACACAGCCAAAGCACTCCTGAAAGATGTCCATCCAACTTCTGTTTAAAGAACTAACAAAAACAAACAAACAAAAAGTCTAGTGCTTTCCCAGGCAGTCCACTCCACTGTCAAACAATAAATATGGTTTTCATAAGGCTTTGGTGGGATCACTTTTTTTGCAGTCCAGTGACTTGTATTCTGGTCTCTGGAGCAGTAGAAAACCAGCATGCTCTATCTTCTTTATGACAGCCCTTCAGATATTTAAAGATAGCTATCATGTCAGCAATTATTATTCTCTTATCCAAGCTAAACATATTCAGCTCCTTAAGTAGTCCCACACAAGACTTGATTTCCAGACTTTTGATTATCTTAGTCACTCTTCCATGGATATATTCCAGCTTGTCAATATCCTTCTAGAATATGGTGCCTAAAATTGCACACAGTTGTCCTGTGCTACAGTCAGCAAATAATCAAGAAGCTGGTGGCTGGAAGGCAAAGAGCTGTAAGGTGGTCAATCTAATCCAAGGCAGTCTCTGGTAACCCAGCAGTATGAAGGGCGGAATAGGTTGCTTAGTTGGTCCAAGAATCATTGCACTAAGTTAGTAATCAAGATAAAGAAAGCCAACAAGGAGTAAGACACAGAGTCGACAATTGTAGCCAGTCCAAAGGTCAGGAGCACACAAAGCCAAGAATACTGCCAGTTGCTGAGATAGGATGGTTACAAGCAACAAAGTCTCCAAGGAGCTACTGGGAAATTTATAGGCAGCTGTCTCTGGCTGGCAGGTGGTTAATGAGTGAGCAGTTCCTATTTAACAGACACTGGGACTTACAAAGTTTCTGCTTACCTCTTTGGCCATCTTCAAAGGAAGAGGCTGCATCCTCAATGGTTGTCTTGTGAAATATAATATTGAGATGAGTTTTGGGTTGGTTGGTTTTTTAAAGATGCTGTAACACCTTGGCATCCTAAGAACAAAAGCCATGTTATAGTACTATAAACATAGAAAGAAACAAATAACTTAGAGTTGCCATAACAAATGACAGGCCCATGTCAATTTTCTTTTCATCTGTATAATAAGTTGTACAACTCACCCCATAATATTGACCATTCCTCACTCTTAGCCAGTGATGGCCAAATATTTTAAGTATTTTTAAAGCAACAGATAAATAATAAGCATTTGCAAAACCAACAAATGCAAAATACATAAATCAAACATATTTGGCATAAAATGTAAATAAATGCTTATGGCTTTTTTCCAGTTTGTGGGAGTTTTAGATTGCATTTTCTACAACTCTCCGATATGGCATTTTCCTTCCTACTTACTTAAGCATATCCTTATGCCAATAAGCTTGCTTTGCAGAAAGCACCATTTACCCATTTAACTTGTTCATGATTTCATGTGAATTTGTATGTGCTGAAAGAATGGTGCTTGCTAGTCAAGTCTGAGGAATCCCCCTGAGAAATTTTGCTGGAGTTATAAAAGAGTTTCTGGCATCTCTCAAAATTCCTCTAGTGTTTTGCCTGCACTGGAACCACCAAACCTGTCTGAAATTTACCTTTAGCCTGTGTATATGTGTACATTATCACTCCAAGGAAAGAATAATGAAAAGTTCATGCGAATTCCCAAGGCGACCATCAATTTTACTTTGAGAAAGAAGAAGTGTGAGATGCACATATTCTCTGAGTGAAGGGATAAAACTTTCAGCATCAGCCATTATGCTTTTCATCTCTCTTGACAGAAATAGATACAAGAACTATTTGTCCCATGGCACATTTATTAAATTTGTTTATTAAAGATTTGTTACATTTTGCAAAGAAAATCTCTGTGAGCCTTTCGTAAAGCTTCAACATTTGAAGGTGGGAAAAGGAGCTAGATTAACAGGTGATATAGAGAGAAATAGAAAAAGGAAATAAAACCAGAAGAGTTGATGTTTTAACCTTAGTTAACTGGCAACAAAAGAAAAGGAGGAAGTTGGAAGGTAAAGTACAGAAGAGGGATGGAGGGCCTTCACACCACATTTTGCCCAAGAGCTGTTACAACCATCTGTGTCTTATGAAATTATTAAGCGTATGCTATGTCTTCCAACATCATTGGAAGCAGGCTTACAGCATTGCCATTAGTGCTTGTGCCCCAGAGGAACAATTTCCACCCATGAAAGTCAGTACATTCTCTATGTCCTTTCCACCTGTGGGTGCATTGCAAGGAAGAACAAAGCATTACATTGACTAGAATAACTTAATATCAGAGGCTACCAGAAAGGAAGATCTTAGTATATGATCCAGTCCTATAGTTAGCAAATCTCATCTGAAACTGAAAGTAGATTCTTGTTCTTTCCCTTTCCTCCTCCCAACCCCAGATAACAAAGCCCATCATAGTCAATGAGAGACTTCCTACAGATGGAGTCTGCCTTTCAAGAGATCATCAATGAACTCACCTTGTAAGTTACAGACTCTTTTTTCTTCCAACAGATGCAATGGTGTTTCCAAAAGTGAGTCTTTGCATTTCTTATGTCTTTAATTCAGACACCAAATGTGTTCCCTAGTCTCTACCTGGAAATGCCTAGCTTTACTTGCTCATGTTCATCCCCATTGAGTTTGAACTCTCTCTCCTTTGCCTCATTTCCCTACACTCATTTCCTTTCTGTTGAAATTCAGATTGCATGCTGCTTGGGGCAGAAGCCTATCCTGTTGGTCTTTCATGCTGTGAAGTACCCTGACGATTTGCTTCTGGCACTATAAGCATTAAATCATCAAAATGGCAATGGCATGAATCTGCTTCCATATCTTGTGCTGGTGGGCTGCTTGTGTTTATGCCAGTGGTGGAGCTTGGAGTGTATAGGGGGAGGCAGGAGGTCTACAGTGTGAGGGACATAGCCACTGTGCACAGGGGTGTGGCTGCAGTGGGGAGGTATGTGGCCAGGCCACATGGAGGCATGGCCAGGGCCTGTGTGGGCATGGCCACTGGCTGGGACGTCCCAAAAACATTGCCACCCAGGGGAATCAGTGCTGCCCCCAAGTCTCTATGTGACTGGTTTATGCAAGAATGTGTGAGAAAGGCTCTTTTCTGCATGTATTCAAAAACAGAAATATGTATTTTTATTTTATTTTATTCACCTTTTACACAATGCTCTTTAAAGGTCAAGTGGCATGAGTAAGATGGCTATTTGCATGAGAGAGAATATTTCATTTTTTTTATTTGAAAGGGAGTGTGCAATGGATAAATCCTTTGAAGATGTCATGAGAATGTAACTCATATTGTGATGATCTCCTATATGTAGCTCATTTTCATGGCTCTTTTCCTCAGTATGGGTTAAGAATTCTGTGCACTTCCTAATTTTGCTTTAGATGCGAAATTCCAAACCTTCATGTTTCTCATCTGTAAAATGGGTATGGGAAGCTAGCATGGATATATTATTTGGTGACGGTAGATTTAATATGTTCATGGAATAATTTTGCACTTCAGCTAACCACAGCATCTTCTATGGAGTCTGCCATTTTACTTCTAAGCATCTCCCTCAAATACACAGATTCCATTCTTCAGTGCAAGAATCCCTCTTTATCCCTGGATTCTGCTTTATCCACAGTCTCTGATTGTTATGTCTCTTCTGAAGGAGGCCTTTTCAGGAGAGGAAGGGAAAGAGGAAAGCCAAGATAACATGCTCATGTTGAAGCCAAATAAGGCTGGTAGCCCTGTTGGAAGTGAAGCCTGGATGATCCCATGTGTTCCCTGCAGCTTCTCAAGAGCAAAAGCTGAGCTGCTTCACACTTCTAAATGCCACAGACTAAACTCCAACTGTAGAAGAGCAGAAAAGGCCTCAGCAAATCTAAAACAAAGCAAGCTGGGATAATTCAGCTAATCGTACTGATTTATGGCCCAATATAAATGAGCACAATCAAGGTGGTCCCTTTGCTGTAAAGAATAGTAGACAGTGCCCAAACCTTCATGTTCCTTTGCCTAAAGCTCATCATATTATTGGTTTATGGACTTTGGCTTATTCTTTCAATTATTCTCTTTTGTGTCTCCCTGACTGGCACTGAATCTTGCTCAGACTGGTGTTTGTACTTAGACCCTGGACTGCCTCAGTCATACTTCTGCTCTTGCTGACTCTGTGCATTAGCCTGACTGGCTTGGTTTCTCTTCTGCCTGGCGGTTCTTCTGGACTATCATCACCAGTGTACTTGTAGGACACTAACCTACTTAGAACCATTTCCTGACCAAGTTCCAGAATTCTGTATTTGAACAGCTGGCAATTCTATCTCCACATGTCATGTACAGTCCTTTTCTATTTACAAAAGATTGTCAGGGCTTATTGTTTTAATGTCAGAAGCCCAAACCATACACACTAAGTCTAGGGCCATTTCTGCACTACACTGTTATAGTACAATTATCCCACTTTCAACATCCTATGGAAACCTGGGGTTTACAGTTTAAAGAGGGCCATTTAGAATTCTCAGCCAAAAAGCTCTTTATCCCCAGAATTCTACGGGATATAGAAAATGGAATAATGGCACTATAACAGTATTGTGTGGAAATGGTCTTAACGCATGGCTTTTTCTTATATGAATTTTATTATAATGTCAGAGATGAATGATATTGGCATGGAAAGGAATGACTTTGTGGGTTCACTGCATGTGAGATCAGGCTTCTGATTATTTATCTAGTGTAGGAAGTAGATGTGGCAAAGTTAAAGTCACATCAAAATGTCCCATTTCCTTCACAGAAATTACTAGAACCGAGGTGGTTACAAGTGCTCTATATCAGTGCCACTTAAAATGGTGGACCCTGGATTGATGCTGTGTGCCATCAACTACCAGTGCCTACCAAGTTTTCAGGAGAGAAAGAAACAATTGTAGTCAATGGCCACAAATATAGTACCAGTCCCTGGCACCCTGGGCAAAAATAATAACTGATCCCCGACATCCTATAGTTTAAGAAGTATTGCACTAAAGGAATCCAATGAATGAATTTTCCAGGCCTCAAGTATCCCTACCATAGGACTCACAATTTGAAAAACAGTTAAATCCAACACAGTTCAAAAACAATAACAAAAAATGTAGAGACAGCACATTGTAGTGTTTTGAGTGTTGGATAGGACACTGGAAGACCAGAATTTGAATTCCTGCTTGGCAATGGAAACTTCTTGGGTGGCCTTGGGCAAGTCACATTCAGCCTCAGAGAATGGCAGTGGCAAACTACCTCTGAAAAATTCTGCCAAGAAAACCCCATGATAGATTCTCTTTAGGGTTGCCATAACTCTGAAATGACTTGAAGGCATACAATAACAACGACAATAACATATCAAATATATTAAACTTTCCTCAGTTGAAATGATATCTACTAACAAAGACACATATTTTTTTAAAAAAAACGTTCACAGATTCCCCCACCCCCCACCCCCCAAAAGGGATTGCTCCCAAATTTTAATGAGTCCTTAAGGAGGTTCAGGCCTTTACTTTTTCATTGGCTCTGTGTGGCAACTGCAGCCACCTGCGTCAGGCTGGCTTCTTGCTGAGAGAGGACAATGGACCAGATGAACTGTGCTTCTGACCCAATATGGCTCTTCTCAGGTTTTCATGAAGATTTTTTTGTCATTTCCTTTTGTTCTGTGGCTAAATTAAGACTTGTTTTTAAAAGCACTGTGCAATTTGCAGATGGGCTGTGCTCTGAACAGTAAGGGCAAGTCATTATTTTTCAACTTATATTTGTAATATGCTGAATGCAGTCTGGGGAAAGCTGTGTTGAGATTATCTGCAATACAAAGCCTATTCAGTGTGAGTACTTTGCCTTTTGCCTTATTCATGAGCACAGGATGCAATGGTATGGCCTGACCTGTCAATCAAACTTCAAATTGGGATTTCAGGGACTATCATAGCAAGGTTAAATGGCATTGTATACAAAAATATCCCACTAATGAAACTACAAGTCAGACAGGGTGACTACAACAAAATAGTCTGTAGCCAAAGAAAGCAAACAGCACACCACCATTATATCTGAAAAGCACTAAGTGATAAATCTAGTTAAATCTAGGCTGAAAAAGAACCTCTCTTGCTCACTCTCTTTCTCATCTTCCTCAACTGAATGCTGATCCTTTGATGAAAATTTAGTGGGGAGTTCATTATTTCTTAATTACATACTTCATGAAAATAATTTCCTCACCTTCTGCAATTGTTTACAGAAGAGTGATTGTTGTTCTGCAGTGTAGGAAAACTGAGTTGGGACTAAGACTGCACTGTGATTGTGGAAGAGAAGTATAGATCCAAAGATAGCAGGAGATTTCTACCCCTTTAATTGCAATATCCATTGATGCCATCTGCTTAGAGCAGCCTTGGAAACAGCAGTGGCAGCCAAAACACCTGGTGAAGTGGGGAGAACACTCGAAGAACACCTGTCTTCTCTAGTATCTCTTTGCCACAATTCTGTTTCAGGAAATGAGAGCCAGGGGTCATATGATACTATTGCTCGAAACAATCAGTAGCAAATGGAATACCAGATTTGTTATAACACGAAGCTGATATTGTCCCCTTAGCAGCCCAGTGTTATTGTGAAACTCTTTGAGAACCACTGCCATTGAAAAGTGGTATATGCATGTTGAAAAGTAATTTGGGAATTGATGTAGTTTGCAAGGCTACATAATTGTTACTCCGCTCATATGTGATCCATGCGTAAACCAGGGCCAACTGTGGCACAGATAACATCTATGGCATCTGCTGTACCAGCATGAAGACTGCTGTTTCATTCCAGCACTGGCATGGGGACAGACGAATCTGTCAAGTTCTCTGTTACTCAATTTTTCAAATTTTTACGTTTGTGGGTTTTTCTTTTTTGTTTTGGTTTCTTCATATATTTGCAAATGGCACTGTGAAATTCTGCACAAAAATTGTTCATTTTAAGCATATTTATCTTAATATGCACATTTTTGCAATATATGCAGCGCCCATAGTATATATTGTTTTTGTGAATTTTTTCCTAAGACAGACGGAAAGATTTGTACACATTTTTTTCAATAGCCAGCATTTAGCAAAGTTAGAATTTGTGAGCATAAGTGTAGTCTAATTCATATGTAAGTTCAGGAAATATGAATTTTTATGTTCACATCAAAATACAAATTGAATTAAATTCTCCATAACACTATGCAGGGAGGCAAGGTCTCTCTGCTTGTGAGACTCAAGAAGGTTTTTCCCCTAGACATTTATAACATTTGGATGGTATGTCTGCAAAGTTCAGGCAATGAAGCAGGTTTTATTTGGTTCTTTATTCAACTTCATAAAGGCCTTAGTCTGGCTTCCATCTTGGACAAATGCTTGAGCTCTGAAGAATGCTCAGGGCCTTTCTGCACTATACTGTTATAGTGATATTATTCCACTTTCACCATCCTGTGGAATTCTGGGGTTTGTAGTTTCTCGAGGCCAAAGAGCTCTCTGGCTGAGAAATCTCCCTAAACTGCAAACCCCAGGATTCCATAGGAGGTTGAAGGTGGAATGATAGCACTATAACAGTGTAGTGCGGAAATGGCCTTGGTTTTAATTTTTCTAAAATGAAACTAATTTGCATTTTGTCCACTAGGTGGCCATAGCATGAATATATCCTAAAGTTATGTCAGTACAGCATTAGTCCATAAAGTCCTTAGCTTTGAGATGGTTTAGTCTCTCATCTTTCTAGTGACTCAAAGAGACCAAAATGAGAGACATATAGTGGTAGCCAGTTAATATTTACAGTCATCCCTCCACATTCGCTTGGGTTAGGGGCATAGGACCCCCATGAAAGTGAAAAAAAAAAGTGAATAACTCTAGGTCCTCCCAAACCATATATAATACAAGTATGATCACCATATTCAACCCACCCCGGATTCCTTTGAGGCATCAGGGTTCCTTCCCAAGGCAGAAGTGGGGGGCTGCTGGGGCTTACTGTCACCTCCACTGCCACCCCACACCATTTTTAAGAGGGACTTACAAGCCTTGTTCTCAGTTTCTCAGTCTCAAGAGGCCTGCAGTCCCTATTAAAAATGGGATAAGGAGGCAGCAGAGGTGGCAGCAAATAATCTATGAATAATCAAATCCACAAAAGTGAAACCCACAAATGTGGAGGGCTGACTGTACTTAGAATAAGAATATAAAGAATGCGTCCAAATTTTCTCATTCTTGGCAAGAAGAGGTATCTCAATATACTGAGCTGACT
Organism: Ctenosaura bakeri; assembly: GCA_948474755.1. Taxonomy (NCBI): domain Eukaryota; kingdom Metazoa; phylum Chordata; class Lepidosauria; order Squamata; family Iguanidae; genus Ctenosaura; species Ctenosaura bakeri. The sequence goes on along the minus strand of CAOLHI010003179.1, from coordinate 88,364 downwards.
CATCAAAGAATGGTCATGTTTGGGTTTTATTTCCCCCATTTTGGGATGATTTAACAACAAAATGGTTTCTAATAACAAAAAAATCAGTTCTCAAAAAACACTGGGTTTTATACAAAAGATGTGCTTAATAAGTATGTTTAGGATTATGCTAATTTGACTGTTCAAGAAAAAACTCAAAAATATGTACATGAATGCTACTAAACAATCAGCTTACTCAGGGAGCAGAGATGGACACAATCTTCCTCTGCTTAGAAGAATGCATAGCCATTCCAATGTTGACAGGGGAGCAAGGGCCACACATATATGCATACACACACACTGTGATCACACACAGACACATCAAGGTACAGATATCTTGGCAAAGTGCTATCATCCAGTATAAATTAAAGTACATTTTCCTTGAAACAGCACTGATACCCTCTACCTAACTTGGCTGAAACTTTGTGCAGGGCCACATTAAGATTTTTGTAGGCCCTAGGCACTCTTGTATTCCACTCCCCACTTTGCCTTGACATACACTAGGGACGTTTTTGAGGCACTAAAATGCTGTTTTTGTAGGCCCTAAAAATTTCATAGGCAATAGGGGACTGTGCCTAAAGTGCCTAATGGATAACACACCTTGACTTGGTGATATACCTCATGTACCATTTGATTTTCCCTGGCTGAAGTTACAGATGGCCTCTGATCTTCAGAGATCTCTAGACCTTGAAAGCCAAATCTGGATCCTTTTTGGACCAGACACCCTGGAAACCAATCCAACGGATCCACAGGAGCCAGACTTCCAGACTTCCTGCTGCCAGCCTATTGATTATTCCAGAAGCTGGCAGCAATTCTCCTAAGCAATTCCTAGCCTGTGTTGCAGAAGAGGCTAATAAGGCAAGACAGAAACGTAATACATTAATGTCATTCTCTACACAAAGAGCACCGGATCTTCCTTATAAGGGCCTGAAATAGCTGAGAGGGAAGGGGGGCTCTGAAGCTTGCAATGTGTGTAATTGCAGGCTATAGAGCCAAATGCAATGATTTAGCACTCTGTGAACTGTGCATACATCATCATGATGGGGCTTGCCACTGCGGCTTAGCCCCTTGGCCGCTTCTATCAGAAGGGTTGTTATATTTGTTCAAGATTAAGTGGTACGAGGGAAACGTAGCATTTGCCAGCTTTAGTATTCATTTCAGGCTGCTAAAAATCCACTGCTTTTTGGCAGGGTGGGTACGGGGGGATGCATTCAGATATCTCTTCTATTAGCAAGTGCTTAAATATTTTGGCATGTTTATTTCTCCCAGAACATTGATGACACTTGCATTTGAAAAGACACACAACACACACACACACACACACACAAGAGAGAGAGAGAGAGAGAGAGAGAGATGATGATGATGATGATGATGATGACGTGCTATCTGATAACATGCCTGTACCGTTCATGATGGCTTCTCATCAAAGAAAACAGAAAGAGAAGGCTGGTGTCTAAATGCTTCATTTTTCTCAGGGCTGAGTGGAATTCCTCTCTCCAGGTTTAACAGGGTGTTTCATACCCTGTGGAAACAAGAGAACCGTGATGACTTTTGAATGAGCAAGTGAAAGTCCCAGCACAGCTGACCCAAAATTTTTGCTGTCCGAGGGGGAAAAAAAAGAGGAACACAGACCTTCAGCTTTTAACAGGTTGTGTGTGTGGAGGGGGGGTGTTAACTGGTTGTACAGGAATGGGGACAAGCCCCATGTCAGGACATTCTTTCCAAATATAAATGTGTCTCATAGTCAGCTGGGCAGTGCCACTGAAAAAGATATAAACCTGGACTTACATGTGTTTAAATGTATCGGGGGGGGGACAGAATTAATATTGAACATGACATTATTTTAAAATAATGAAAAATTAAAACAAATCTACCCAGAACATTGAATGTGTTCTGTCAGCACAATCCAAGGCAGGTTTATACACAGAGGTTCACTGAGTCCAGTGAGATTTAGTCATAAAAAACAGAACAGCTATGCATTGGATTGCAGATGGAGAAAGGTAGTAGGAGAAAGAAAAGATCTGTGTTATTTTTTACTCAAAAGGCCTGCTGTGTCTGTACAAAGCAGCCTGTAGAAATAAAATAACTTCTGGGAAATCTTGCTTTTTTTAATTATAATATACCCTAAACCTCATCTTGCACAGAGAAAAGCAAAAACGGCAGGTGGTATCTATTAGAGGCCTCAGATTCATCACTGTCTGAAGGAAGGAAGATTGATGGCATGGATTCCCACATTAACTTGTGTTTTAGAGTGGGAGCCAAGGTGAGATGAAATATTTAAAAAATGCAAAAGAGGAGAGCCACCCACCATCCTCAAAATAAACACATTAAAGAGGAAATTACTGCATGACATTCAGTCTCACTGATCTCAGCTAGCAAGGAGAGGTTGGGAGGAGATTAGAGAGACTAAGAAAGTGTTGCATATGCTTAACCATTATAAAGTTAGGTGAGCAGAGCTTTTATTCAGAAAGCTTGTCAAATAATGTTTAAAGTTAAAGCAGTACGAAAATGTGCTACTGAAACTACTTAAGAGTTCTGGGTTGCAATTGGCATAATTAGTAGATTAATCAACTACAGTATGTATTGATTAATTACTGGATACTGGTGCTGAACATTTACAAATATGAGAACAGCTAGAGGCAAAGTTCTTATTTAAAATTTGCATATTGGGAATGAAATTCTATCTCAGGGTTGGATTAGTGTGGCTTTCTTGATATGTCTTGATTATTTGAATGTTGTTAAGCATGTTACCTCACAAACTGTCTGTCCAATATTAGTTCAATATTCTGCAGACTATGCAGAGGAGAATTTTTAGAATCAAAATATTTTCAGCTGTACCAAAGAAAACCATTGAATTATTTTCCATCTTTTTCAAAATGGACCAGTTTAGCCATATAAATGAGGGACAGATATGCCTTCTACCAGTTGGGAAGAGCAGAATGAACTAAAGATATCAGCACTGGCAAAGGCTCTGGCAGCATTAATAAAGATAATTGACTCATAGTTGATTTGCTTGATGTTCAGCTTTGTACCTCATTAAAAGTCCTTGGTGAAACAAAATATTTTTTTATATCTGTTTCGGCCTTAACAGCAATGATTTAACTTGATTAGAAAAATATAGTCATAATTTCCAGCTCCTTGACAGCTCAATCTAAATTAATACTCATCGAAAAAAGCGATAGTATCGGCCTTGTCATTGAAGGAGAATAAATTGAATTCTCCAGAGCCCTGCATTTAAATAAACATGAAAAAGAGTGCTTCTTGAACAAAAGCTTTTGTTCACATTATGAGCCAACATCTTCTGTGAGTACAGTGCCCTCCTCTGTGAAACCACCTCTGTGTATGTGAAGGGATCCATTTGGCTGAGCTCTTTAGTGCTCAAACTCTTTTGTATGAATAATTTGCTTGTGTGCCAGGGCCCAGAGAAGAATTGGCAGCTGAATTATGGTATGTGGGCTTGGGAGAGCCACATATTATTTGCCATTTTCATATGCTTTGCAGTGTCTGGATGAGGACCAGCAGAGGGGGCTGTTAGGAGAATGCCTATGTGATTGTAGCAGGGTAACACCTATACCTAGCTGTTATAATTTGTTACAGTCTAAGACCAACATTGGTAAAGGTGTGAGGAGACCCTGATCAAAAGGTGAGTAATATCACAGTCATATCACTTATGGCACGATAAGTAGAAGGAGTAAGGTAGAAGGATAAGTAGAAGGAAGGAGTGTAGTGGAGTCTCCTTCCTTGGAGGTTTTTAAGCAGAGGCTTGATGGCCATCTGTCGGGATTGATTTGAGGGTGTTCCTGCATGGCAGGGGGTTGGACTGGATGGCCTGTGTGGTCTCTTCCAACTCTGAATTTCTATGATTCTATGATTCTATGATTCTATGGCTGACTGTAGTTTATGGCTGTTTGTGTTCTACCTCCCAAAGGGAGAGGCACGATCAGGCATCCCGTGACACTAACTGACAGTGATGTATTTTAGTCTTTCAATCCAATGCCCTTTTCGTATGCCATTTCTAAAGTGAGAGGGCCCCTTGAGTGTCGCGTAAATGGGAGGAGCGGTGTGCATGACGCACTCCCATTTACCTTACTCAAGGGCCTGATGCGGACCGTGCACGCACCTTTTCATTTTCGGCTTAAAGCCGAAAATGGTGCACGGTCACACAATGCTCCCGGGGCCTGCGCGCACTTACCTGGCGTGCGGTGTGTTGGGAGCCGGCCCAGTCACGCTCCCTGCCTCAGTGCTAGCCTGCAATTCCCAGGTTGCACTGTGGTAGGAAGGGGCGGGGCGCTCGCGCGACCAGGAAGCTGCTGCAGAACTGAAGCAGCAGGGAAGCGGCAGTGTTCCTTCTGAGGCTTCTTGCGTGAGCGCCTCCCCCCACCTCTGTGAAAAGGTAAGGTGTGAAAAGGGAGCAAGTTTCTAGTCAAGTCTCAAGTCCTTGAAGATACTTTCAAGTCAAGTCTCAAGCCTGGAAGCCAACTTTATATCCCAAATTCCAAAATTTCTGGCCAGAGTTGAATAAAGTCAGTTTTAACAGTTGAGACAAAGTTGGCCCGCCACATTTGTGATTTTTCCATCTGCAGCTTCAGAGGTAGGGGATAAGATCATTCTTACTCCCCCTTCCTGAAGCTGGAGGCTTTTGTGCCAATGGGCATAAAAGAGTCTGCAGCTTTGGAAGTGGAGAATAGGATCCTTCTTACTATTCTCATTACTGAAACTTCAAAAGCTGTAGAAGGAAGGATCTTTCCTCCTCAAGCCCACTGCCTAACACACTTGGGGTTCTCTGAGAAACATGCCTTATGCTTTGGGGACAAGTCTTGCCTTCTGCTCTTAGGAAACGTTTCAGGAGCCTCCTCCAATATGCAGCAGGGAGAGGCTGCTGAGCAGACCTCAACCCTGCCTCAAACCCACTGCTAACCATTTGCTGTTCCCCTCTGAGAAATGTGCCCACACTTTGGGCTTGAGACAGATTGTTATGTGACCAGTAGGCAAAAAGAGATGGAAACGTTTTTCAAAGTCATAAAGTTTTTGGATGAATGGGTTATGTTACTGAACCAAGGGCAGCAAGTCAGTCACTAAAAATATACAAGTCTTGAGTCGAGTTGAGTCAAGTCAGTGTATTTTTCCCCCGAGTCGAGTAACTGAGGTGACTTAAGTCCCACTTGAGTCCAAGCCAGTCAACTTCAGTCTTCATCACTGCTAACCGATGACAAACCATGCCAATTTGGATAGAATCCCATGGAGACAACACAATACAATATTTAGCTTCTCATTGTTTAAGAGACAACTGGCTGAGTATGTAGTACATTTCATATTGAAAAGCTCTCACTGGTCACATATCTCTTATATCCCAATATTCCCATGTCGAGATGGATGAGAAAATTGTTGTGCTCTCACTTTAATATGAACTTACTCAATTTGCACCTTCCAGACCAGAATGTGGGTTGGAACATAGGCTAAAACTGGAGATTCATCCATTTTGAAGCTTATGGTATGGTTTAGAAACCAAAAAAGTATGTGGTAAGAGGATGTTAATTTGAGGGAAAAAAATGCCTGGAAAATTCATCTAATTGAAAAAAAATGCATACAAGTCAATGGGAGAACACAGTGGCCATGTTGGCTGGGGGATTCTGGGAACTGTGGTTCAAAAAGGTCAATTTGTCCAATTCTGCTCAAAGCTCACTTCTGTGTAGCTTTTGGCTTCATTCCTTATTCTATGGCCAAAATGAAGTCTGATTACAATGACCCCTCTACATTTGTGAATATTTGGGGTGCAGAGCCCTTGTGAAAGTGGAAAAATCTCAAATAACCCCCCTCCCGTTCCCTCCTGGGGTTCTGGTATGGGAGCCTTCCTACTCCACACCCAGGCCAGATGCAAGGGAGTAGAGAGGGAGCTCCGGAAAGGAGAAGAAAGGAGTGTGTGTCCCTGCCCCACAACTGCTTTACCTTTTGCCTTGGCATGGGTTCTTGGCGTTTGGGCAGAAGCAAAGCAATAGGAGGGGGAGCTCCAGAGGGCAGAAGGAAAGCATGCTCAGCCTTCCTTCCCCACAATCCCCTTACTTTTTGCCTCAGTGCAAGTTCTCAGCACAAAGGCAGAGGCAAGGGAATGGGAGGGGAGCGCTCTGGAGGGCACAAGGAAAGTGTATGCACCCACGTCTCCCCTGCCAATCTCCTGCCATTTCCTTGGCATTTTTGTCTTCTCTCTCCATGTCAACAAAAAACAAGGGAATGAGAGGGAAAGGCATAGGCACATCACGAATAATCAAATTCACAAGAGTCAAATCCACGAGTATTAGCAACTGGTTTTGTTTGAATTCAGACCTTTTCTCCCCTCTTCTCTTCTCCTTTTTGATCTCTCCTTCACTCAACTCAGGGGAAAATACGATCTCTTCAGGACAGGGTCCTAACTTTCACTTAACTAAAAGTAACCTGAACAATGAGGACTCCAAGTATTTGAAAGGCTTAAGATCCAGCACAATCTGCCCTGTGCATAAGGGTCTTGCAGCCATCTTCTACATATCAGAAATTTACACACTAGAAAAAGTGTCAACAAAGGTCACAGGACTGTCCCTCTTCCAGAGCAGAATTTTATTTGGCAAAAATCAAGTTTGCTGCTAACAGGGAAAAAAATCAGCAAAATTTCCCCCTAGGATACACGACAACAGGCTAGATGGGCACCCACAGGCTGCTGTGGACTCTAGCTGGAAGTAATGATGCATCTCCATGCTGTAGTAACTTTTTTCATATTACACATTGCACCCACAGAAAGCCTCTTCTTCTAAGGCTTGAATGTATTTTCTCATTTGAAATATACTCACTGGAGTACATGAACCTTTTTGGAGCCTGTCCAATCAAAATATCTAGCAGAGCTCTTTCTCTTTCCCTCTGGTCTTTCTCTTCTTGCCCTTTTCTTTCTCACTGGCCTCACATATCCAGCACATCCCTTGAGAGACAACAACACCTTTTCTCTCACACCCATTTTCTCCTTTCAAGGATTTTGAAGAGTCTGGGGACTTTGAAGAGGGACCATCATTTGAAGCTACCTGGAGACCCTCTGGAAAAAATGAATTTTTCAGACCTACTTAGAGAAATGTAATGATATCTGCCACCTAATGACCCATTATCATTCTTTTAAAAAATGAAATTTTCCCAATGTACATACTCATTGGGTCCCCATAGTATCCATGCCAAGTTTTAGTTTTTGAGCTCTCTCTCTCCCTCCCTCCCTCTCTCTCACTCACTCACACACACACACATATGTATATACAAATATACACACTTTGAGTGTCATAGACAATATATTCTTATGTGGTAGTACCTCCAACATGTAGCTAATTTGTGGCAGCCAAGAACCTGTCCTTTATATTTGACTGCATTCTCATTTGGAAACACATCCATTCTATGTGTCGTGTCCTATTTAGATTGCAAGCCTGAGGGCAGGGAACTGTCAAGTTAACAATTTTAAGTTGTTCTGAGAGCCTCTGTGACAAAAGAACAAGGTGTAAGTACTCTAAATAAATAAATAATAAATAACCAGAGAATACTATAGGGACCCAAATTAGTAAAAGCAAAATTATAAATTTGGAAAAATTTGTACCACCCACCCTTCATTTCACTACTGGTTACTTCTTTGACTGTGATTCTTCTTTTGCATGGCATTCATTAGAATGCTGTTTCTGCTTGAAGATATATTTATCTAAATCTCAAGCCTCCAGCTGTGTTGTCTTCTCTCTGGAGGGTAGGATTCTTGTAGAGTTTTGACAATAAGAGTAAGTTACTATGATCTCCTGGGAACTGCTCCCTCAAACTGTTAGCAGTTGGATAAGAACCTTTCTGTCTCAAAGCAATGTCCTTTCCAGCCACATAACTCTACCTGCACTTGTGCTGGAACAGATTCACTTGAAGGCAGTCATGAAAATTTTCTCTTTAATGAGGAAATAGGTTCAGTCCCTTTGGAGATCTTCCTTGCATTTCAGACTAACACCTGGGCCAGATTCATTGCCCCACTGACATGAGAAGCAAGAACAGAAGTAATTGTTGATAGCACAGTCTTCTTAATTTTACTGTGGAGCTGTAGTGTGACAGAGTTCCCTGTTACTTAATAAAACTCTAAACAAATAGTAGTATCATACTAAATTCAAAATACAGAAGTTTCACACTGGAGTTTTCCACTGAAGTTCTCTATTGAATAATAGCACATGTCAGCAGCAGAGCCTCCAGGATAGGAGATTGAAATCTCTTATTCCTTTCCAGGGGTTGCCATTTTGAAGTCAAATTTGTGTCCCTTCATTTATTTGCATACAGTAACCTCTTTGTCCCATGAAGGAAGTGGGAAGGCATTAATGAAAGATGATGACATATATCAAATTCTATGAGCGTGTAAAAGAAGCCCCTGTTGCTATAGCTAGTCATGTTAAACCTTAAGATAATTAATAAATGAAAGCTGAATGTAAAATATACAGAAAGAAGTATGGTCTATATGGATACATAAACAGAACTGCCATCTTGGCTTGTTTCAGGTATAGTTGGATTTCAGTTTTCCTTCTCTGTTGTGTTGCCCATTATTGCAATTTAAATAATTTAAGGTTGCCTTTATGGTATAACAAATTATAACATCTGAGGGAGTTTGGTGAAGATAAAAAGGCAACTAAGGAGAGATATGATAGTGGTATACAAATAATGTGCAGCATGGAAAGAGTACATAATGGAAGAGTAGGTTTTTTAAAAACTTCTTTCATAATTTTTGAAGCTAGGTGTGAACAGAATATTGGACTACATAGATCTGATCCAGCACAGTTTATTAATTTTTTTTTAAATGAATTAAGTCCCAAAAAATCCAATGGGGCTTATTTCTGAGGTGAGATGTATAAGAGTGTACTGTCAATTAGACCTGTGGCAGCACAGTTTCCAAGGTTAGAAACACATAGTTTTAGCTTTTGATCTTATTCACCCATCCCATTTGTGGATCTCTGTGACAGAATGGCCAATTTCACATGACATTTTCCATGCGAAAAAGGGCCTGGAGCATCACACAATTGTGAGGAGCAATCTGCACGACATACTCACTATCACACATCGCTCCAGGGGCCAGCAGGTGCCGATCGCGCACCTTTTCATTTTTGGCTAGAAGCCAAAAATGGTGTGTGATTGCGCATTGCTCCTGGGTCCCACGTGCACTTACCTGGCATGCGGAGCCTCCAGAGTCGTGCCGGTCGTGCTTCCTGCCCCAGCACAGCCTGGGAAAGTCCCAGGCTGCACTGCAGAAGGAAGAGGCAGGGCTCTCGTGCAAGCAGGCAACTCGTGTGGAGCCGAAGGACCCCAGATGTGAGAGTCTCTTGCCAGAGGCTGCTTGCATGATCCCTGCACCCCAGCTCTGGAAAACGGTAAGGTGCGGAAAGGGCCAGAATCACACCAATCAGAAAGTATTTCTTCCTCTGTTTCTGTGTTCATTACTGGGCATGTGACTTTATCTTGTAGTCAGCTGTATTTACAGAGATAACTGAACACTTAATCTCAGCATATGTATCTATTGAGGGCACTTATTTATCAGATAATTTGATAAGTTATTATGACAATATTTTTCCCTTTCTAGAGTAAGAGTAGCTAACAATTATAGAAACTGAAAATATTTCTATACATAATTCTTCCTTTTCAACTCTTTGCTGTTGATGTTATCTTTTTCATCTCTTAGAGTAAGAAGATATCCCAAGTAGGAAACAAATATGCATCAACTTCTGATGAACTCTGCTTAAGTGTACCAGCCTATGCCTTGGCTTAGAATTCACAAGGCTGGATTGTGAATCAGTCTTTTCAGATCAAATTTAATGCAGCTGACTGAAGTGAAGCTTCCAAATCTTAAGTTAAAATTTCGTATTCTTTTTGGACACTGTTTACTCATAGAAGATTGTACATTATATCAAATAAAAAATAATTTGTACAAGACATATACATCACCTTTTGATTCTCATGATCCTTACTATTACATTTGATCCTTGTCTATCTCCCCAAAGAGCACAGGACCTATATTTTTTTTCCTTCCTTCTCATGAATCCTGAGTGATAGATTAGGCTAGTGTATTAGCTATCTTTAAATATTTTGGTCAAGCATTGCAATGTCAAGTTGCCATACTCTAGTTTGGTTAGATTTTATCCCAGTTCTTGGCATTACTTGCTAAGACCAATAGCTGGCCTGAATTCTAAACTTTCATTTAAAAAAGAAAAAAAAATACACCTCTAGGTCTTCTGTGAGCCCAGGCAGAAGGCAAAAGTACAGCCATGCTGTTGTGTTGGAACTGCCCTTTAGTGTTTGGACAAAATGAATGAAGTATTACAACTTCTTGATATATCATTTGACTCTCTCTTGGGTGAACGTTGCAGTTTGGGCAAGAAAGCCTAATCTGCAATGAACAGAGTTTTGCGTTGACTTACCTTGCTATTCTCAGTTGGCCAAATGGAGGAGGTGATTCTTTCCAGATGTTTCCCTACTTCAACAGCCTTTATGACTCCGGTCCTTTTCACATGGCATTTTCCATGCGAAAGGGCACCTGGCGTGTCGCACAATTGTGAGGAGCAATCTGCACAACACACTCACAATCATGCAACGCTCCAGGGGCCAGCAGGTGCCTATTGTGCACCTTTTCATTTTTGGCTAGAAGCCGAAAATGGTGTGCAATCATGCATTGCTCCTATATCCTGCATGCACTTACCTGGCGTGAGGAGCCTCTGTAGCCACGCCGGTTGCGCTTCCTGCCCCAGGGCAGCCTGGGAAGGTCCCAGGCGGCGTTGTGGAAGGAAGAGGCAGGGCTCTCACGCGAGCAGGCAGCTCGTGCAGAGCTGAAGGACCCCAGATGCGAGAGCCTCTTATTAGAGGCTGCTTGTGCAATCCCTGCACCCCAGTGCCGGAAGGAAAGGTAAGGAAAGGGCCTCCGTTTGCTTCCTTTAGTAAGCAAAGAAGGGCTTTTCTTGAAGGAATAATCTTAGAATTACAGCACCCCAGAATTGTGCATCCCTCTCTCAAAGGCCATTTCCACACTAGACTGTTATAGTGTTATAGCACTAGTTTTGGGCCCCTCTGGAAACTGCAAACCCCAGGATTCCAAAGGATGTTGAAAGTGGAATCATATCACTATAACAGTATAGTGTGGAAATGGCTGAACTCCCTCTCTTTCTTTCTGATACAAAGATACTACTTCATTAATTGATTCCAGATTCCCCCTCCATTTCCCTATGATAGAATCAACATTGCAGAGAAGTGCTCTTGCAAAGCAATTGTAATAGCTGTGAAGGTGGCTGAAAAATGTAGGTGGCATAGCAGCGGTAGGGATTTGGTGACTGCTGAAGTCATTGCTGGACCTTGTACAGTGTTTTGAGTGTTTTGTGTTTAGGCATATATGTAAATTAGCAGGATCTGTTCAAGGAGGGTCTAGATATCATAAAAGCACCAGATCCTGTCTGATCGTAGAAGCTAAGCTGGGTCAGCCCTAGTTAGTACTTGAATGGGAGACCTCCAAAAGCTGTCAGGTGCTGTAGAATGTTTTTCAGAGGCAGCAACTAGTAAAACCATCTCTGAGTATTCCTTGTGAAGAAAACCCTGTAAAATTCATGGGGTTATCATAAGTCGATAGGCAACTTGAAGGCACATATACACATGCACACACATTCAGATGCAAAGAGTGTTGGGACTCTTCTCTCACTTCACACAATAGTAAATATATTCAATAAAATCAAACCTAATGGCAAACATAAGCATGTAACACCTACAAATATTTTTATATGGTTGAATACTGGATTTCATCCCTCTTCTTCTCTCTTCTTCTCTGTTGTCTACCACTTTTTTTCCTCCAAGATCAGTCTGAGATTTTTTTTTTTAAGTATTATGTTGTGAATGTGGAACACATCCAACAAGTCTCCATTTTCAAGAAAATTATAAATAAATTTGAGATTGTTGCATGCTACACTATGCAATATGTTTGCTGGGAATTAAGATTGATTGAGCTCAGTGGAACATACTTAGGAGTAAAGATACTTAGGGTTGCAATGCATAACTTAATATTTCAATTAATAAGCAAAACATTTCAGCTTCTGCCCTTCTCAGTGCAGGTACTTCAATTTCAAGCAGGAAGAAATAAAAAGAAAATTAAAATGTTTGACCACTGATTGCTCAAGCAAGTCTGCAGTCCTGACCAAGTATCTTGAGCAACCAGTGCCCAAACATTTTAACTCAGAGCATCATAACCTTCCTGTTCAAAACAGGTACCATTTCATTCAAGCATTTTAAACAAAAGTGAAAATTTCTGGATCCATTGATCAAGACTTTATCACCACATGGACTCTTTCACACTACCTGATTAGTGCACACCTTAATTGCTGTGGTTCCATCCTATGAAATTCTGGGATTTGCAGTTGCGGGGGGGGGTGTTTCCCACCATTTTTAGCCAAATTCCTCCAGCACTTCACCACACTGCACAGCCCAGGATTCCATAGGATGGAACCAGAAGCATATGGACAGGGGTGGGGCCGATGAGGGCGGTGCACCCCAGGCAGCAATTTTTGGGGGGTGACCCACACAATATGGCTATGCCCCTGCACAATGTGGCAATGCCACTGCCCTGTCCCCCACTCCCACTTACCCACACTCCATGCTATGTGGTTGGATGGCAGTTAAAGTTGAGTAATAGTGCTATAATTGTGTTGTGTGAAAAGGTCCTTGGTATCAACCTAGAGGATAATAAATCATCCCCTTAAGAAAGTTTACAATGGAGAGTTCTAAACTGCCACCTTGACTGAAAGCACATATGTACTGTATTTTAAGCAACTGAAAAGGTTGGAAGCTGAAACATTTTGCCCTTTAATTGAATGATTAAGTTCTATTTGTTAATCGTTTCAATAAGTGTATTATAATGACTAACTGCATCCTATAGGGATCCAGAATAAACTTGTAAGAAGTGCTTTGCTTTTAACCCCCATTCATTTATTTGTGTGTATATGTGTGTGTGTGTGTGTGTGTGTGTGCGTGCATATATTTAATAATGTAAGGTATATCATTCCTCACTAACATTTAATTTGTTTCCTATTTACACATCTCATGGCACTAGAGAATAAGTGGGTATAGAAAAGATTTATATTGAGTAGTTGAAGCAAAATATGTAAAGGTAGTATTAAGAGGGCAAAATCATGTCTGCCACACTGTACTGGCATTTGTTTTGAAACAGGTATTATTGTTTTCTTACACAAAGGAACACCTTTCAAGTAGTGATATAATGGGTAGAATATCACATGTTCACATTAATTTTCGGTAGGGGAAACGAAGAAGATTTTTGAGAAGACCGATTCAGGCATAAGATGAAGTATCCCGTTTAAGATCAGGCTAATCGTTTATTGGATCCAGCAATGAACATGGCCACTTTAAATGGTTCTTTTCTTTTCATTTATTTCCACAACAACCCAGGTTTGGTTGAGAAATAGTAACTGGCCAAAGATCACTTCCAAAAAGCTTTGTGTTTTAACTGGGATTTCCCTAGTGGTTACATGATACTGGCTCAGATCAGATAATTCCAAGGCTAAAAAACTGTGGTAAAATCACCAGATTGACCAGCAATGCCACAGGTTATAATATGCACATTAATTATGCAAAAGACATTTCCCTAATTTGGAGAACTTGATCATGATAACCCTATCAATAAGGCCTACTTGCAACTGGGGCAGACTTATTGAATCACTTACTGACTAGTACAACAGCACTTGAGTAAATTGATTCAGCAGATCTCCTGTGGTTTGCACTAGCAATTGGATTTAGGCCTGCTCCCATTCCTGCTCACATGTTAACCAAAACATATGAACAAAATGTCTGAAAGCAATGACAATTATAGGTCCATGATCAAATGCTAAGGTTTGTGGCTAAGTTGGCACATGAAGCTAGGTTTATGTTGTTTATCCCAATGGTTAATATTTTCTTTGTCAGGATCCCCTATAAATATAATTTGTTGCTAAGGTCCCCCAAGACTTAACTCAAGATTTAAATATTTCAATTTAGCTTTAAATATTTAAAATTTAGATTTAAATATTCAAATATTTGCTTATTTATTAAACGCTTCTGGAGGCTAGGATTCAAATCCTCGCTCAGACAGTGGGTGACCTTGAGCAAGTCACACTATCTCAGCCTCAGAGGAAGGCAAAAGCAAACACCCTCTGAACAAATCTTGGCAAAAAAACAAAAACAAAAACTTGAATGCATGCACAGTGCCTGTCATGTCCTTTTTGTCAGGGATGAGGCAGCGGGTGTCAAAACTAGCCCCTTGTTTGCAAATAGAGGAGCAGTTTGGGCAAATGCACATACCTGACACCAAGCGCATTTCTGCACTACACTGTTATAGTGCCATTATTCGACTTTCAACATCCTATGGAATCCTGGGGTTTGCAGTTTAGGGAGGGGCCTTTAGAATTCTCAGCCAGGGATCTCTTTCGCCTCAGGAAACTACAAACCCCAGCATTCCACGGGATGCTGAAAGTGGAATAATAGCACTATAGCAGTGTATTGCAGAAATGGCCCATGTCTCTTTTGTCAGGGATGTGGCAGCAGGGGGTGGAGGCACAAAGGAACACAGCAGCAGGTGCGTTCAAACTGAAAACAAGAAAGCATACCTGTGTATGCACACCTGCCACAGCCCCATTGCTGCTGCAGCAGGGATTTATGGACCCACAGGGGTCCTTAGACCCCAAGTTAAGATCTACTGGTCCTAAAATTTCCCCCCTACTCTTGTTTCTGTCTTCAACTTGGAAGAAAAAGAAACAACTACACAAATTTTTGAAAACCCCATTTAACATGTACCTCACCAGCAACCATTCTGTTTCTTCCCCTTTCTCCTTCTGTTGCCCTGTGCTAGGTATACTGATTCCTTGAAACAGTCCTATGGTTAAGAGCTCCAGGATTCAGTTCTCTGAGACAGATGAGAATCCTGTATTTTAGATACATTGTTGAACACATGAAGAACTAAACACAAATAAAATGCAAAGGAGGCTCCTGCTTTCCAAGCTGCACTTGCTACTTCTTGGTTTAACGTCTTTTAACATTGGAATGCTCATCTGTCATACTCTAATCAGAATGAATGAATGAATGAATGAATAAATAAATATTTCATCGCCATTTGTGTTTGCTGTGATTTGAATCTTGTGACCTAAACATTGTAACCCTCAACCCTGGGTAACTTTTTGTTTGTTTGTTTGTTTGTTTAGAAAGGCAAGAAAGCAGTTTTGTAACAACCCAAGAGAACTAGGCTTTGGGTAAAGAACCATCTCAGAAATGTGACATTCATTGGCTCTTTAGCATTATCTTTCATTTATGAATTAACAACTTAATAACTTAGTTTTGGGACAACATTAATACTGAAATTCTACTTAATCAATTAACTTAAATATTAGTGTAATGTAGTTGTCCATTTTGTTAGAAAATTTCTGATTAAATGATTATAAACAGTTCCTGTCACTGACTGTTTCACACTCATGCTCTCAGGTACATTGCTCTGGCTCACTGGCCAACTGGAATGCTGAATGTCAGCCAGAGAAGTGTATGAATCTTTCCCTCTCTAGTCATTGTTATGGATTTGCCCAAATCCATAGCTCTCAAAAACATAGAATGTATACATTTTCATTGTATTCCACTGGTGTGATATATTCAGGAACATCCACACATTTGGAAAGTGTGCCAAAAAACAAAACAAAACACCTTGGCTGTGTACATCTTTAAACAATGCACAAAGACACTTTAGTCATTGGTGGCATATATTCATTGATCTGTTCATTTGGAAAAAATGTGCCCGAAAATTATACAATCTGCCCATCCTTTATTATATCCTAGATGAAATATTAACTATCAAACATTATATTTTAAATAATAAGCAGTAGGGATGCTTATTATAATTAAGTTCATTGGTTTCACTCTTAGAGGAAACAATGAATAATTTTAGCTATTTTCTTCCTTCTTCAAGAAAGTATTTGAAAACTGAACAATTCCTGAAGATTATTCGCAGCTCAGAACTTATTCTGCAGAAAATTCACATGCTGTTATCTTTACAAGGAAAATAGCCATTTTTGTTTTGGAAACAGCTTTTTGTGCAGAAAATATGAGGGTCATGCTGAAAGTAACGTATGTTGTGTCGTAACTTCTCTATTAATGCCATGAAACATATGCAGTTACATACATAGGTAAAGTAACTCTTTGTCAACAACATGGTACAATTCAAAATAGTCTCCACCAGTGGTGATGGGTTTTTACCAGCTTTGAACTCACTCATCAAACCCACTTTGGAAGAACTCTTTCAGGCTCTTGCTGGTCCAATGCTGATAACATCTTCTACTTTGCTCACATCATTGAAGCACCATCCCCAAAGGTTTTCTTTCATCCACCTGAACAAGTGAAAGTTCAAGGGTGCCCAATCAGGACTGTAACATGGATGTGACACCATCCCATTAGTGCAAGAACTTGTAATGTTGTCAAAGAAGAGTGGGGTCATGCATTATCTTGATGCAACTGGGTTGCATTCAGCTGTTTCTGTGATCTTTTATTACAGATGGCTTCATGAAGTTTCCTGAATGATGCAATATAGTGGTCATGGTTCATTGTTGTCCTACACTCCAGGAAATCAAGCAAAATCACTCCTTTGTCATCTCAGAAGACATTCACCATAATTTTCTGTGTGAGTGCTGGCTTGTGAGTTCTTTTAGTCTAAGGGAGGTAAAATGCCATCACTGATTCTTGGTCTCTGGTCATATAGATATTCCCAGGTCTCATCACCAGTGCAAACATTCCTGAAAAAGGTATCCTCATGGACTTCAACAGTTCTGAACACATCTGCAGTCTCGTCTTTTTCAAATTGGCTGTTTGTTGATGAGGAACCCACTGGCACACACATATCACCCTGTATCCAAACTTGTGGGTAATATGTGTTACCAAGATGTGCAATTTTCAAAAATTGGACTTATTAATGACTAGAGAGCACGATCAAGGTCATGCTGACTGGAGAATGTGTTTTGAAGTCAAGATGAACTTAGATGTGGTCAGAGTCATAAGTCCAGAAAGAATTAGACAGAAAAGCCTGACACTAATGGGTTTGTGCTAATCCTTTTACCACTTCAGGCTCTTTGTATTTCCAAATAAAATGAGAGATGAATTGCCCAGATAGGTCAGCAATCAGAGACCATCCTTTGATCTTACCTTACAGAGATTTTCCCTGTTTCCCTCTCCTGACTGAACATTCAGAGATTGTCATGAGTCCCATCAATGTTTTGTCACTCCAGAGTTAAGCAATCAGCCCATTCCAGACCCCTTTGTCATTTCCATGGGAAAGCCATTATAACTTTGCCAACACACCCCCTTCAGAGTGTGAAATAGGGTATAAAAACCCTACCTTTGACCTCAGTCAATTGTAGTATGTTGTCTGAGTCCCTCTGCTGTGTCCTCTTCTTCAGGACTGGTAACTATCACTCATTTCACCCAATCTCTCTCTATCCAAACTTTCTTGTCTCACTTTCCAATAGCCTTGTATGGTTCCTAGGAGTTATTCCTCATATGTTTGTCAAATCAAATAAAATACTTTGTTTATCGTTAGCTTGAGTCCTCTCTACAGTTAGTACTGGTATACATAGGTGAAAAGATCTGACCATTACCCTCCTATTGCAGGCCTCCTTTGAGCTATAATTCCCCCAAATTCTAAGAAGACATTGCAATTGGAGGTGGACCTCAATGTCCCCTACTTCTTAGGGCAACATACGCTCAACAGCAGTATGACCACAGCCAAGTTCCTCAACCAACTCTTAGATAGTCATATGCTAGTCTGTGTGAATCATGTCATTTTGGTTTTCATCAGTGACTGCTGTTGGTAGCCTCCTGTTGGTAGGCACTGATTTTGCCTACTTTAAATTTTTTCACCCATCTGTGCTTCTTACTCCCATCAAATGTCACCTCACTATACACACTTCTGAGTCTTCTGTGGATATTGGTAGCAATATATCCTTCTTTGGTCAAGAACTCAGTGATTGTTCTTTGTTTCTACTTCACATCCATAGTCATGCAACACCTAGAAATACTGAAATTATCTCAATCATGTAGTAAGAATTACTCTATCTGGTGGTATAATAGCATCACATTCAGATTATTAGTTTCAGAGAAAATGGCACACAGGCATTCCTTTCAGTACAACCCTCATAATACTTATGTGCATAAATATTATTTTCTGTGCAGAAAATGGACTCTTTTTTGGCACAAAACACCATGTGCATATTTTGCACATGGTAAGTTCTGAACTGCAGTCCAGCTTTCTCCTTGTCAGGTTTCCCAATACTTGAGAAACATTTCTCAAATATTTTTGAACATTCTTTCCAGTCCATATGACCATAACCAAAACATTCCAGCTTGGAACATCACCTCTTCGCAAAAATGCAAATCATTATGGCCAAAATCCTGTTGCTTTTCTGTGCTAGGAGATGGACGTTTTATAGAGTCATGCTGTAATGATGAAGAAAGGCAAGCAAAATCTACCAATTCCATGTGGCCTATTTCTTCAGTGTCTTCCTTTCTTCCAGCCACTGAGCCCATGGCCTTTCCCCATCTTTTACTACTGCTTATGCCTGTGTAGTTACACTGGAATAGTAGACTAACAGAATTCAGGCCTGTATATCTAATATGTACAGCAAAAGCTAGTATGTAAACCTGTAAAGGAATGGTCCACTAACTGTGCAGGCAGGAGTCTTCTGCTATCAGATTTTCCCTGTTCCAAAGGGTAGAATTCTCACGATGCTGAACTGACTTGTCTCAACAGAATCTATGGCCAGCATCCATGGAAGCATAAATGAAAACATCCATTGCTCTCAAAATTTATGGAGACGTTTATGCATATGCCTGTGGAAATACTGTGTTAATTTTTTAAATGAGGGAAGATGCTGAAAGAGATGCAAGCAGAATGTGAAGGAAAAGCAGCAGCAAATACATAAAAGGTACTTCATATTAGCATGTCCTATAGAAAAATGTGTATTGTAGAAGGAGCAGTGGGAGGAGCAACTGAAGAAGGAGCAGCGGGAGGAGCAACTGAGGAAGGAGTAGTGGGAGGAGTAACTGAAGAAGGAGCAGCGGGAGGAGCAACAGGAGGAGCAAAGAAGAAGACTTCGGGAGATAAACGAAAGGACAGAGGCTGAGGAGGACTGGAAGAAACAATATGATATAACAGAAGAAGAAGAAAGAGCACTTCATAGAGTAGGAGAAGGGTAGATGACTACTGAGTAAAATATATTCTTATAGATTATAAATGCATAGAGATAGATTTATATATATATAAAGCAAGAGGGTAGAGAGAGGGAAGGGAGGGGGAAGAGAGGGAAAAAAATATGGGAAAGAAAATAAATCGGGAGAGGGTATTGGTCTCTATGCCGGGAGTTGGCATACCTTCACCCCCCCCCAGGACCATGGCTGGTCGTTTCCAAGGCAGAAGCACTTTGGAGGAAGAGGGGGAGAAATGTTTGTGTGGGGAGGGGAGGGCGGGAAGGGGGAGGGGAGTGGGAGGGGGGAAGGGAAGGGGAAGGGGAGCACCATCACATTAAAGAGCCAATGGGGAGTGGGATTAGAAAATTCAAAATATGAAAAATGGAGAATAGATTGAGAATATCAACATTGAATGTGAAAGGTTTGGGGTCAATAATAAAGAGAAAAAGGATAGAATCGATATTAAAAAAAGATAAGGCCGATATAATTTTTTTACAAGAAACACATGGAAAAAGAGATAAAAAAAATGAGCTTAGATTGAACTGGGTAGCCATTTATGAGGAAGCATTTGGTACATCCAAATCAAGAGGAGTTGCAATAATAATTTCCAAAAGATGCAATTTCATTGTAACAAGTGTGGAGTTAGATGAAAAAGGTAGATATGTAATTATACAAGGTGAAATAGATGGAGAAACATATGGCATAATGAATATTTACGCACCTAATGAAAAGCAAAAAGAGTTTTATGAAGAAATATTTAATAAGATCAAAAAAATGAAAGGAGACTATACAATAATCGCAGGTGATTTTAATATGGTGATGGATAGATGGAAAGATAAATCAGATCCATCAATTAGAGATAGATATAATAATATAACAATTTTGAATAAATTAGTGAGTAGAAATGAACTGATAGATGTTTGGAGGCTAATAAAGGGTGAAGAAAAGAAATATACATATTATTCATCAGTTCATAAAAATTACTCAAGAATAGATTATATTTTTGTTTCAAAGAATATGATACCTAGATTAATAAATACAGAAATTGAAACAATAAAAGTGACAGATCATGCTCTGATGAACTTGGATATAACTATGAAAAGGAATTATAGAGAAGCAAAAAGGTGGAGACTGGATACTAAGTTATTTAATTATAAGGAGATAGTAAATAAAATAGAGAAGGAGTGGCAAGAAATTTGGGATATAAACAATAAGGAAGTAACACAAGATGTATTGTGGGATACAATGAAGGCAGTGGTAAGACGATTATGCATTAAAGAATCAAGCAAATTAAAGAGACAATTAGGAGAAAAAAAATTAAAATTAGAAAAAGAAATAAAGGAACTAGAGAATGATTATATAATAGATAGAACTAAACAGAAATTAATAATATTACAAGCAAAAAGAGATGAATTAGAAAAGATAGAAATGGACGAAGTTCAGAAAAATCTAATATACTTGGAAAGGGAATACTTTGAATATAGTAATAAAAATTCTAAAATGCTGGCTAAATCAGTACAATCAAAAAAAACTAGAAATATGATTGGCGTAGTTAAAGATAAATTTGGTAAAGAAAAAAGGTTGATGAAAGAGAAATTAAAAATATTTGAGGAATTTTTTCGAGAATTGTATTCAGCAGAAGATAAATCTTTAGAGAACATAGAGGAGTATATTAATGAAAATTGGAAAGTAAGATTAACAGAACAAGATAAAGGATTGATGGAAGAAATGATATCAGAAGAGGAAATAGAAGAAGTAATAAATAATTTAAAAGGAGGAAAATCACCAGGATTGGATGGACTAGGTCCAGAATATTATAAAACATTTAAAAAAGGTTTAATTCCTAAACTAAAAGTGTTATATAATAGTATATTGAGGGGTGAAAAAATTCCATTATCATGGAAGCAGTCACTAATAATATTAATTTTAAAACCAAATAAGGATCCTATGGATCCAGGTTCTTATAGACCAATATCTTTAATAAATCAAGATGCAAAAATCTTGACAGCAATAATGGCGAAGAGGTTAAATAAATTTATTTATAAGTATATACATAAAGATCAATGTGGTTTTATTCAAGGAAGACAGATGGCAAATTTAATAGGGAAAACGATAAATAAAATAAATATAATGGACAGAGATAAACAAAAAGCTGGAATTTTAGCCCTAGATATATTTAAAGCCTTTGATTGTGTGGAATGGCCGGCATTAAAAACAATTTTAAATAAAATAGGATTAGGAGAGAGATTTAAAGGGTTAATAAATCAATTGTATTCACATAATACATCTGTAGTGATGGTAAATGATGGATTTACAGAACAGATTCAAATAACAAGAGGAACGAGACAAGGATGTCCATTATCTCCAGTTTTATTTGCAATAGTTATAGAAATGTTAGCGAATGTGATAAGAAATGATGAGAATTTGGAAGGAATTGGAGTTAAGGAAAAAAATAAAATAAGCTTATTTGCAGATGACACATTGTTGACAATTAAGGATCCAATTGAAAAGATAGATAGGATAGATAAACATTTAATAGAGTTTGGGGAGAAGACGGGATTAGAAATAAATTGGGCCAAATCAGAAATAATGTTATTTAATTATACTAAAGAAGAAGTACAAAAATTTATAAGTAGTAAAAGAGGATTACTTAAAATAAAAGAATCAATTAAATATTTAGGAATAGAGATTACAAAAAATTTACAAGAATTACAGGAAAAAAATTTCAAGAAATTAAGATTAGAAACAAAAAGGAAATTAGAGGACTACAAAAATATAAAGCTATCGTGGTTTGGTAGAATAGAAGTGGTAAAAATGAAAATTTTACCTAAAATTAACTTTTTGTTTAGAATGCTACCAATAAAAATATCAGAGGAAGAATTAAAGGAGTGGCAAAAGATATTAAATAATTTTTGTAATGGAAATAAAAAATCGAGGATTAACAAGAAATATTGGTATAAAAGTCAAAAAGAAGGTGGCCTGGGACTTCCAAATTTAAAATGGTATTATTATGCAAATCAATTGAGATATATCATAGAGGGGGTTTCAGGAAAGGGTGATTTAGATTGGTTAGAGATAGAAGATATGAATATTGAGACAAAATTAGAAAATATATTTTTTAGGAATTTTTCAAAGAAAGAAATGGAGAAGATAGAAAATCCTTTTATAAAAAATATAATAGAAATATGGAAAAAAAATAAAAGAAAATTAATACCGAATATATCAATATTAACTCCGATAGTGATGATGGAAAAATTTCCAATAAATTTAAGAGAAATAATAGAGAAAGAAATAAAAAAACAAAAAATTTATAGATTAAAAGAATGGATGAAAATAATGATAAATAAAGATAGAATGAAAGAGAGATTGCAGGAAACTAAAATATCCTGGTTTAATTATATACAATTAGAGCAATGGACAAAGAGTATGAAAAGATATGTTAAGGATTTTAAAGAATATACTAAATTTGAACAAATTATTATTCAAAGAGAAAATATGCAAGAAAATGAAATACTAAAAGGTATTACAAGTGAAATATATAAAATATTAGCAAAAGAACAAGAAGAGGATTTTCTTAGAAAAATATGGGAGGAAGAGATAGTACAAAATATAGATATACAAGAATGGAGAAAAATTTGGAAACAACGTCATTTAAAAAAATTATCAATAAGAATAAAAGAGAATTATTATAAATTAGTGTGGAAATGGTACTTGACTCCAGTGAAATTAAATCAAATAGATGAGAAATATTCAAGATTATGTTGGAGAGGATGTCAAGAAATTGGTACATATATGCATATGTGGTGGAATTGCAATAAGATAATGGAGTTTTGGCAAAAGGTTTTTAAAGAGATAAAAGAGATTATAGGAGCAGATATACCAGTATGTCCAAATATTGCATTGTTGTCTATATATGATAAGGTTGAGTGTACTCAAGTAAAGAAAGAATTAATAACAAATTTGTTAACTGCAGCGAGATTAATAATAGCAAAAAAATGGAAAGCAAATGAAAAATTTCAAATAGAGGAATGGCATAACGAAGTGTGGAAAATCGCAATTAATGATAAACTAACATGTAGAATTAGGTTTATGAAAGGTTTGGTTAAAGGGAATGATTTTGAAGAAATTTGGAAAATATTTTTGGATAAAGTTCTGAAAAGAGATAGTAATACTACCCTGTCAAAAGAAGAATGGCAATTTTGGAAAGTGGATTAAATAAAAAGTTGGCTCTGGGGGGTGGGTATTTTTTAGTTTTAGTTTTGTTTTTCTTTTATGTTGTATATTTTGTAATTCTTAGTAGGTGTGTGTGTTAAACTTGTGATTTATAGATTTAAAAGGATAAGTGATGTCAATGTTTTTTTTAAAAAAAAAGTTAAAAGAATTAACAATAGAAATAGATTAAAGGGGATGTGAAAAATATTGAATTAAATGTGAAATTATAATAGTTGAACAGATTTATAAATTTAAGGGTAAAGGTGCAAAATAACAATGAAAGTTAGTATTGCTTAAGAGAAGAGAAAAAAAAGAAAAAGAAAAAAAATTATTTTTTTTTAATTCACTATTATGTATATCACATGGTGTTTAATTTTTTTTCTTGTTTTGTATTTGTGATTTAGTTATATAATTAATAAAAATTTAAAAAAATTAAAAAAAAAAAGAAAAAAGAAAAATGTGTATTGTTTGTGTATTATTTCCCATCCAGAATTCAGTAGTGTTGTGGGGGAGGGGAATCCAGAAAGAGTGTTCTGCAAATGGTGGAACTAACAAGAATGTCTGAACTGCTGAAACAAATGGGAGACAGATCATGGCTGATTCATAGATTACTATGGTCAACTAGTGGCATATAAATTAAACTCAGCTCCTCAATGTATGTTTTATCTCTCCTTCTACCATGAGTGTCCATAGCAAATTTAAATCAAAATATTGTGAAAGGTTTGCCACATTATCTCTTCAGAAGTGACAGTACCTGCACTGCCACACTGGTATCTGTATGGTTGTTGTGTGACAGATGGGCTGTGTAGGTTTTGACCGTTATCTGTCTGGTGTTCAGACAGAACAGTTACCTGCTTAAAATTTCAACCCCTTTTTGCTTTCTACGTTCTGTTTCTTCAAGTTGGAGACAGGGAAACAGAGGACTGGGTTGCGGCCAGGCTCGGGCTGCACAAAGAGAAGCTCAGCCAGCTGACACACATACCATGCCATGGGGGAATCTGGACTTTGTCTTTCTTTTCTAAGAGGACAAAGAAGAAATAAATATTTTGGGAGTAAATAAAATGAAGAGTAGACTCTGGGGGGAAAAAGGTTTTCAGCAGATTCTGGAAAGAAAATGAATGGGGGGAAGTTGTTACCCTGGCTCCTGGGGGTCCCCTGGGGGACACTTTGATTCACTCTGAAATGCAAAGGTTGGGGAAATTAGAAAAGCACTGGCAATAGCAAAACAAGGGGCAGAGTAACCCAGCAGAATCTTTTACACAATATTTATGGGGTCAGGCCAAGCAAAAAGCCAGACAATCATACTAATAAATGGTTTTTATTAATAAATGTATTCTCATGCACCAACACACTCACTCACTCATGCACACGAGGCCTATCAAGAAGGGAAAGAGGTGAAAATTGATAGGGGATATAGTGGAGAGGGTGTGAAGATGGTGATGCTGCACCTATCCTGAAATCTTCACTCTGGAAAGCGGCAAGAAGGACAGAGTTCAGTGAAGAGAGTCGGCTAAAGGGATCACTCGACTAACAGAATGCCAGTCTGCTAGTGTGGTGGGGAGTTCTCCGAAGAGACTCTCCAAAACTGGGACTACTTATAGGGCAGAACGTACCTCAAGGGCAGGCCCTCTCCCAGGAAAAACAACGGCCAAAATAAAGGGGAAAATGCCACACAATAGCAACTTGATAGTTTGCATGATTGGTTCATGCAGATGGACCTCGCCTTCGTAGGATTTCCAAAGTCAGAGTTGCTCAACCTGAGGAAAACCCAGTAATCTTCTCAGGTTGGCTACTTGTGGCTGAGGACCTTTTGTTTGTGCAGATGTGTTTAGCCTGAGGTCTCCTTGAGGAAATGTGACTGGGGATTTTCCTGGCCTTGACTTAGTTTCAGTCGTTCGACTTATCTGTCTACGCGCCCACCCAGGCAATCTCTCTGACATGGCAGGCATATTTGATATCAATTTTATATCCCCCTGGGATGGGGTTTGCGATTGGGGTAACAAAGTAACTGAAGGGAGAACAATTGGGGGAGGGTGATATTTTGGGCTCAGGTCTGCTTTAGAGTCAATTTGCTCCCCCAGGTAAGCCACTTCTCTCCATTTAAACCAGTATCCAAACAGCGAAAATAACAAATGGGGTTCCTTACTGTGTTAGGCCAAAGTTCCATATGGTCTCGCATCCACTTTTCACAGTATCCAGGATGACATGTTTGCAGGAAGCCTGCCACCAGGGCATGAAGGTACAAGCACCACCTGCTACTGTTTCCTAATGGTTTCTATGACACATTGCCACTGAATAGGGAAGTTCTGTGCAGCTATTATAGCTCATAGCCATTGATAAACCCATCCTCCTTGGAGTTATCCCTCACCCTTTTAAAGGTATCCAAGCCAGTGGTAATTAATTTACTACATTTTGGAGTACCAATTTCCATATATCAATTATGTGTTATTTTCAGAGGTAATGTCTTTTATCAGTCTTGAATCTATTCCATTAAATTGCACTGGATGACTCCCAAATCTAATATTATGAGATAGGGAGGAAAGCTTCTCTAGGTCCACTTTCTTTGTACCACACATAATTTCATAAGTCTCTGCCACATGTCTTCCATTTGTTGCCATTTTCTAAATCTAAAAAGCTCCAACAATTTTAGTGTTTGTTGAGAAGGGTTTCCAGTGCCCCAATCACTTTCTTTCCCTTTTTCTGATCCATTCTGAACTCCAAAACGCCTTCCCAAAAGGTGTGCCAGTCAGAACTGCCATCAGTCTACCCAACTTGTATTGTGGTATTAAGAATACAGGCAGTTTTATTTTCTGTTCTTTTCTTAAATACAATAGTTCCCATTGTGGAAGTTGGCCTCCCCCTCAGCTTCCTATTGAGTTACTGCCTGTTTAGATTCTGTGTGAAGGTGGAGGTTGCCCTCATGGTCATTACTTTGTTACTTAATTTTTTTACTTAAATTGGAATTTCTCAACATAGCTGCTCCTGAATTTTTATGATTTGAAGAATACCAAACGCAGACAACCAGCATTACAGATATTCCTCACTCAATGAAGTGGATGTGCTCATAGTTAATTTTCATATATGAGATGCGGAAAAAAACCCTAAGGTTTCCCACTATAAAATTATAGCACTGTGATTCTGCTTTAACTGTGATGGATGCATCCTATTAAATTTTAGGATTTGTAGTTTGGTTATAGGAACTAGAGGAGCTTTCTGGATGAGAATGCTAAATCCCCTTCCTTGAACTACAAATCCTAGTTCCACAGGACAGAGCCCTGGCAGTTAAACTGAAATCATATTGCTATAATTATATAGTGTTCAAGGTCCTTAGGTACGAAAGGCCAGCCAAAAATCTCTGAAAATTCACAAGACAGAAATCCGTAAGGAAGGCATCTGAGTTTGGAAAGGGCTTGGGGATTCTAGGAATTACAGTCCAAAGAGTTACCTTCCTAACTTCTGCAGGGTATGAAGACAACAATCCTACCTTCTCCTTGGGGGAAGAAGAAAGAAGAACAGAAGGTTAAAATGGTTATAATACTACAACCCCCCTTCTCCCCCGTAGTGGCATAATGAGTAATGGTAGATTGACTATGGAATACCAAGTAACCTAATCTGTGATGGCTTGTGATATTGTAGCCCCCCAGCTCATAATAAAGAAAGGTACATGGAAAAAACATATGGGGAACTGCACGACAAAATCTTCTTAATATCACAAGCACTTTGCTTGAGCCATTTGGGAGACACATTAGTAAGATAAGTATTAACAGAAGAGCTGCCCATCACTCGGTTTCTCCCCCCTTCCCTAAAACAACCACCTTTTATTACACTCAGGAGATTTTTATAAATCACCTTATTATTTGGATGATTTTAGCATGCCTGTTTTTGCTGGCTAAAACATGCTTGAATGTAACATAAAAGGGACCTGACTTAACCTTAGCGTTAAAATATGCAGAGAATTGCCTTAATGGGCCAGCCAGATTGAGGGAAACATTTAACCTTGGCAGACTTTGCAGATTTAGGAGTGGTGTCTTTTGATCAATGTCAACTTCAAGAGCAGCCAGAGTGCTGTTTACTGACTGTCTTCCAGACTGGGAATTCCTTGGCCCCTGCAGTTCTGGCCTTCTACTGGAAAGCCATCAAAAGGCAATCCTGGGGAAACTGAGGAGAAGCCTGAAGTGTGATGAGATGTTTGTGGAACATCTGGACTCTGCAAGGGAATGGGACATCTTTAAGAGCAGTGTTTTTTGCAAGATAAAATAGGGAAACCAGAAATTTCTTCCCATGCTGTGATGGATTTGGGCAAATCCCTATTGATGATGGTATCTGAGGCTGCAACCTTATGTGTATTGATGTGTACAAATATTCTGTAGTATTAATTTCAACAATATGTGGGAAATTCTACCATGACCAAGCCATTTTTGCTACTCCTATCAAATCTTTTTTGCCCCCTGAGAAATGGACAACACATTAAACCCCATCCAGGGTGCAATTTTCCTACCTAAGGCTTAAAGTAGCTTGGAAAAATTGAACTGGTCACTGTACTCAGCACATCAACTGGGGATCATGGCATTTGTAGTCTCCCACCAGCACTTTCTGATTTAGCGCTTGACCTTTCTATTATAAAGGAGCAAGACCTTGTTTCACCAGAAAACGAGGGGCCACCACCAGCAACCTCTACTTTGTTCTCAGAGTTAAAACATTTGGTATCATCATGACTGAGAAAGCATCTGTGTGCTCAGTTCAGTTTTGTGTGTTTTATTCTTGTGAGCACTCACAAGAAAGGCTTGAGGGTGAATTTGTGAAAACTGCCATTCGCTTATAGGCACCACAAATGCCTGTCTTTTGCTTTCTCATCTGCATCGGCAACAATTAGACAGGCATACAAATAACAAGAAAGGTGATTTAAGTCTTATATCTGAAAATGCTCCAGGACAGATACTTGGCTGATTTGAAGCATGCCCAACATTGTTGGTTTGTTAAACCCATAGTTTTTAAGATCTAACTTAGGAGAATAACTTATAAATGTACTCCCATGATATTATTTTTAAGAAGAATGAATCTAAAGATGTTCCTCAGTATGACCTTATGACATTTTTTTTCCTAAATGTAACTTCCCAAGTTCTGTCAGCTCCTCCAGCTATTTCTGCTACTCATTCACTTATCACACTCTCCAGGCCTCACCAAGGGTGAAGGACCTTTCAAGTAGGGTTGCCAATCAGGACTGTACCAGGACATGCAATTTCAAGGCCAAAACCTGAGACTTAGGTATGATCCCTTGTGATGTTATAAGAGACAAGCCCTGGTAATGTTACAAGGGGCAGCCACTGGCAGTGATTAAGCATGATACAGTAAGCATCAACTGCAGTTGCACAGGCTATGCCATTCAGAGGCAACAACTCTGCATGGCTCAGTGCAGTGTAGTAGTTCTACATGCAAAACTATGCTATGCAAAGCTATTTACCATCCCCTAGACCTACCACAGCACAGAAAAAGTTCCCCAAGGCCATTCTGTGCCTGATGGAGAGGCAATGGTCACAGATACATCTCTGCACAGCCAGATGCAAAAAGATTACATTTTTGATGAGACCTCCGGATGATAGAGGTAATCACTTTGCATCTGGTTTCAGGGACAGATGCTTCTACCCCCACCTTCTCCAGTCACAGAATGGCTGTATGTTCCGCGTTTTGGTGGCTCTATGATAGGACTGGGGGTGGGAGCGTTGATCACTGCAGAAGATGAAGGGAATATATGCAACAACCACAAATACATATACACAGACATAAGGTTAACTCATACTTGTATATGCTACTATCAGGATGGCAGCCATTGAGCATCAAATCAAACCAATGAGGAAACTAAATATATTCACACTTTTTAATGGGAGTGATTTCACTCTGCCTTCCTCATGCTCTTTTTTTATTAAAAATGTCCATAATACATACAAACAAGACAAAAAGAAACAAATTACAAGTAAAAAAAACTTGGAAAAAAGAGACATATACACAAAAGAAAAATGCTAAATACAACATATTATGTACTAAAGGCTAACTAAAAATGATAAGGATATGTTTTAAAAATATTGTTTTCCAGCTTTCCCAACGCAAATTGTAAATAATTGTATATATTTTTTAAAAAAAACTTCTCCAATTAAAATACCATTCCAGTGCTCCAAATGCTACTTTTCCAAAAACTACTGATGATTGAATCCTATAGTCAATATGTTGTACTCTTTTTCTTGCCAAAAAGCATATTAAAGGTTCCCAGTCTTTCATAAAAGTCACTCAGATTTTTCTCTTATCAGTATCATCAATTTGTCCATTTCAGCTAAGTCCAACAATTTTATCAGCCAACTGTCTTTCAAAGGAATCTCTCTGTTCTTCCATTTCCCTGCATACAGTAGTCATTCTTTGGTGGTCATATATGGTAGTATTTTGCCATACTTCTGCAGTTGATCTACTACTAGTCCCAGCAAATACAATTCAGGTTTTAATTGAACATTAATTGAATATTAACTTTCAGATTTTTATGCACCATAATATGTATTTGATTCCAGTTTTTTGTTTTGTTTTGTTTGTCTTGTCACATGTTCACTATATGTGGTAAAAAGATGCCACTTGTTGCTCACATTTCCAACATCTATTAGAATATTTACTTGGACCTGTGTGGGAAATAGTGCTGCAGGGGAGAGTAAACATTTGATGGAGTTGGATGGTTTGAATAGTAGGGTGTTGGTATTTTGAGGACTTCAGAATGCCACTCAAGAGCTTATTGGCCATCTTAATTTTACATGTAAGGTGGTTGCTCCTAGTAGGGCCTTCTTGAGGCATCTCTGTGATGCTATTGCTGGCATGTCCAAGCCCCATCACAGGTTTAGGTTGACTGGGAGTATTAGACAAAATGTGGAAGAATAACAGGCTCTTTTTGCATCTGTCAATGGGCTTTCTTTTTGTGACTTCGAGATGCCTTGAAGGTGTCTTCAGATGCAACTGAGTTTATAGGCTCTGGATTGTATTTTAGAGGACACTGCTATGCTCGGGCTTGGTCAGAGAGATGGTCTTAAGTGGAGTTATTGGCAGATTTGACATTTTTGGATTTCTTTTTCTAATTATGGTAGCTATTTAGATGTGGGCTGAAGAGTTGGATAGCTCCTTAGCCCACTTTTGGTGCAATAATATGATGTCTGTCCAATGTTATTAACACCATGTCCTCCTAATCCACCCCTACCCCAGTCATATGCCTAGTTAGGGCCTTTGTTTTGCAGTATTTGTGATACAAGATTTTGTTTACAGTGTCCCATGTAGCTTGTGTGGATAATGAGACAGCTGATGCTCTTTCTCACCAATGACATCTGGCCCCAGAAGCAGGCTCTGGGCCTGTGCCAATGCCCATAGACCTGTGAGATCTTGGAGGGGTGAGGCTACATGAGTCATTGGTCTCTCATTTGCCCCTAGCACTAGACAGTGTTACCATCTGATAGCAAATTTGAATACTTTAAAATAAATTAACAGATTACAGGTCACTTGGCTTATTCTTGTCGACCATATTTTGCAATATTGTGTACTTTCATGGGGCAGGGTGCTAGTGTCTCAATTCATTTGGACTAAGTTATCAGCATGTCCCTTTGCAGCTAAAGGTTTGAGGGCTTGATGCATGATATCAGAGTTCATAAAACTTTAGAGAGTTGGACTACAGAATGGGGACAAGTGGCCAGCATGAGTGAACCTTTGTCTCCAGATGTGCCTTGGGATTAGGTGGCCTATGATCCATCATATAGAGCTCTAGTTATGAAGTGGCCCTGTTTCATGTGGTGATATTGACCAAAGAAGCAGCCAGAGGATGCTTCTGGAAAAGCTCTGGCCTTTGGGGATTTAGAAGTTAGTTATGGTTCTATGGTTTTGCGCATTTGGCACAGCAAGATTGGTCAGAAAAGAGTGGGGAAGCATATGTGCAGTTGGGATCATGCTCTGACTGCTTTTATGCCCTATTCATGCCCTGCAGTGTTATGTACAGCTCAGGGGGATAATGTGAGATTGTTTGGTCATGTTGACTTTTTGCCCTTCCAGTTTTGGACAGTTACCCTGAAGGCCTTACAGTGTTTAGGTTTGCATGGGGTTTGGTTTGGTACTCATTTTTTTAGAATTGGGACTGCTTCTTAAGATTGTAGCTGCCAATTCTGCACTGCTGTGGGCACTTGTACATCATGTCGATTGACTAGAATGGGATGAAGCACTTTACATTTGTTTTGTTTTGTTTTACACGTGGGGTGCTGGAATGCCCATATACAGAAAGTGCACTGTATCCAATTTTTGTACACATTTCTTCTAATATGTGCATTTTTCAACACAGGCTTTCTTAACGTTTTTATTTGTGGCAATTTATTCTAATATACTGTATTTGCTGGTGCATAAGACAAACTTTTCTCCTCGAAAAATACTGTTTGAAAATGGGGTGTGTCTTATACGCTGGTGTGCCTCATACTTTAGCAAATAGTATTTGTCAGTGTATAAATGGGATGTGTCTTATACACAGCTGCATCTTATATGCTGGCAAATATAGCATGCCTTTTAGGGTACACTTTTCCCTTGTATGCATTTTTGTCTATGTTTTTCATAATGTGTTGGTTTTTCTGTCCTTTATTAGCAGAGAGCCATATCCCAAAAATATGCAAAAGCCAATAGATAATTGTTTTTCAATTTTCATATTAATTTCAAAAGTGTGAATTTCATCAGTCTGCATTAAAATGGGAACCGAATAAATTTATCCTTCACCTTTAACTATGACACACAGAAAGGTAGGAAAGGATTTCTTTTAATTTTGTTGCTATAACAGCAGGCTTAGTTTCACTATGTCTGTTAATGCAGGCTAATAAAAAATTGTGTATTTGGGGAAGCATATCATTTTAGAGCCATCATTTGAGAAAATCCATATCCCTGGGACCTTGAAAGCTCCCAAAGTGCATGTAGTCAAATAAATGGATGCTCATGAATGATCAACGATTTCGTTTTTGTCTTGTTCAAGGATATTCAATCCCAAGCCCTTTCCCACTGAGATATTTTGCTGGTCATGCAGCTCTTTAGCTTTCCTTCAAATAGGAAGCTGAAAGTTCTCCTTTTTTTTATTTTTCCCTCCTGGGGTATCTTAAATGTATGAGACACAACCATAATCAAGAGAAAACATAACTCCCCCAGTGAAATAGTTTGGGCTTTCCTACCAATTTATCCGATGTTTTACTAAAACAGGAACCTCTGAATGTGCCCTGACTTTTTCTGTGGATGGAATTCAGGGGTAATTCTGCTCAGATTTCAAGATGTGGCAACCCCACAGGTATTCAAGAGATGCAATGATATGGTATGTGTGTGTGTGTGTGTGTGTGCGCATGTATGTATGTGTATATGTATATGTATGTATGTGTATATATATATATAATTGATACAATATTTTCCCAGTCTTACTATCAATGTCTTAGCCTCCTCCTGTTTCCTCGTCTTTTCTTCTGTATCAAGAATCCTTGTAGCAATGCCTTATAGAGCTATCTCCTGTTTTCCAGCTCTTTAAAAAAAATCTTGATATATTATAGCACAACCTCTTTTTTGCTTCTACAAAGCCTTCCATTGGATTTTCAACTTGAAACTAGGCACTGCAATTTGGATGAAAATTAAAAACTGCCTGTCAAATTTGAAGCATCTATCATGTTTCCCAATGAATTATGGCTCTCTACTCCTCCCCTGCTTCTAGTGACTCCTTCATTTGAAATTTCAACTTGAATTTCAGCACAGCAACTTGGAGGACAACCAACAGTCCTCTGTCAAGCATTGCCATATCTAGCATGAAGTCCTGATGAATTATGGCTGTTATAGGCTGACAGACATTGCCTTTTATTTTTACAGAAAATGGCATCTGCCCTTGGCTATTCCACATAAGTATTTTCATTAAATCTACATAGCTAGAACAATCTTTTGTAGCATCACAGACAACATATGAAGTACTGCTGTTACTACGGTTCAGGCCTACCTGGTGATAGCACTAGATATCTCTTTTGATATCAAATTCATTTGGCCTTCCTCTGCCACCCTGCTCCACGTGTTTGTGAGGCCTCCAGACAAGCACGTACACAGGCGTGGCTGGTAAGTGTTGGAAATTCCATTCTTCACCTAGGCAGGCAGAACAAAGCCACTTGGTTGCTTCAGGGACCTCCCTGCAAACACCTCTTGCTTAAGCGCAACTCTAAACAAAGATGTCTGGCCTCGCACCGAAAGTCTGACAATGCCAAGCAATTTGCATACTGGCCATACTATTGTTAAACCTGTGCTAAGCTCATCATGTTAAACCTGACCTTTGCCAAAGCTTTTGTCCTGCTCCAAACTTGCATTGTTCTCACCGAGTATGGCAGGGCCTGTAGGCACAATTCACCCTATAAAAACTCCCTGATTCCGAGAGCATCTCGGATCGCTCCTGAGTTCCATCCAGCCTTGCCGTCGTTTTGTCCAGAGAGCTCCCCTCGGCCCCTACGCTGAGTTTCTTCCCGCTTCTTCAGGACTACAAGAAAAGGTGTCATATCACCCATTTCCCCTGAAAACTCTTATTTCTAATTCCTAGTTAGCTGCGTGCTTGTGGTGTCTTTTCTGTTGTTTGTCCTTTAATAAAGATATCATTTTGCTATTTTAAAACTGTCTGACTGCTTGACTGACTTGACCCCGTAGACACTGGGTTACAAGATCCCTGCTAAGTTACCCTGCCTCTCATTAGCTTAAGAGAGTGCTCCAGTTAATTCCCCCAGCTTTGTGTTTGTGCTTGGTTATTTGGGCGCCCCTCCCAGGACCCTAGAGAACAGGGTAACACTGCAGTTATTATCAATACAAATGTAGTGTTTCATTCAAATTGATTGTACTAGCTTTCTTCCGAAGTCCAACAATACGTTTCAATAATGGTTGCCCATCTCAGCCACTTTCTGTTCCTTCTTTGGTATTACCCTCTTTTTTCAATGTTTTACTTACCTCACTTTGTGTGTATTTATCCTTTCGCATAACAAACCTCACTAAACCTGTAATACTTTCCACATTTGCCTAAATTAAACTCCACTGAACCCAACAGAATGGCTTTCTGTCCTGAGCAAACTTTGATAGGATCTTGATGCATTCCTACATCATTAATTTCTTCAGTACAGTCAGAAGGGGTTATATATTCTTCCCTGTTGTGTATACTACGTCAAACATTCTGGTGCTTACGTGTGTACATGTTGTATCATATACATAACAATAGATGTTTTTAAAAGGTCTGTTTTACAATCCCAATGAGGGAAAACTTTTATGTATCTCACCAGCTGCAAAACTGCACTCCAGTTGGTGTAAGAGCCAGCAAAAGACAAACCAGAATCAAGCATTAATGTTCATTCATTTGGAAGTGCATTGAATGGATACTCATACTTGTGCATCTCTCCTCCACCTCCATCACTGTTGGCTTCCTCACAAAAGGAGCAAGGCGTCCAAAAAGGAGAGTGTCTCTCATGTATGGGTTGCTGTTGTTGTTAACTACAGTCAAGTCAGCTTAACCTTAGAGTGACCCTATGAAAGAGAGACCTCGAGGTCACCCTATCATCAACAGCCCTGGCCAGATTTTTCAGATTCAGGGCTGTGGCTTCCTTCCTTCAGTCAATCCATTTGTAATGCTGTCTTTCTGTTTTCTGACTGCCCTCTACCTTACCACACATGACTATCTTTCCTAGAAAGTCATGTTTTCTCTTGATATGTCCAAAGTATGAAAGTCTCAATTTAGTCATCTAATTCAGGCTTGAATCCAGGACCCATTTATTTCTCTTCTTAGCAGTCCTCAGTATATGTAGAACCCTCCTCCAGCACCACATTTCAAAGAAGCTGATTTTCTTCCTATCTGCTTTCTTCACTGGCCTGCTTTCACAATCATACATAGAAACTGGAAATGCAATGGTGTGGACAACCCTAGCTTTAGTTTGCAATGACATACCTTGACACTTGAGGACCTTGTCTAGTTGCTCCATAGCTGCTCTTCCAAGTCCTAGTTTTTATTTATTTATTATTATTTCATGACTGCAGCTTCTATTTTGATTAAGGACTGAGCCAAGGTATGGAAGATCTTGAACTACAGGGGCCTGTTCACTTTTGCTAGGGTTCACAGAACCCTCACAAATGTGGGAAAAAACACAAATAACTCCTCCCCGTGCTTCCCCTCCCATTCCCTTGCAGGGCTGCCCACTCCTATTCCCTTGCCTTTTTACCTAGGGCAAGAACCTTGTTTCTCTACACAGGGGCAAAAGGCAAGGGAATGGGAGGGCGAGCTCCGGAGGTGAGAAGGAAGCTGCAGGTACATGCCTTCCCCCACCCCCCTTCCCTTGTATTTTCCCTTGGCATGCATTCTCCACACTGGGCAAAATGCAGGGAACTGAAAGGGGGAGCTCCAGAGTGGAGAAAGATGGAGCATGTGTGTCTTCCCCAAGTCACTTGCTTTTTGCCTTGGTGTGTATTCTCACTGCTGAGGCCAAAGGCAAGAACATGGCAAGGGGAGCTTTGGAGGGAAGAAGAAAGAAGCACAAGCATACCTCTCATCTCATTCCCTTGCCTTTTGTTTGGGCATGTTTGCCTTCCTTCTTTGCACACAGCAAAAGGCAAGGGAATGGGAGAATTAGAGGGGAGGGAGGCACTTGCATGCATGAATAATCAAATGTGAATAATAAAATTTGTGAGGAGAGAGGACTGTATTTCAACCTCTTCGTTGTCTACCCTAAAGTTATGTAATTCATCAGTGGTCATTATTTTTGTTGTCTTGATGTTCACCTGTAAACATTCTTTTGCACTTTCATTCCAAGTCTTCCAAATCTTTGCTGTTTTCTCAGAGTAGCATTGTGTCATATGTATATCTTAAATTGTTGATCCTCAAATATCATGCCTCCTTCTTCCAGGCTGACTCCTGCTTTACGTCTAATATGTTCGGCATACAAGTTAAACAGGCCATTATGTTTCTTGATATTTTGTTCTAACAGTAGCCTCTTGACCTGCACACAGGTTTTGTATCAGGACATTCAAATGCTGTGGCACACACATTTTTTAAACAGCAATCCATAGTTTCGCATGATCCATGCAGTCAAAGGCTTTGCTACAATCTATGAAACATAGGCTGATTTTCTTCTGAAAATCTTTGACATGCTCCATTATCCAGTGTATATCTGCAATATGATCCCTAGGGAATCTTCTTTTCCTGCTCTGAGCTTGGACATCTGACATTTCCTACTCCATATATGATAAAAGCTTTTGTTGTAAAATTTTGAGCATCACTTTGCTTGCTTGGGAAATTAATGCAGTGATCCTGTGGTTACTGCAATCTCTGATGTCCCTTTTCCTGGGGACTGTAATGTGTAGTGAAGGTTTATAATTTGTGGCCCATTGTTTTGTTTTCCATATTTGTTGACAGACCTTAGTCAGAACTAGAACTGATTCTGTCTTTATAGCCTGAAGCAACACTGTTGGTATGCCATCTGTTCCTGGTGATTTATTTCTCCAAACTGCTCCGATTGCAGCTTCCACTTCACTTTCTAAAATTGGAGGTTCAACTACAAATGATTATTCCTTGAATTAATCTGTCTTTTTTTTTTTGTATAATTCTTCAATGTATTGTTCTCACTGTCTTTTTATTTTATTTGGTCATGTAACATGTTCCCAAGATAGTTGTAGGGTATTGCAATCCTTGGTTTAAATTTCCCTTTGATTTCTCAATTTCATGGAAGAAATCTCTTGTTCTTCATTTTTCATTATCATCTTCTATTTCTCTGTATTGAAATAGGCCACATTTTCCTATAATCATTGATTCTGCTGTTTCCTGCTTTGTATTCCGATCACCTATGATTAACAAGAAGTCCTCCTAGACTGCAGCACATCTTCCTATTTCTTCTTTTTTCTGCGTCTGTAGTTGAGTTTTCCCTGAAATCTTTTTGATATTATTTGGTCAGATTTTGCATTATATACTTTGACTGCTTTTGCTACATCTCTCCACACTAGTAATGCCACCTTATTTGTTCTGAGGTTTTCATTTCCTGAGTAAAACACTGTGTAATTTTCTGGCTCAAAATGTCCCATTCCAGTTTACTTTAGCTTGCTCACCCCAAGTATTGCAATGTTTATACTTCTATTTCTTGTTTTACAATAATTTCCCTATTCCATGTTCCTGTAATCTATGTTGTGCGGCTTCAGACTTGCCTTTTACCTCTGAGATCATCAACAGCTGAATGTCAATATTCTTCCTACTTGATTCCAGCTGCATTGTTAGCTGCAGCTCTAGTTGTAGATTTCATCTTCTGTAGTCCAGTAGCTTGTTGAATGCTACCTGACCTGGGAGTGTCATCTTCTGGTGCTGTCTCTTGTATCATAGCATTTGATATAATCATCCACATGTCCTTTTCAGATCTATCATTCTCTACATGAGAGGAGCTATTGGGGATAGAAAGGGTGGGGCTAGCTCACTCCCTACTTCATGGGTTGATTCAGTTTGCTTCCAAGATGAGTGAATAGGGCTGATGTACAGCAAAAACATTCCTTCCTGGACATACTCTTTTCAGAGAGTAGGAAATTATTTTTGAGAATTAATTAACTACAGTTAAGAGTTCCAAGGTCTGAAACTAGCTGTTGCATAGTTACAATGTTACAAAGTGATTATTATTATTTCTACTTATTTTGAAAAAAAAATAATGCTACAAGCTGGGTCCAAAACATTATTTTCCTACTCACCCTGTTTATATGTCAGACCTACAGTGTTGCTGAGTTACATACCATAAAAATGAAGGACAAGAGTAGGGTTCATTTGGTTCACATTTTGATACCAACTGGCCTAACTCACACTTCCCCAGATAACCTACATACAAGAACACAAGTATCCTTTGGTTCTGATATTTCTGTGTTTTGTGATGCAGCTTACTGACTAGAAAAAGAATGTGAAAAAAAAGTATGTATCAGGAAAAACAGTGTACAGAAAGTCATGGAGCAGGAGAAAGTGTGTGTGCCTGTGTATTCATGGAAACTGTATATAAAATGGGTAGTGTGTGTGTGTGTGTGTGTGTGTGTGTGAAAATGCATGTGAATCTTCATCTTGACCCTTGGAAAAAAAACATAAACGGATGTGGAAATGGGATTGAATGAACACATGTTTTGGAAAAGTGCAAACATTATAGAAAGTGAAACAGATTAGTCTATCCCTTGTGGTAAGTGAAAGCAAAACACAGGTTCCAATAAAAGCAGTGCTTATAGGAAAAACAGATCACTTTCTACTATATTAAGCTGTAGTTTTTAAAAGATGCATAAATGCTATTTGAACATCATGTGACTTTTCTGATTAAGCTGGGCCTTAAGAAGGGCAGCTGTCCTTTTGGAATTTTATAAGCTATTTTCTTGATTGGCAGCAGAACAACTAAATATTCATTATCCTTTTATAAGGTCTGTTTGCCAGAAGAAAGTAGACCACCATGCTCCTGGTATGCAATAATGAGTCTATGCAAGTTTTTATGGCTCAGAAAGTTCAACCATGTCAGGATGCAGTTGTGAGATGAGTGATATGTGTAAAGAAGAGAATAACAGAAGATATAATTTAATTGTCTGAGCTGATACAGAAGAGTAAGGAGTATTTCCATATATGTGATGAAGTACCTTGAGGATATGTGATCAGCTAATTCTATCCACACAACCCATTTCAAGCAGCTCTTATCTTTGCTTCCAACATTATAGCAGATCAACCTGCAATGATAATAATTTTAGATGGCCCCAGGCCAAAAGTTTCAGAACTTGGAAAAATTCCCTTTTGGATTATCATTGGCCCAATCCCTGGTCATGTTTGCTGGTAGATTCTGGGAATAGTGTCCCTCCAACTAACCTTTTCATGCTTTGGCTCCAAATTAAATTTAAAAACTTTTCATTAACTTTTAATTAAATTGTTTCAATAAGTTTAATAAATTTTACATTTTAAAAAACTATTTCTACATTGCTGTTTAGAATTTCCAGGGCAGTTTTGAAAACAAGACAAAATTAAAAGTTCTAAAATTTTTTAAAATGACTAGCACATTTTAAAAGTTTCAAAATAAAAATAAAATTGAAAAAAATGTCTATGCCTTGTGCCAAAAACAAATAAACAAGATTTTCAGCAGATAAACTTCTAATGGAAGGGAATGTCACACATGGCACACCACCATTGAGCTGAATTGCCAACTTGATTACAAGACAGACTTTTGGCTGATATAGTCTTTCAGTGCTGTGTCCAGCTGTGTTCCAGCTATAGGAACATATATGCTTCTCCACAGGCCAGTAGATGGCCATGTTGGGCAAGGTGGTGGTGGGTTCGACTGCCCTTATCCTATATTCAGTTTGCCAGTCCTACTGTTGAGAAGCCGCTCTCTTGAGTTGTTACCTGCCATGCTTCCAGTGGTGTAGGTATGGGAGGAGACGAAGGCATGGTCCCCAAAGTAAAAATTATGCATCCCCAATCAAATTTTCGTTCAGTCTCTAAATTTCTGGCATTGTAGAGAGTTAGACACTGATAATCACAAATGCTTAGAACTCTCACATTTTCTGTGGTTGCATTCCCTTGGTAACTTTCCCTGCCATCTTTTAGATACCTAAACTGTGTGTCTAAAAGCTCAATTGAACCTTTAAGTTACCGCAATGCTGGAAATTAGAGAAATGAAGGAAGATTTAATTGTAGGCAGAATTCTTATTCTGGGGGCTAATGCTCTCATCCCCCCCCCCATGTAGCTACATCCCTGCATATTTCTAATGCTGGGAGGGGGGAGGGGAAAATCACAAAGATGAAATCAATATATGGGCAGGTTGGTTTGGCAGCAGATGCTCTTTCAGGTACCTGGGGCCAAAGCTCTGCAGAACTTTAAAGGGGAGCACCAGCATTTTTCTATGTCATTTGGAAACTATAAGAAATCAGTGAACTATGTATTTTGGTCATCTCATGAGCGGTATTAAGTATCAGATAGTGAGTTCCCTCCACTCTATGTTCAAGCTTCCCTATATCATAAGTAGACATGTAAGCCCTCCTGATACTATGGGGAGAAAAAGAAAGTCTCATTAACCAATTTTCTTTTACAAATGCATCCAAATTGTGGTTTAATAAAAAGTGCACAAATGCCTTGTTGTTTCCTATCATCAATGTGTTTTTTAATTTTCTTTTTCAAATTGTATACAAGAAAGTCCTCATAACTAAAATGCATATGTTTGAAAAATGTGTAGGAAAAACACATAAGTACATAGGGGAAAGAGTAAAAATCCTTATTGTGAGAACAATGTATAATGTTTACATTTGAGAAAGTATATATCAAAATACACATGAATTTCTCTGCAGAGTGAAAAAAAGTCCAATTAACTGGTACGGAACTTGGATGGGACAGGAATGTAGGCACTATTCTGAGAAATGCAATCAAAATGAAAAAGTCAGATAAGAGACCAGGAATATTCTCCTGTTCATTTACTATCATGCCAACAAAAGAGAAACCTCTACACCTGAAAAAAAAAATCGACCTTTCAAGCCAACTTGTCAATCTACTCCACAAAAGCTACTGGCCTTCAAACATTTGTACTAACCTTCATCAAATATATCTGAGTTGATCAGTTGTGCTAGATTAACAGACTAATGTTTAACAAAACCCTCTAATGTGTAAATGTTTACCTGCCTGCAGATATACAATAAGGTTTTTTTCATTTTTACACTGTTTTTATAACTGTATTTCTGTAATAAAAATAAAGCTAGCTTGCCTGATTGGCTTCATGCAAATCCAATTTTCCACAAACAAGGTCATTTACAACCTGTTCCAAATTCTAGCCTCTCCCTGAAATTCCTACATTACTCAGACTAAAATTGTGTCCCCTCTGCTTCTCTAAATTTTCTTATAATGTTCAATGCACATGTGATAGGGATGCATGTAGAATGTTTTTGGCTGTTTTCTGACTTCTCTGATTTTATATACAGACATGTCTGACTCACTGTAGAATTGTACCCACCTTATCCATTATTTACCACTATGTGACTTAATTCTTTCAGGATTGCCAGCCATCTTGATTTGCACCTGTTAACTGTTGATTTCTTTTTCCTCTTCTTTTCACCTATTTCCCCCTCCCCACCCCAAAAATCAAACGAATGCTATGTAGGTTATCTTATTCTATTACATCTTGCAGGTCATTGTTTCCTCAATTCATTGAGATAGTCTAGAATTCACCTTTTTGGTGTGATTACTTGAATGAATGGATTGAAAACCTGACTTGTCTACCCTCTGTTAGACTAGAAAGATGGGTTCATGTTTCACAAAAAGGTTATGAGAGCAACACGCATGCTGTCAAGCTTCCTCCCAGAACCTGGAACATTACTTTAAAAGTTATTAGTCATCATTACAGTTCCAAAGCCGTCTCAAATGTTACCACAGTAGTCAGAATTTTGTCAACTTTCCCATTGTAAGCCCCCTTGGAGTTTTTGGAGTTTGGAGTTCTCTCAGATCCACAAAACATGAAGCTGGTAAGCTCCTCTCAGCCTCAAAAGGTGTGGCTGAGATCGTTTTCTCCCACCTGAAGACTTCTGGATTGGTACAGTATGCTACATTATGTTTCTCTCTCTCTCTTAATTTTCACCTCTTTCTAAATTTCTATAGTCTTGTATGCTTGTTGGAGTGAGTGCAGCTGAGTGATTGTATGGATTTTTAACATCTATGTCAATAAAATACTTAAATTTGAACAGTTTGTGTGATTTCTGACTGGGCCTGACCCCATATACATAGGGTTAAAGATCCTTAATTACCCTGCCCTCTTTGCATTGCTAAAGCAGTGCTCAGAGCTAATTTTCCCCACAAGAGGCAATTTTGACAGCTTTGGGAATCCCCTTTAAGGGAACCCCCAGCAAGGAGGGTAACACCATCTCTAAAAATAAGTAGATTTATGTTACTTATAGTTACCTTTTAGAGCTCTCAGTGCTATAAGCTACTGGCCTGTGGTCCAAAACACACTTTCTTCCTTCTTCCTTTTCATTGCCACCAGATCCAAAGAGAGCATGTGCCAGCAGCATAAAGCATATGAACCAACTCAGGAACCATGTGATATTCCTCCTCTACCATTTAGTGAGAGAATGGAAGTAACTAAAAGTTAATTACACTGAAAAAGAATTGAAGTTACCCTTTAAAAGTTGTAACTATAACATAATTTTGTCTGAGTAGCTATTATGTATTCATTCAATTTACATCTCATATTTGTTGCGAACCAGCTCACAACATGATTAGAAAGCAAATCTGAATAAAACACAGTGAGTTATGTTATTACAACAGAATTAAGCAAGTTGTAATATTGAAACATCATTGCACTGAAGCATATAAATTAAAATAGTAATAATTAAAAATTAAGGTGTAAAGCACCCTCCTGTTATATCTACCTGTCCTTCCTAGTCTGTTAGTCACTAAAAGCCCAACTGAATAGGAAGTTCTTGCTGGCAGAAAGGGAGCAAGAAGTTCCACAGCATAAGCGTATATACCAAAAAAGGACCTCTCTTACATCCTCACCAAAATGCCTCTGAGGATTGCGAAGGTGAGAGAAAGGCCTCTCCTACAGTGTTACATCTGGGGCAATCTTGTAGGAGAGAATCATAGAATCATAGAATCACAGAGCTGGAAGAGACCCCAGGGGCCATCGAGTCCAACCCCTGCTATGCAGGAACACCCATCAAAGCATTCCCAACAGATGGCCATCCAGCCTCTGCTTAAAAACCTCCAAAGAAGGGGACTCTACCACACTCCAAGGCAGCATATTCCACTGCCAGACAGCTCTGACCATCAGGAAGTTCTTTCTGAGGTTCAAGTGGAATCTCCTTTCCTGCAGCTTGAATCCATTGCTCCTTGTCCTAGTCTCTGGAGCGGCAGAGAACAAGCCCTCTCCCTCCTCTACGTGGCATCCCTTCAAATATTTAAACATGGCTATCATGTCCCCTCTTAACCTTCTCTTCTGCAGACTAAACATGCCCAGCTCCCTAAGCCATTCTTCATAGCACATGGCTTCCAGACCCTTCACCATTTTGGTCGGAAGAGTCTTTAAGATAGCCCCAGCCCATACAACTCATAAAACCTTTCCACATTACACTGTTATAGTGCTATTATTCCACTTTCAACATCCTGTGGAATTCTGGGGCTTGTAGTTTACTGAGGCCCAAGTGCTCTCTGGCTAAATGCCCCTCTCTAAACTGCAAAGCCCAAGATTCCACAGGATGTTGAAAGT
Source organism: Ctenosaura bakeri (assembly GCA_948474755.1). Lineage (NCBI taxonomy): Eukaryota > Metazoa > Chordata > Lepidosauria > Squamata > Iguanidae > Ctenosaura > Ctenosaura bakeri. Next base: position 44,624 of record CAOLHI010003179.1, on the reverse strand, counting down.
GGAATATTAGCACTATAACAATGTAGGGTAGAAATTGTCATAGTCCCCTACCAGGAATCCACAGTAAAGCAGACTGAACTGTCCAACCTTTCTTTAGAAACCTTCAATGAAGGAGTCCGCTACCTCCTAAAGTAATCCATATCAGTGTCAAATAGCAATTCCCATCACAAAGTTTTTCCTAATGTTTAATCAGAATCTCCTGCTTTGTAATATGAATCCGATTTTGCCCAGAAACAGGACTGGCATCCTACAAAGCTGTTGCAATAAGGGAGTTATATGTTTGCTGTAACCAGTCCTAGTCAACAATCTTGTTACAGCAGTTTGGAGGCACTGAAGTTTTCAAACAAACTTCATAAGCAGTCCCACTTGGAGTGTATCTAAATGGGAAGTAACTAAACTTGTGCCATGGTGGCCAAATCACAACTTCCGGGAACATGTGCATCTGATGCACTCTTTTTATTATTTTTATGTCTGTTAGTTATCAGTTAGTAGGGAAAGGGATTTATTACAACTTGTTCATAGTGTGTAGCTGCTTCCAAACTTTGGTTCCTCATTCCTTGTGACTTAACATCTGAAGGCTGAATTCCCATGAGAAACTGGGTAGAAGCCTGCATAGAATCCCTTCAGCAAGGGATTCTAAGGGAAATAGGATTATATTAAACTGGGGGTTGTCAGAAGATACAGCACATTTTGCACCTGTTCTAACTATTCTCTCTTCCTCTAGGGGTAAGATGGTTTAGGCAGACATTGATTAGGAACATAATCTTTCTTTTCTCAAAGCATTATGGGCAGATTAAATTGTCTGATTCAGCTAAAGTTACTCAAAGCACTGCCCTTTGTTGTATTAAAGAGCTAACCTAGCGCTTTTTTGCCCCTAGTTTCTTCCACATGCCCTCTTTCTTGTCACAGAGGAGGATATGCTGGAGTATGTCTGCTTACTATCTTTACTCTTTAGAATAATTCAACAAGGATCAGGCTGTTTTATCTAAAGAATAAATTTCTTTAAAAAGCATTTCTACTTTTGTTGATCCTAAAACCTATTTTCTACTTCCACTTGGTTTTTGCAGACTTGTCCTCCTAAGGTGGACATTTTGTTGTTGCTGAAGAAAATGCACTAACATGCACCAGTAAGAATCACTCTGCATCCAACTTGCCAAACAGAGATAGGCAATGCAGTCGTGTAGGAATGGGGGGTGAGGGGGTGGTTTGCCCCAGGCGGCAATGTTTTTGGGGCATCCTGGCCCGTAGCCACGCCTCCATGCACACTGGCCATGCTCCTGTGCATGCTGGCCATGCCTCCATGTGTCCTAGCCATTCTCCCATGCACCATGGCCATATCTCCATGCACAGTGGCCATGCCCCTCACACCTTAGCCCTGCTCCCCTCCCACCCCTCTTCCACATGCTCCAAGCTCTGCCACTGAGGCAATGATTTTTATGTTATAGTTCTACAGCAAGGAAGTCAAGTGTACTTTCACCTTGTTTGAAAACAAGTGCATTTTTTGAAAGCAATCTTTAAACAGTAAGGAGGATGTTGCTGTCATTTTAATAACTTTATTCTTGTGTCTTGTTTGGTGAATTGTGTTTCAGATTCTGAGCGCAGTTTTAGTATTGCAAAGTTTCATCAGTTTGTTTGCTTTCAATATTTATAATGTTTTTGTGTGCCTTCAAGTCACTTCTGACGTATGGTGACCCTAACACAAACCCATCATGGGGTTTTCTGGGGCTGAGAATATGTGACACAGCCAAGGTTACCCTGTGGGTTTCCACAACCAAGTGAGGAATTGAACCCTTTTCTTAGGGTTGTAGTCCAACACTCAAACCACTATACCATGCTGGAACAAAAGAAACACAAAAATAAAATCTACAACAGATTGAAAGAACAATGGAACCAAAACAGAATAAAATCTGCAGCAGAGCATAGCATAAAAAGTACTAGAATATGAAAGACTGAAAAGCTAGTGAAAATATTGGGACCAGCAATTGACTTTAGGCTGATTTGGTACATTTCCAATTAACAACTTTTTCACTGTTCATCTGGCTATATATTTTTGTATATATTTGACAAACAATGAAGGTTCTTGGAATTTACCTGAGGAGCAAACATGCTGTGAGTGGGTGAGGAAGTTCATTCCCTTAGAGCTGATAAGGATAACTGAAAGAAAAGCTTGAAGGTAGTGAGGGAGCCAGAGGTTATAGAAAACTTTGTCTCATGAAAATGAAACAGATCAGTTCAACTTGTTGAGTCTGCAAGGAGCTAATCCACTCCATCTTGGTTTCAAGTATGGCAGTCTAGAAGAACAAGGGCAAGGACTGTGTCAATTCTGCCTCAATGGGAAATGTACCACCAAGCTCAAGAGCATAATTATAAAGAGAGAAATATTTGGAACAACACAAAGAGAAGGAAATAGGAGCAGGGAATGAAAGAGTCTTCTGCCAGCAGTGATAAGAGCTTTATAATGTGTTTGTATTTGCTGATGGGTTGAAATGCTCTGTCATTGCAGAAGTAATATTGTGATTGATTTCTTATTTATTTGGATATGATTTGGCTCTTTATTTCAGTGTGTTCTATTAAATGGACTCCACTTTAAAGTTTTGGCTGACATAGGCAGCAGTCCTGCACACACCACTCGGGAATAATCTCCACTGAATTCTACCCTTAGCTCTGAGTAAACATGCATATTATTCCATTATAAAAACCATGGAGCTGTTTCTCATTGAAGTTAATCTGAAGATCTTGGTCTTATTCAGTAGCCCCCCCCCATCCACTGATTTGCTTTCCATAGTTTCATTTATCCACAGTCCAAAAAATATTCCTGCCCACTAACCTGCAACACAAGTAGTGTTGGATGTACTGAGAGAGCTGTGACGCTGTCTACAGAGATCCATTAGATAAGTTCTGAGTTAGGGAGAGAGCAGTAGTGGAGAGTGAATGGTAAGAATGGCAAAGTACAGTGGTGCAGCTGGGGTTGCTCCCTTCTGCCTTCCCTCCCATGAATGCATCCAGCCACCCAGTACCTGCTGAATGAGCAAGTGGCTCTGGGGAGTGTCCAAAAGCTGTTGCCTCCATCCAGGCAGCACGATGATGGCACCTCCTGCTCTCCCAGGACAAAATAAGCAAGTATCTGGAAAAGGAAGTAGCCATCTCTTGCAAGCAGTGGATCACAGGCTGCCTTTGTGTCTAGGGTGGATGAGTGTGCAGGAGTAGCCAAGGTGCCAGGAGGAGGAGGTGGTGGCAGTGATTTTACTATTGTGTCAGGGAATGCTGCGGCTGCTGCCTACTCTTCTTCCTCATCCTTTGCTGCTTCATCTGCTGCTTTGCTGCTTCACCTGGGACAAAGAGCTGAGGTGCAAAACAAGTCCCCTGTAACAGCAAACAGCCCTTCTATTACCCCAAAATGTAGGTGCCACAAGGGCCACCCCATGATGCCAAATACCTCCTTGCAAAAGTGGGGAATGAATTAGCTCAAAGAGGAGGCTTGCAAGAGTGGGGTAAAGAGACCTTTTCTACCAGTGTTTACAGGTTCATGCAGGAAGAGAACCTGCCAGAGATTCAAAAGTAAATTAAAAATGTGTTTCATTGAGGTGGAATTCACTCACACATGCACACAAGATACATAAAGTCACACATTCACACAAGAGCTGACTGAAGGATAAAGGGAGGAAAAATTATGTATAGAGGTGCTGAGGTGTTACCCTGACTTCTGGGGATCCCCTGGAGGACACTTGGTTTGCTCCAAAGAAGCAAAGTTTGGGGAAATTAGTGGAGCAGTAGTGTGACAAAATGAGGGGCAAGGTAACTCAGTGAGACCTTCAACCCAATTTTTATGGTATCAGACCAAGCAAAAAGTCTGACAATCATGCTACTGAATGAATTTTATTAACAAATATGTTCTCATGCACAAACGCAGTCACTCACTCATGCACACAAGGCCTATTGAGAAGGGAAAGAGGTGAAAAATTATAGGGGATAAAGCAGAGAGGGTGTAAAGGTGGTGATACTGCACCTGTCCAGAAGTCTTTAGTCCAGGAAGCAGCGAGAAGGAAGGAGGTCAGTGAAGAGAGGTGGCTGAGGGGATCACTCGACTAATACAGTGCCAGTCTGCTAGTGTAGAGGGGAGTTCTCTGAAGAAAGTCTTGAAAATGGGGACTACTTATAGGGCAGAATGTATCTCGGGCGCAGACCCTTTCCCAGGAAGAACAATTGTTACCCTGATTTCTGGAGTCTGTTACTCTGTTTACTGGCAGGGACACCTATATGCGCTCTCAATTAACTAAGTTTGGGGAAATAAGCTAGAGCACAAGTTAGCAATGCAAGAGGCAGGGCAACACAGTGGAATCTTTTACCCAATGTCTTCGGGGTCAGGCCAAGCCGAGGAGCACACCAAGTTAAGAATAATTGAGATTGTATTAAATACAGACACACAGTGTATGCAACACACACAATCACAGAAGTAACTAAGGAAAATAAAGGTTGGAGTGGTATAGAGGGATTTTGAGAGGGATTGTTGAATTGGGTGATACGAAACCTGTCCTGAAACCTGGAAGAATAGAGAACAATGTCGGGGTTCGATGTGGCTCAGCACGTGGGGCTGAGGGGAAGCTTGCCAAGCAAAGCGGCAGCAAGGCGGTCTGGAACTCGGGAGCGATCCGAGGAAGGTCTCAGAATCAGGGGGTTTTATAGGGAGAAATGTAACTGCAGCCTATTCCGTACTTGGGGAAAACAATGAGTTTCAGGCACGAGACAAAGCTTTGGAAAGGTCAAAATTTAGCATGATTGAGTTAAGTCCAAATTGACAAAGAGGTAGACAGTATGCAAATGCTCAGTGCTTTGCAGTTGAGTATTCAGCTTGCCAAGTTGCCTGCTTGGGGCAGGGAGTCCTTTGTAAACAGCGTGCATACATAATGAGGGTGTTTGCAGAGAAGTCTCCTAAAGCAGTGATCTGGCTATTTCTGGCCTGCCTGTATTGTCTTGGGATATTGTAGCGTTTAGTGGCTGAGCCTAGTTCTGTGCTTGTCCGGGGGCCTCACAAACATGTGGAGAGGGGTGATAGAAGAGAGCCAAATTATTGATATCAAAATGATATCTTTATGCTATCTCCAAGGAGGCCTTACCTGCAGTAACAGGTCCCCTGGGGGACGCCTTAATTTGCTCCACATGATAGGGAATGGAAACTAGCCAGAGCATAAGCAGTAGCAATGTGAGAGGCAGGGTAACCTAGTGGGGTCTTTTTGCCCAGTTTTTAGGGGGTCAGACCAAGCGAAAAACCAAACGAAGTTGTCCAATAAAATGATTTTATTGAATGAAAGTCTCACGCACCAATGCAATCCCTCACACACTCACTCAAAACCTATTAAGAAGTAAAAGAGAGGAAACTGGATAGGGGAACTATTGAAGGGATTGTAGGTGGGGTAATACTGCACCTTTTCCTGAAATCCTTGGTCCAGGAAAAACAGCGAAGAAGTGGAGCTCAGCATGGATAGTGCTGAGGGGATTGCTTGACTGATGGAGAAACGTTCTGCTGGTATGACCAGGAGTGATCCAAAGAAATGCTCAAAAACTGGGCCTATTTGTAGGGGGAAAAGTACCTGGACGGCTAATCCTTTCCCGGGGAGAACAGTGGGTGTTGCAACGGAAAAGAGGCTCCACAATGGCAACTCCTTTTGCATGATGAGATCACAAGGTGTTGTCAAAGTTTCAGGATCTTCAGTTGCATTGGGCTGTGGTGTGAATTTATGTAGATGGTCCTTGCCTGATAGGATTTTATTGCTATCGGTGCTCAACTTGGGGAAAAGATGCTAATCCCCTCAAGTTGGCTCCTCAGTGGCTGAGGACCCTTTGTTTACTGTGGGTTTGCACAGCTTGAGGTCTCCTGGGGCTACATGACTGGGGATTTTCCTGGCCTTGACCCATGTCTGGTTGCTTGACTTATTTGTCTACTCACCCACCAGGGCAACCTCTCTGGCACAGAAGACATATTTGATATTAATTTTATATCCCCCCGGGGATGGGGTCTGCCAAGGGGGTAACAGAGGGGTTTGGGGTTTATAGTTACCAGTCCAGAAGAGTATGAAGAAGCTGAAATGTGATTTGGACTTGTGTCTAAGGGCACTCTGGATCAGGATTCAGGGTGACATAGTGGGGTCCAGCATTGTATCTGACTGGATCTGACTTTTCAAAACCAAGGGTTTATATACCCTATTTTACTCCCTGAAGGGGTGTGAGCCAATTGCTTTCCCAGCCTAGTGGACAATGGGAGTTGCAACACAGACAATGGGGTCTGGATGGTGCTCAGGGTGCTTAGATGACAAAGAGATAATGGCTGTTGTAATAGCTCTGTATTGTGGGTAGGACAGGACAACAGGAAAAACATCCAAGAATACAGGAATAGGATTGAAGCAATCAGTGCCCTGCTGGGAGACATCTCCCTTCTGACCATTGTATTCACAGAAGAGATTCTGACTTCTGCTTAAGACTGCTATTTTCCAAAACAGCAGTGACTTACCTGATAAAATGACCTAAGTTATACCTAGAGGATATTTTAGGCTGACCTGTCTGAAACCTCACATTTATAGTCAGAGTCCTTCCTCTTTCTGGCTTGACCTCTCGGTCACCTTCAGATTTGGTTTGATATCAGAGCCAATTAAAACATATTGCCAATTAAAAATTATGCCAATTAGATATGGTGCTAATTAGGTATGGTACCCATCCAAACCATATTGATATTGGGGACCCCCAAAGTGGGGCCTTACACTTCTTGACATTATACCAGGAGCCACAAACACTTCTGTTTGTGGGCTTCTCTAGGTCCTCCAAAGGGGGGGGGTGTATTTTGACTATATTATTATAGTCTGAAAATATAGTCAATATATAGTGTTTAATATTATCTGCATTTTTCATTATCCAGAGTAAATCCAGGAGATATGGGGGACAGACATGGGGGCCCTATTATACTTTACATGCATTTCTACAAACTCCTAAAATAATACATGTTCCAGACTACTCTAAGGCCATTTCTACACAATGTTGCAGTGCTGCTATGGGGAAGGGATGGCAGCAGTCCACGGGTTGTGCTTCTGCATGACATCATTGTGGTTTTGCTGCCATTCTGCCCCCACCCATTGTGATTATGGGATATTCATTTAACGGAATAAACCCATTAAATGTCTGCAATTGTACAATGCTCTTGTCCTTACCTGCCATGCAGAAGGGCAGGAAGCACCATGGAGGCACTTCCTTCCCCAGCACAACATGGGAAGGAGTCTGGCTATGCTGCAGAAGGCAGATGCGTGTTGCTCATGCTCCCTTCTACAGGGAGCCTTCTGGGTGTTCGGGGGAGCATTCCTGTCATGCTCCCTTCCTGTCAAAGATGCTGCCGGTATTGCAATGGGAGGACAATGGCATCAGGTGACATGCAGAAATAGCCTTCCACTTTGTTCAGCTCTAAAAATCCATGTATATCTCAATGGCCTTATAGCAATTTGGTCTACTGAGAAAATTGAGGTTCAGACTACTAAAAAAGAGTATGGACTATTCTGTTATCAATTCTGTTATCAATTTTATTTCTGTGGGAGCTCATGCTTGGGAGAACTGACAGTTCTTCGTCTCTCCTGCCCCTGCTGTGTCCTTTGAAATAACCATTTCAGGAAACAGTCCAGAGGGAGAAGGAGATCAGTTTGACAGGCAGCAACACTGAAACCACAACCTATGATGTATAAAAAGTCAAATATATGAAAAACAAGAGCATACAACTATGTGAAATCACTGTACCTGCACTTTGATATTATTATTTTTTTACACCATTAGTCATATCATTAATAGACATCCACAGATGCTGTGATGATTACAACATACATTAATCAAAACTAGGTTACGCTATGGGACAAAATTTACAACCATAGTCTTTAGAAATATCTCTAAAACTGTGGCAGTTGGTGGCTTCCATGTCGTTGGGAGAGTGAATCCATTCTGAGTTTTAGTTTCAACTTCTATTGGACTACCCAAGTTACTGAACTCTATCCCTAATACAGATTCAGGGCCATAGACAGCTCTTTTATCATTTAAACTAAAATCCAGAGCAGATTGTTTCACACTGACATGGAACCCACCAACTACCATTGCTTTTATGGTGGAATGGTCTAATTTAAGAGTCTTGCCAGACCAAATGAAAGCAGTCCAGTCCTCTGTTTTCAACTGTCTCTAGAAACTCACACGCTGGAAGAGGGTGACATCTATCCATTGTTGCTTTATCATTCAGGTATTGAAAAGTACATTGTAGGGACTGAAAGAATATTTGAGAATGATTTTAAAAACTGGGGAAAAAAACACATTAAAAATGTGTTTGGAAACTTGACATAGGAAATCCTGCACTAATGAGAATCTTCACAGTTCAAGACATATTCCACACAATATTCAAACTTTTTTTTTAATTGGAAAAAGCATTTTGTGTGCAGAAAGTCCTGAAAATACTGTTTTCTGTCCAGATCTACATGCCAATTTTGGGCAGAATAAGTCCAAAACTGAAAACAGTGTTTCAAAGAAGTTTTCAAAGACTTTCTTACAATGGAAAGACAATTGCTAAAATTATGTGCTGTTTCCTTCAAGAACAAAATTAGAAAAGAATTACATTCCTGGGACCATATTTTCCCCAAACAAGGAAGCTCCACTAATATTCATGAATAGTAGAGCTTTGAATCACAAGTGCCAATGAATGGCTAGTGTCTAAGCTAGTTGGATCCCCAGATATTATTGGGCTACAGACACCATCATCCCTGGTATTCACAGTGACTGGGGATGAGATGTATATCTGAGAATCTGACCACATGTGAGAATACAAATGTAGGCAACATTGATCTCTTAAAAACAATCTATGCTAAGGTCAAAGGGCCTTAACTTGTTTTGTAACAGGGAATTCCACAAATTAACTGTCTTGTGCATCTCTGCTTACCCTGAACTCACCATAGATAAATTTCACTGTGCACCCTCAATTTTCCTCTGCCTTATCTACTTTTTTCTGTACCATGCCTAATGTTATAAGCCCACATAGGCTCCTTTCCCTTGAAATGAAAAATTCCTCAAACACTTTAGCCTCTCCTTGAAATGACTATGAAATTGCAAAGCAGCAATTTCATACCCAGGAAGCCCTGTTGAAGTTTGTGTGACTTGCAATGCAACCTTATATTTATCTGTTCAAAAGTAAGTCAAATATTTTCCTTGTTTCTTTCTGTGCTCTTTCTAGACTTCTAGCTTGGGTTGAAAAAGGCTGGGCTAGAAATTTGGCAGATCACTTGCAGCACGGATGAGTTGCGCAGAAAAATCTGTCAGCAATAGCACTTCCAAAATGAATGAAAGTCACATTTTCCCCCTTTCATAAACAGCTGCAGCTTTGGCTAATGCCTCGGTTTGGGTATTTCTCTTTTTCCTGTGTCTCCAGAGAGACATTTGCTTCTCTCTGCTAAGGAGATTGTTTTTATACAGTTCGCACTCCGTACTAGCCTCCTTGTACAGGTGTTTCCTTCTTCATCAGCAAGTGTTGGGAGGAAAAGGTATTTCTTTGAATTTTGTGATAGAGTTCTGCAGTTTTGAAAATGCCCATAATAGAAGAAATTGCTCACAAACTCCAGATATATTTATATATTTAAATTTAAGGAAACTGGAAAAATATGTATGTTAAGCAAAGCTTGCATGTAAATATGCAAAGAAAATGGAAGGCAAAACATGTACAATTTTTTCATGCAATTACAGAGGCCCCTACCCTTTCAAGAGAGTTTGGGGTGCAGAACCTTCACAAAAGTGGAAAAAGTGCAGATAACTCCCCCTACTGCAATTTCCCTCCCATCCCCTTGCCTTTTGTTTTGGCACACATTCTCAGCACAGGGGACAGAGGCAAAGGAACGGGAGAGGGGGACTGCAGAGGAAAGAAGGAAAGCTCACACTTGCTTTCCCTGCCATTCACTTGCCTTTTGCCTCAGCATGAGTTCTCAGTGCCAGGTCTAGAGGCAAGTGAATGGGAGGGGGAGCTTGGGGGGGGAGAAGGAAGGCGCATGTGTGCCTCACCCCCGTTCTCTCGCCTTTTGCCCTGGTGCTTGCCTTCCTTCTCCATGCCCAGTAAAACTCAAGGGAATGAGAGGAGGAGAATGGGGTGGCACACACATTCCTTGCAAATAATGAAAATCACTAAGCTCAAAGCCACAAATGTGGAGGGAGGACTGTAACTCTTGCATGGAATTGGCATCAGGGACAGATCTGGAAGTTATTGTTTTCCTTCTCCTTTCTTATCACAGAAAATCTGTCTAGTGAATTTGTTTTTCTGTTTGGAAGCATTCATACTCAATTTTCTTCATGCCACACAGTTTGTTTAGGATAGGTCAAATACCATTTTCAAGATTCTGATCATGAGTCAGAAAGGGCAGGTGATCCAGTCTATTCACAGTCACTGCTCTGTAGGTTCACACATAGCTCTAATATTCATCTACATTAATCTGTAGATTTTTTTTAAAAAAATCTGCACATGATTTGTATTTGAATAATACTATATTGTATTTAAATAATATTTAAATATTATTTCTTAAATGTTCCTTATTTATCCTTGTTTCCACTTCCTTTCCCCTCCTCTACTGTTTACGTCATGTGTTCTTGTTCCCCTGTAAAGTTCTATGCACACTGATGACTAGGGATGTAAATCCTTGACTATTCTGTCCTCATATATGAGAATGAATAATTAAGATAGTTTTCTCCACACTGTAAGAGAAAAGAAATATTCCTCTGCAATATTCTCCTCATATTTGAACAGCCCAAAGTGTTGCGAAGAATTATTCTGTAGGGAAAAAAGGCATATGGGCTTTTGTGCAAAAATCTATTTTCTGCATGCAAAACAGGTTTCCTGAATGCAGAAAACGGTTGGTGGTGAGGTTTGCACAAAATCACAAGATCCTCACCTTTTCTCTACTGAATAATTTCTTTATAACCTTTTTGGAATATTTGTACAGAGGGAAAAATTGTACAGAATTCTCAGTAGTCTATTATTCTTCCTGATGAGGTTTCCCGACTGTCAAGATTTTTACACACACACACACACACACACACACACACACACACACACACACATATATATAAAAAACAGAGAATGAATATATACAGATAACCCCATAAATAAATAATGTAAAAAGGGACTGTGCCTTGCATGGTTATGTAAAAGAAGACATTTCAGCCAGTGCGGCTTTCTTCATCTCTGCATGCCTAACTAACCACACTTCTCAAAATTCTCTCTTCAGTATAAGATCCAGACATTTTACCCTCTTCTGCAGTGTATCATTTCAATTTATCTATCTACAAGCATATGAGAGTGCCTGGTATCTCAATCCACCCAACTCATTTGGGATCATGAGACAGAAAATTCACAAGCATCTCATCCCATCCCTGGCAATGAAAAAATAAAATAAAATAAAAACCAAGTTAAATAAGTAATACCTTGCTGCCCTTGCATGGCACCCCAAACCAGCTGGCTAAGGCAGTTACTTCTCTTTCACTAATAGTAGGCATGGCCCTGCTTATTTGGAATCAATTATTCTTTCATTACATTCTGCCCCCATTGTAGTGGTCTATTTCGCACATACCTGGGCTGGCCTAGTTTTGACTGAAAACCTCTTGGGTAAGAAAAAGTTCCAGGGGATTATATATGAACCAAATGTTACAATGTTCAACTCCCTTATTGTTTGGAATGTACTCCTATCAAAGTCCAGGGGAACCAAGAAGGTTATGGGAACAATCTATGAGACTGGGGGTAAACCACCAGTGGGAGTATATCTGGGAGCAATCATATTGTGTGGGTAGGGGCGAAGGGACAACACACCAAATTTTGGGGAGATAAAGGCCATAACTTTATTGGCTACAGCATACAATGGGTTGGCCAAAACATGGGTCTGGATCCTTGCATCTCACAGCCCACTGCTGACCAATGTACTCAAGCTTCCGACCCAGGGAATCACTAATGGCAACCAGGGGATCCCACCGCCAGAACCCCCTGTCACCAGGAGGTGCAAGCAAAGCATGTCCCTCCAAGGTGGACATGCTCACCACCGCCTTGCACCCCCTTCCAAACCACGAGGGGCCAATGAACCTTGCCCAAGACCCATGTGACCGCCAAGAAGGTGGGCCCGCCCCTAGGGACCACCTATCACCAAACCTGCAGCTGCAGCCAATAAAGAGACGTGCCAGCCCAGAGCACCCCCCCCATCAGCTGGCCTGGGCCAGGAAGAAGGCCAGCATGGGCAAGCTCACAGTTTTAATTCAGGTCTGATGTAACCTACAAAGGCCCTGGGTCTCCATCTCCCCACCCTCATTATGTCCCCATCAGACAGATCCCATTCTGAAGCCATGATAGCAGCTCTGATCTGAAGAGTGACTCCCAAACTGTGCGGGAGGTAGCCAGAGGTGGTCCAGGGCCGCCTGTAAGATGGCCACAAATTGGAACCTGGACAAAGCAGTATGATCCTTGTGGATGAACAGGGGGCCCAGGCCCTTGGGTCTCATCCACAGGTACCTGGTCAAGGCCTTGACCGGGCAAGGGCTGTTCCCATGCCATGCATGGAGCCACATTGTGGTCCCCAGCCCTAGCTGGTCATTCTTTGAACACCTCACTCTCAAGGCAAGAAAAGACCCATGGAAGGTGGCATCCCCAACCAAGAAGGCCCTGTTGGAAGCATTCAACTTTGAGCTGCACGCCAGCCTCAAAGGCCAACCGAGGCCCCATGTCTGAGATGCAAAAGCCCACTGTAAATCCACGTTCAGTGTAGTGAGCCATCCACTGATCCAGGTAAAGAGCCAGGAAGAGGTGGAGCACAGGCAGGCAGACTGGGGAATGGGAGGGAGCGAATCTAATGCCTGGTGGTCCCTGCACCGCCGGCGGGGGAAGCGGATGGGGGAGCATCCTTCTTGTTTGGATGAGTGCCCCCACCCTGGCCTGAGTGACAGAACAGAGTTCCCCCGAGGCAGGGGAGGACAAGGGGGGGGGACCAGGCAGCCTTCGCAACTGTGTTCAAACTTGCACTGAGCCCATTGGCACTTGCCCTGGTTGAACTCCCGGCACACCAGCTACCTCAGATCCTTTTTCCCTTGCCCACAAAAAAGCTTGCTAGCCTCTGTTCTACCCTTGATGTGTGGACCAACAATCACAAGCCAGAGCTTGTCATTGATCAAGTCCCAGCGTGCAGACTCACTCTGCGATGCTTGCTTGTGGAATGCGCAGTCATATTCAATGGCTACGGACTCCCCCGCAAGATACCTGGCATTGAGGACGTTACCCAGATGGTTGGAAAGGTGCCAACCTCTTTCAGGATACGCTGCCGAGACTACCCCCATGAAAACATTGTAGTCCACCAGCCAGTTGCTGGATGTGCGTTCAGCCAACTCAGTTTTATCCTCCTTTTTATGCTTTTTACTGGACCAAGGTACACACCCTTCTTCTCCTTCGGGCTTGAGGAGAGAAAAAACATCCACATAATAACCATCCAGAATACGTTCCCTGGTCTTTTTGTCAAGATGCATCCCAGGGGAATCCTTGTGATCCCCAAAGGCAGCAAGAGACGCCCCCCCACTGGTACATGGTGATTTGTCCCACACGGCCCTAGGCCAGGTGCCCTCCTAATTCTCACCCAAGCACCTGTGGATGACCCAAGCAGGAAGCCCCAGCACATGGGCTGCAGCCTTCCAGTACTCTGGAGCCTGATGCCTGTCAGCTGTGGACTCACCCAATGCCCCACCATTGTCTGAATCCCCTCTGCTCCTCCTTCTGCACCACTTGTTCTTATTCCTTCTCTTCCTTCTGCCACGCCTCTCCCAGCTGGAGGAATCTGAGCTAGAGTCTGATGAGGAAGAGGTGCTGGAAGGTGATGAAGATGGAGATCGCTGTCAACGGTCCTGCCATGCCCAAGGCTGTTCTGAAGGTGTGGCAGCCTCACTCCGAATTACATGGGGCAGGGGGGCAGGCACAGACCACATCTCCAGTTGTTGCACTTTCTCCACCAATAACTCAATGGTCTGTGCACGACCAGCCAAGACTGCATCGCCATGTGGAGCAGAGTCCCTTGCCGCTTTGTAAGCACCTCAGGCTGCTCTATTGAGTCAAGTCCACCTAGGGGCTGGGGCCAGGCAGGCCCAGCATTTTATCTGCCGCCCAGCCTGGCTCCAAGTGTGAGGCAGAGGCTCCTGCACAGGAGGCACCCACTTGGGAGGCATGTTCAAGAGCTGCAGGCATGAAGGGTCTCAGCACAAGGGAGGACGGCGGTACTAGCAGAAGTGAGTGGAAGGGACAAAGGGACTGAGAGACCGTGCCAGCAGGGTAAGTGGGGGCAAAGGCAGCCGAGAAACCTGGGGGAAAGGCGGATGCCAGCAGGCCACTCTGAGGTGACATCCCAGCCCTGACGACTCACTACTGGCTATGGGCCGGCTGGGACCATTGTAGCGACTCCCTGCCCCTCCCAGAATGGCCGACTGGCCACTACCGCTGCCACCCATAGGCAGCCCAACCACTCCCAGGCCCAAGGGAAGGGAGGTCCTGACCCCAACCGACCTTGCTGCCTTGCCACTCCACCTAAAGGCCTAGGAGTACCTGTGCTCATCGCCTACTGCCGCTTGACTGCTGCCGCTCCCACTACCGCCGCTGCTCTAAAGCCACCATGTTCCACCATTGCAAGATCTCACCAGCAGCCCTTCTCATCCACCGCTGCTGCCGGTGTGGAACGAGGAGCATGAGGAGCTAGGAAGCAGCACGGAACTGGAGTGCTGGCCTCCCAGGCGGCCACAGGGGAGGCGACCCCCTACAGCCGCCAACCAGGCAACAGCAGCCAACCGGAGTGCAGGAGGTGCACTCCGATTGGCTGCCACTTCGCGGACATCCAGGGATCCCTCCCCGGAAATGGCCCACCCCTCCGACCTGCAGGAGGCTGGAAGGGCCTCCATCCTCCTGCCGCCCAAGCTCCACCCTGCAAATGGCACCACAGGGTGAGTCCTGCAGTGCGTGTATTGTAGATACAGGGATATGCAAGTTTGGTTTCCTTTAGTTTGGACTGATATCATTCTCTTATCTCTTTCTTTCTCAAAACACACACACACACAAACGTACACACCAGGAAGCAAAACTAACCATCTAGAGTTCCTTGTGAAACGTTTATTTACAGACTTAAAAAAATGCCTCTTATTTTTAACTCATGTTCATTTGAGTTGTGCTGCTTTCTAGCTGGGATGAGCAGTCTTTGTGGCAGCTCCATTAATTCCAAATGAATTCATTTTAATCAGTGTTATTACAGTGAATTGCAAATCCATTTCTAATGATCAGTCACTTTAAATAAAAGGTGTAACCATTTTCTGGTACGGTGTGATAATGATATAAATTTAATCCAAAATAAATAAAAAAAATCCCCTAGAAATAAATTCAAATGAGAATTAAAAATGACTAGCAAGGAAATTTAAATTTAAGCCTTTTACTGTTGACGAATGCCCTCTGGATTCTCCTCAAGGGCATCTTTAAAGTGCAATTAATAAAATATGTAATTATGTTTTTAATCTATGTTTAATTAATTTTTTGCAATTTCTTTTTTCTTTCTTCAGGTTTTATAAGCCAGCTAAAAATATTGCTTTAGGCTGGCAACAGACTTAATGGTTTGCAACTAGTAAGTTTTTCTTTCACCAATGAAAAAGTTTAGTGGTTTTTAAACTTTAAGGAAAAGAGTCAATGTCTCTTCCCCAACTCTGGTCACACTGTGGTTTCAATTATAATTCCAGGACTACCTTCCTGTTTTCAAATCAAAACAATCACCTCTTTGGACACTAATATTAGAACAGACTACCAGTCACATGGTAGCCCATGACTTGAAGAATATGGATGTACCTAATTTAAAAGGCAGTATATATTACTTATATTTTAAATTCCCTAAACTTAATTAGGTTATAGAAATATGTTTTAAAAATCATTCACTTAAAGATTTAGATGGACAGATTGTGTATTTGGAAGTTACATTCCCACCCGCTTCCTTCCTTTATTTAATTTATATCTGGTCTTTCTCCCCCTATGGAGAGAAATAGGAGTATTTCCTTCTAAAACAGGGGTGAGCAAAATGTGGTCCTTAGTCCATATGTGGTTTCCAAACCTAACACCTCCTCCCCCTCATTTTTGTATTTTTTTAAAAAATGGATGAAAAGGGAATCCTGCACTATCTAGGGGCAGTGAGGAAAATTTTCACCATTATTTGAACTCCTTCTGGGTTGTTTCTGTTCAGGGGGGACCTTTTCCCCCAAACTGGTCATGACTTATCTTGGATGTAAAGAAAGGACCTACACAATGTCATAGTCCTGCTCTCTGAATCCTGGAGAGTGCTGTTCTTCCAAGTCCACAGCAAAGAATGCACAGCCCCTGGAATGAACTGAGTCTACCTTTCCAAGGAAGTACAAGGAGACAAGTGTGGATTTTCAGAGGCCTTAAACCTTTGCTGTCCTCCCCCTCCACACACATTGTGGTTTTGATCTCAACAATCTGCTCTTGGATGATGAGAAAAGGAATGATACCTTCCCCACATCCAATTTGAGCCACATCCAGGAGCCAATTTGAACACTTCTCTTCCATGCAAAAGAACACACCTTTCAGCCTGAAATAGCTATAGACACCTATACTCTATGACCCTTTCCGCAACTCACCTTTTTGTGGAGCTGGGGTGTGGGGATTGCGCGAGCAGCCTCTAGCGAGAGGCTCTCGCGTCCTGGTTCCTCAGCTCCACTTGCACGAGAGCCCCTTCTCTTCCTTCTGCAGTGCAGCCTGGGATTTTCCCATGCTGCACTGGGGCAGGAAGCGCAAGCGCTGCGGCTCTGAAGCTCCGCACACACGGCAAGCCGAAAATGAAATAGTGCATGATCGGCGCCTGCCAGGCCCTGGAGCGCCACGTGATTGTGAATGCGTCTTGTGGACCACTGCTTGCAGTCGAATGACAGTCCAGGGGCCCTTTCGCATGGCAAATGCCATGCGAAAAGGGCCTGCATGTCATTTTCATAACAATTTTCCACAGAAAAGATAGGCTCCTATGCCATATCTGAATAAGTGGAAATTCTGTTTGGAAACTCTGAAACTGTAATGCAGAGCTTTCCAAACTTTTCATGTTGGTGACACACTTTTTAGACATGTATCATTTTGCGGTACAGTAGTTCAGTTTTTCTAGCAAACCAGAGGTTAAACTAACACCTTATAACAAACACTTCTAACAAACTAACCCCTTATAAGAGATATGGACACATACATAAATTTTAATAACAAAATGTATGAGGACACATATCTCATGGAAACATTTTATATATTTTTAAAAATATATGATTTATAAATAATAAAATACATTTCCAAGATTGTAGGCAACACACCTACACACTTCAGGCAACACACTAAAATGTTGCAGCACACTGTTTGGAAAGCCCTGCTGTAATGGTTTCTGTTGCACAATCCTCTCTGCTGCTATTATTTTGAATTTTGCCCAGTTTTCTCAGAAGGACCAATTAGTCCTTGACACTTTGTTTTATTTTACAAATAAATATGTAAATTACTGGAAATTCCCTTAAACAAATACACACAAACCCCTCTCTCCCTCAAAATTTAAAGGTGTATAGCACAAATAACCTACTCCTGTATATCTGAAATTTGTCTCAAAAAGCCATCACTGGAAACTTGCGTGGCTTCATATTTCATTCAAATTCTGGCAATCACAAACAAAGTTGTTGCTGGTTTCCTAAAGTGTTTCATTGGAGCCTCAAAGGTTTTAATTTCTTAGTTAACACTGGACCTCAGTCAAAGTGGGTAGGCTTCTGAGATGAATCCTGGTGGTTTTTGATTTCCCAAATTAGGGTCTGAACCAAATCTAATGACCAATGTACTCCACTTAGTTCTTTAAGCACCGAGCACCTTGTATCCACATCTTTTTATATCTAGCTGAGGATCATGTATTTTCCCAGAATTGTGCTGCTTTTAGCAGCAGATTTGGGAAATTCTTCCCTACTTTGTCCACCTCGTAGGCCTCCATAGCACTAAAAATATACTCCAGACAGAGGTGCAAAAAGCAGGGGAATAACCTTCTCCTTGTTGGTAGGAGGAGTGGGTCTTAAAAAGTGGCTGGAAATAGTACCATTTTCAATTTAGATTTACAGTTTTGCAAAACTGTTTGCCCCAACCAACTCCATCTATAGCATCTTGGTCCCATTTTGCATCCCTCGCTGTAAAAAATAAACTCTGCTTTATTTTATAGTAGCATTCAGTATTTGCTTATATCACATGACTGAAGAAGCCAAACCATTCTGGAAATCTTCAAAGCGAAGTGTTCCAATTAAATTCTGAATGAATAAATACCATCAAAGCTTGAAGAAGGCCATCAAGACAATTTGTTCATATGACTGCCAGCAAAGTCGTTGTGTGTATACTTGGCCAGAGGTAATGAAGCCATAAACTCCAAGCAAAGTAAAATGTAGCCATGCCATATTTCAGTACAGCAGAATCCTTGAACTTAGATTGAACTCTGACCATGTGCAGTCCACTGAGAACAAAGCTGCATTTGCTGTGATCCTCCAAGCAGATATTCTCATCAGAGTCACAGATTGTACAGTCTTGACATATGAGACCAAGTGTCAGACAATTCTCCTTGTATTGTATTTACATAAAGGGTACTTGTAAATTCAGAGGCCAGCACCTGAATTCTTGATTATGTTGCCTTTGCAATACAAGGGGTTCTTCTTTTATTTAAGCTAGGGCAGTAAATGCATAATTCCACTACCATAACTATAGATCCAGGAGCTAGAAAATAGCTATACAATAACTGGACTTCCAATATTTAAATCATCCATGATCAATGCTCCACTTCCTACCTATCCTCTAAAATAGTGCTACACAGCATGGTGGTGCTAGACCAATACTGGTTCCTGAGCCATTGGATGCCAGTTCTTGTCAAATTTCCCAGAAAGAAAGAAACAATTTTACCCAATGGGCACAAATTTAGTGTTGCTCCTGACACACTGGGGGAAAAAAAAAATCTACTGGTCCCCTACATCAGATAGTGTGAGAAAAACTTCTGTAGAAGAAGGGAGCTATCTCACCACAACCCTCATAAAAAGCTGAGGGCACAATTTTTTAAAATGTTACGTTGTAAAAATATTATACTCTTAATACATATAACAATGCTAACTGAAGTTTGAAGACCAGAGACTGATTGTAGTATGGTACTCAACTATAATGGTACTCAACTATTTCTCAATCTCTCTCTAGTTGTACAATAATACATCCCAGGTAAAAACAATAATTTATGTTTCTTCTTCATGGTCTCTGTGACTCACACAAATGGCCACCTGCACCTGCACAGTGCACAGTTCGGAACCTTCTAGAGCCTGAGGACAAGCGTTGTGGTGAGAACCCTTCCCCATCCCCTGAGACTATATAGCTACCTTCCCACCAAAACCCTCAGTTCCTTTTTGTCCTCTTCAGCAGCAGCACTATTAGGAGCCTTCTCAGAGAGATTTTTTTTAAAAAAAAATCAATGTACTTTGACTACCTTGCCATTTATGGGTTGTTTTGCATTTTGGCTTTATCTTACTCAGGTGGTTTTTGGAATTTCTCAATCTTCCTTGCACATGGATTTTGGTATTGTACAAACAGCTCAGGTCTTCCCAGAGTATGGCCTTTGCATCAGTCTTTAAACACTGCTCCTCTTGTGGAGCCAAGATACCCGGCAAAGATGGACACTCAAAGTGCCTTCTCTGGTTAGGTGAGGACCACAACATCACATCTTGTTCTCATTGCCAACTTTTCACCCACAAACAAGGAGTAATAGAGCAGCCAGGCTCAAGACTTTGCCCTGGGAGAAGGTTTTGAGTGCTTCTGACATGAATAGGCCTCTTTGTACCATCTCAGTAATAGCTGTGCATGTGGGGCAGCAGTTGACCTCTGGAACCTCTGCTATGGCTGGTCCATCTTCTGCAGTGAGATCATCTTCAGCCATCAAGAACAGGGGAGACTCGGGCAGACCATCCACCTTTGGGCCCTACCTCTCTGCTGGCCACAACACCATCTCAACACCCCATGATCTTGGGACAGTTTTGGTCTGACCAATGAGAACAAAGGAACTACCATTGAGGCCTAGGTACCAGTCCCAACAGACTTGCAGTTCTCCAGATTCAGACCACGTGGTTTCTAGAGAGAGGAGGTGCATCCCCGTTACAATGGGAAAGTCAATTCTGCATACTTCTACCAAGAAGAGCAAGTAGAAGAGGTCTAAACTCTTGTCATGACTTATGGGAGAGGACTCAAGAACAGCTTCTACTGGTACCAGAAACTTTGGAGCCAACAGAGCTTCACTCTTCTCCTCAGGAGGCTCTGGCTTCAGTGCCTTCAGCAACCTCATCATGGTCCAGCTCACTTGCCAGACCTGATTGAACCTTGGCAGCCTCTGATGGAGAGATCTACTCTTCACTGGGCTGACATGGAGTTTCCTCATGAGACCATTCTTCCCCTCGATCTCATCACACTCAGATCAGCAAGTGGAGACTGTGAACCCACAGGACAGGCCTCAGCTTCCACCTTCTCCTCCACATCATCATTGCTGTGTGTCACCACCTGGTTTTTCCAGATGGCTTACACTCAGCACTGTAGTCCTACAGCAAGAGCCCTTCAGAATTGAACCCCTTGGTGTGGGGATAGAGACAGCTCCTACACCTACTCTTGGTACTCATTCTATGATGTGCCCAATTTCTCACTGTCACTAGAGGATTATTATACCAAGAGACATCACCATCATCAATGGTACTGTTATGAGGAAGAAGCTTATTATCTCCTGTGTCGCTACTGATAACTCACTACCCATAGCCAGTCTTGGTCCCTCTCTCCTTCAAGATTGCCTTCTAGGAAGAGGCATCATCTGGAAACAGTTACTGCTTTACCCATACCAGAGGCTGCTCATGCTACCTCTCCTCAGAGTAGTGCTGAGTGGATCCAAGAGACCAGAGCGAAGCCTTCACTGACACCTCATGCCTACTGGCATGTATTGCCTCCTTCCCCCTCAGGCTTGTCAAATTCTAATTCCAAGTTGGTGTTGGATCCTGCTCAAACCTTTCTTGTACCTGGGTACCTTGGATTGTGATCTAACCTCTCCTACTGATGATGTGAGATCATTTGCCAACTAGATGCTCTGCATGGCTTGGTTCCTAAACCTACAGGTAGAGCAGCAGAGGGAGAATGTTCAAGACCCAATATTTCAACAACTACAGGATCAGCCAAGCTTCAGATGAAAACTTTGTAAGCCTGATTTCTGAGGAATTTTGGCCCTCTTTGACATCGTCCTTCTAGGTTTCTCATTGTACCGTGGTTTGTTCTCTGCTCCCTCAGGTGGTGGCAAAGTGCTCAAATGCCCTTCCAGGCATGCCTTTTCTGCCCTGACCTCCATCATTAGCAACGACCACAGATGCTTCTCTAGATGGTTGGGGAGTGCATCTAATGGCTTGATGGTCAGAGGTTGATGGTCAGGCTTGGAGAAGATGTTTCACATAAATGTCTTGGAGCTCCTTGTGATCATCAAGGTAATCAGGGCATTTGAGGATCTTCTGCAGGGAAAAGCTGTGCAAGTGATCATAAACAACACCATGGTCATGTATCATCTCAACAAGCAGGGGGCACATGCTTCTCAACCTTGAGCTTCTGTTCTGAGACTGGTGTGTAGAAAGGTGGATATTACCCACAGCGATTCACCTGTGTGGTGATCAAAACATCATGACAGACATTCTCAGCCACATTCCTCTGTCCTGCTACAAATGCAGGCTGCATACAGATACCCTGAAGAAGCTTCCAGGCCTGGGGCACTCCTCTAGTAGACCTTTTCACATCTCCTCTCAACAAACAGTGCGACATCTTTTCCTCTATGACTAGTGGAGACAACAGATCACTGGGGGATGCATTCCTATACAGCTAGACAGGACCTGTTGTTTATTCTTTTCCACTATTCTTTCTTTTCATCAAGGTGCTGTCAAAGAATCAACAGAACAGGGCCAAAGCCATGTTGATCACCTCATGGTGGTGAAGGCAACTGTGGTTTGCTCCTCTGATGATGCTCTCACAGGGTCGATATCAGAGGCTTCCATCCAGACCGAACCTATTTATCATCCACAAGGGCAAGGTGAGACATCTGGACATTCCATCCCTCAAACTCACAGTGAGGAATCTACTTCCCTAAACTCACTATCTTGACTGGTGAGGCACATCATTGAGGCAAAGCAGATTGAGCCAGACACCTCTGGTACCATTGATGTTCTAGACTTCCTTGAGTCACTGTCAGATAAAGGATACTCTCTTTCTTCCATAAAGTGCTATCTCTCAGTGATATCCTGGGATATGCAGAGACAGGGGAAGACCCTCTCATAAAAGGATTCCTGAAGGGTTACAAGAATCTTCATCCTCCTATCTCAGCCCCCATACCAAGCATGGAATTTGCAGCTCATCCTATTCTAGCTCTCAAAGAGGCCATTCACATTGAGAAGGGTGACCAAAATGTTGAAGGGTCTGGAAGCCATGCCCTATGAGGAAAGGCTTAGGGAGCTGGGTATATTTAGTCTGCAGAAGAGAAGGGGGGGACGTGAAAGCCATGTTTAAATATCTGAAGGGATGTCATGTTGAGGAGGGAACAAACTTGTTCTCTGCCACTCCAGAGACTAGGACAAGGAGCAATGGATTCAAGCTGCAGGAAAGGAGATTCCACTTGAACCTCAGAAAGAACTTCCTGATGGTCAGAGCTGTCCAGCAGTGGAATATGCTGCCTTGGAGTGTGGTGGAGTCTCCTTCTTTGGAGGTTTTTAAGCAGAGGCTGGATGACCATCTGTTGGGAATGCTTTGATGTGTTTTCCTGCATAGCAGGAGGTTGGACTGGATGGCCCTTTTGGTCTCTTCCAACTCTATGATTCTATTATTCTAATAATCAAAAAAACATAGTCAGTCATTGTGAGTTTTTGTTTTGTTTTGTTTTTGCATTTTTCAGGAAAAGTGTTTGCAAAAAACAATTCCTTCAATCTTTTTGCAGAAAAGTCCCAAAAGAAGGAAGGAAGGAAGGAAGGAAGGAAGGAAGGAAGGAAGGAAGGAAGGAAGGAAGGAAGATGTGTAATACTCCAACCTCTTACTCAGCAGGGAGAAATCTTTGGAAACAATTCATTCTTGCATGCAAGAATGAAATAAACAAAGATGGACTGGAATTCCCATTAGTCCTCACATTGGTAAGAGTAAGGCCGATGCAATGGAGAAACATCTGGAGAGATAAAAACTGCCCACTCTTGCAATGAAAAAAGAATGGATCAATATGAGAAGCAAAATTAAATCAAAATGTACATAAGAATCTGGAAAGCTAAACACTTTTATATTTGCAGGCAAAACAAACAAAAACAGAGGGGTGGGGAAGGGGAAGGGGAAACCGGCCGCAGCCTTGTAAAATGAAAGTAGAACATAATTATCATGGAACATAGTTTGCTAGACACTTAAAAGTATCAAGCTGGCATCAGGTGAATGTCTCTCAGGGAAAAGTGCTATAAGGGGCATTGAAGAATTTAATTGTAGAAGATGACTATTAAACTTGGGAACAGGATCTGAAATGTGTGAGTATGCTTCTTCCAAGCTAATATAAATAAGGCACTTTGCTGTACCCTTCTTTTCTTGATGGTAACAATCCCACAAGCTTGATTTTGAGTTGAAAGAGTTATTTTTCCCTTTAAGGATCAAAGACTGAACTGGAGCACTCTAGTGTTTAAGGTACAAGAAGGATCTATCAATGTGCCTATGTTTTAGGTTTACATGAGAGGAATGATTTGTAGTCTAAATTCCTTCATTTTATGGAGGTTTAGCTCCAATCATAACATTTTGTTATCAACCATTTTTTACCTCCATGCAGAATTTCTCTCCTTTTTGAAACATGGGAAGGCATAAGAGGAAAAACCATAAATATAAGGGGATAGAAGAGTTAACAGGTACCAATTTTTCACCAACCAGTTGCATCTGGATCTCTAAGGAAGCCAAACCCATTCACAAGGGAGAAGATGTTGCTATTGTCATTTACACTTCTCTCTTTAAAAGACAAGTTTTGCATACTACATAGTGTTACTCATAAATAAGCCCTCATAGGGTATTAGTGTGCTACTCAAAGTTTTCCCCAGGAAACACATACCAGGATCAGAGGTTGTCTGCCAACAGCTAGTTCTTACAGAGGACGAAAAGGTCAGAAAACTCCAATTTTCTCTCCATAATTGCCTCTCTGCAGTTTTCACTTAGGTACTAGATACAAGTAGGAATTTCAAACTTTTAGAATATGACACAATTGAGAACCAGAACTGCAACATCAGTGAGAAACAGAAGTAACAGCAAAAATAAAATAAAAAGCACACCATTCTCTACTCTTTTCTATGTGGGAGATAATATGGAACCTAGCATAATGTATAACTGTGTGGTAGATAGAGCCACCATATAAGTAACTAAAGAACTTATTTGTGAATTGAAGTAGTCATCTCTAGCTTCCAGTTTGCATTAGTTTGTTTTGCTTGTTGTAGCCCACTCTCTAGAACTGATCGTCAATATTACAATTTCCTTACCCAGTCTTCTAAAAATGTCATAATCCCAACTGGCATGGCTTGCTGTTGTATAGCATGGAAGAATGAAATAACATACTACATCTGTCAGCTGGGCACAGCTATAAGTTTATGAGTCCTTAGAAACAATATGTTGAATTTAATTGACTGCAGTGTTCTGGAATGTCTCTTCTTGTTAACAAATCTACTTTTTCTTAAACAAACAAACATAATTTCATGTTCTGATCTGGGTAGATTTTACATCAGTATATCTCATTGTAAGTTGTTGCTTAGGGTCCTTGGTCATGTTATGAAATAGTGTATGCAAAACCTTTAGGAGAGTTTGATAGGCAGAGGTTATTTCCGCTATGGCACCCTTGGTGAGGGCCCCCAGATATCCCTTTTGATATCATTTAATTTGGCCTTAGCTGGACTGGCTCGCAGTGACCTCATCTCACGTGTCTGCAAGTTCTCTGGACAAGCATGGATGGAGTGCAGCCATTAATGGTTTTCATTCCATTCTCCATTGAAGCCAGCAACTCAAATTTCACCCGAAGCTTTAGGGAACTTCCCGCCACAAACTCCTCAATAGCCACACGGCTTTCAGTCAAGTTACTCTTTTATGTTGGGCCATCAACGTCTCGGCTAGAGTATTGTCTTTACATGCAAATCCCATCATGTTAACGATGACCTCACCAGATCCCTTGTCCAGCACTGAAATCTCTTTTGTTCTCTTTGGGATTGCCATAACCGAAAGGCACAAACCTCCCTATAGAAACCCTTCATTTTTAACCAATCTTTGGATCACCTTTGACTGCCATCCTGCCCTGCTGCTGGTGTGTTTAAAGGACACCCCTTGGCGTCCCACGTTGAGCTTTCTTCCCCGAATCTCCAACTTGTCCCCAGGACTACGGAACAGGTCGTATTGCCTTCCCTTGCAACTCTTTTTCTTTTCCAGTTAGTTAGTTTATGTTTGTCTTCTGTGTTTTGTTCTCAATAAAGAATTGTTTTTCATCTGTAAAACCTCATCTAGCCACTCTCTAACCCGCCGCTGTATACATAGGGTGAAAGATCTAGCTACGTTATTCTGCCTCTCGCTAGCAAAACCAGTGCTCTGAGTTTGATTTCCCCACCTTTGGTATTTTAATTGGCACAGTAGGGCGCCCCTAGCAGGACTCCCCAATTTTCAGGGTAACAAGGTGAATTGCTGATCAAGTGGTGATAAAAATGGAGAGTTGTGGAATGTTATGACCATTTGTCAACACCAGTGTGGCACTTGGAATGGAAAAGCCTGGGACAAAGATGGTAAACTGTGGAGAAAGCAGATTGCCTGCCTTGCAGCTTTCTGTAGTTCAAGAGACATCATTCCCCCAATGTCACTGAGTCACCAGTTTGGGCTTTGGTAGCTGACCCAAAGACCAGACGAAGCTTTCCTGACTCTCCAGCTGGCAACTTCTGAGATGACTGCTCTTACCTATTCTTGCAAATGGTTGATTGAGCCCTGTCCAACCCTCAGCCAGAACTTGAAAACATCAGTTGGGAGCTGCTGGCTTCATACACTGTTCTCACTTCCAGTTGTGAGGGAGAGTTGTATGCAGGAGAATCTGATTATTTCTGATTACACCATAAAGTAGAACGTCAAGGGACCTCCCCTCAAAGGAGATGGGGCTTGGAGGTCTCAGTGGAGAAGGGAAGCCCTCAGCAGGCTAGATTCTGACCTTCTGTGGACTGGATTATTTCTGTGAGCAGGCAACTATCACTTCAGCCTAGGAGATGAGCAAGAAGAAAAAGTAAAACAAAACAAAACAAATAAAAAGACTATGAGAGCTGTGTTGTTTTGCTGTGTTCTTCTATGTATTGTTTTGGGGTTTTAAAAACTGTTTGACCAAAAAGAAGTTACTGTGTTACATTTTGGTAGCAGAAGATGGTTAGTGCAACTGTTTGCCACCATGAAGTGAGCAGACTTCATTTAGAGTCCACACCAAACTGATCACTTAAGATAGCCTCTGCGGCTGCCAGCTATGTTGGACCTTTTCAGACCATAATCAGTGAGAAGAAGAGGGATTCTAACAGGATGGAAAATCTGTATATTGAAATGGTGGGACAGTTGTGTTGAATGTTAGATCTCTGAAACGAGTATGGCGGATGAGTGGGTTGGAATTGAACTAATAGTGCTGAGGTACCTTATCTTCTTAAGCCTGATGAAAAATACTGATGGAGGTCTTTAAGAGATGAGACAGAGACTTTTTCCGCACCAGGCAATTAGAACAGGGCAGTGCGTCCTCTCACGGAGGTTGTCTGCACCTTGGAGTGGACAAGGAGCAGACTACTTACCGGAG
Source organism: Ctenosaura bakeri (assembly GCA_948474755.1). Taxonomy (NCBI): domain Eukaryota; kingdom Metazoa; phylum Chordata; class Lepidosauria; order Squamata; family Iguanidae; genus Ctenosaura; species Ctenosaura bakeri. The sequence continues at coordinate 17,679 of CAOLHI010003179.1, read as the reverse complement.
ATCCGCACCTCAGTCTGCTCCAAAACGACCCCAAGTGGTCCTCCAGCGTGTTTTTGAAAGACCAGAAAAAACAGGTCTTTATTTTCCTGGAATGCGCCATTGTGCTCCTGCTCCCTTGTGCAGATTTGCAGGCTCACACCAATGTGAGCCTGCGATCTGCAGAGGGCGGGTTTTAGGCATGGCGAGCTTCAGCGGTTGGTCAGGACCTATGACCAACCTGAAGCCTCCATTTTGGAAGCTGGAAGTCGCCATTTTGGAAGCTGGAAGCCGCCATTTTGGAAGCCAGAGCAGTGCGGATCTACAGACCTCGCACTGCTCCAATTCGCCCTGGACCAAGGAGGAGGCCTGCAGAAGGGCTTCAGGGACAGTCCATATTGCTTCGGACCCCAGAAGAAGCGGTAGGTAACGGCACGGAGCAATTCCCTTGCCTCATGCGGAAAGGGTTTAAGAGAGACAATAGCTAGAATAATTGCCCTCCAAATGAATTGGGAAAGATACATGCAAGGAAATTGCAACATGACCATGCCTAAATAAAGGAGGAGTCTTAGAGCTTATTATCCGGGGAAGGGTGCCACACAGCTCCATGTCATCTTCTCTAATGCTTCTTAGGCAGTTAAAGAAAGCACTCAAGATTTTCTGTTGCAGCTCAAGGTAAAATACACCATGCACTTCATAGAGGGAAGGCTCAACTTCTACATATCATCCTCCTTTGATACAAAGTACATTTTAAAGCTCAGTTTTCATGATATTAAGAAGTAACTTTGTACATACTTGCAAAAGTAGGACACTTACAGTAGAGGTGAAATTCTTCTGGGAAAGGTTTAGGATTGTTACTCTACGGAATAGAAAGGAACAAAGAAAAACAAACATGACAGTTTGTGGAGACATCAACAAGTTAACCAGCCATCTGTCCACACTGATGCTAAATTAGGGATTCCAGAAACATTGAGACTGTTTGTGGGGAACAGAACCATACACGAGTTGTTTTTTTATCTACATGGAGACAGTCATGTAGGGATGGGTGGTGATGGGTATGGTCTGCCCCCGGAAGCAATTTTTTGGGGGTGCTGCAGCTCCTTGCTTACCCTCCTCCACTCATTGTAGCCCCACCTCGTCTGTCATAGACCCGCCCCATCCATCATAATCATGTCCTCACACTCTATAGCCATGTACCCACGTGCTGTAGCCACACCATCACCCCTCCATCCCTCCCCTCCACACACTCCAAGCTCCACCACTGCATGGAGGAAACTGAAGAAATCAAGTTAAGTCTTGTCAAAATCAACATACCTGAAGAGTTTGATTTCTCTGATAGTTTGCTAGGCACTTCTCCACCCTGTTAGCAGTATCAGGCTCAGGATAATACAACAAAATCTAGAAGCAGTGATACCTTTATTGGGCCAAATCCAAATCATTAAATATATCATGCAAGCTTGCTATGCTTCACTGACTTCATCATCAGGCAACTAGGGACAAAGAGCAAAGAGCAATAAAAGAACATCTTCTGGATGATATTTTAATAAATCAGAATGATGGGGAAAGGAGAACTCTAGACGTAAAAAGAAGTAAGCCGGTGGGCTATACTAACACAACCTATAACCCATTAAGCCAATCAGCTACATATTGTAATGCTTGACAAGCCCAACCCCGCAGTTCATGAAATTCCAGGCAGGCAGAAAAACTATATGGTTTATCAAGCTTCTAGCAAGCTGCCACACAAATCACAAAGGCCCTGTGGACCAACAGTAGAGGAAAACCTACTGTAATGGAAAGTAGGGGCACAAAATGCTTAACCTGCTGATGTTTCAGATGTTTTCATTTGTCAGTCCATCCATCCATCAGTCTAGACAAAAATAGATATGGTTGCATTTCAGTCCCAAGGAATGCAAAATTTTGCCTTCTGAATTGTGAAGTTCAAATGACAAACTGAACACCTATCTCATTCCAAGTATGAGGGTCAGTACACCAGGGAGACATGGAGGGGAAGAAGGAAGCCACCTATCCCTATGTTTTAAATGTATGGTAGACTGTTTTAAAAGAAAAAGAAAAAAGAAAATTGGAAGTTGTTCAGCAGCAGACATTCAGATGACAAACTGAGTGGTGAAAAGTTGGCCATGTACTGCTAGATCCAGTGAAAAATAGGAAGGTTAGACTTTGCCAAGGAAGGAATTTGATTTTGAATTCAGGGACTGTAATACATTTGTTTAGGCATATAGATGGATGGATAGACAAACAGGCAAATGAATGGATGAACAGATACTGATGCCTGTGTGCACATACACATACTCATTTCTGCAGCACATACAAGAGACCTCTACCACTCCTAGCTTCATCATAGTATACCAATAATTTCTTTTAATGTTATAATATAAGCTGATATTACAGGATGTAGTCCCAAAACCTGTTAAGAAATTTTCTCTAAAATCGGTTTGTGTCTGCTTTTTCCAGGTCAAAAAATGGATTGCTTTTTGGTAAGTCAAAGGATGCAAAATTTTAAAACTAGTAGCACAGGAAATTAAAAGCATCACACAAATTACTCCAGTCCCCAGTATAATTTAAAAGTCCCTCTGGGGCCACCTGATACACACTGCTTTGATCTCCCCTTCCCCTTGTAAACCGCACGTAACCCTCACTCCCCAAATTAAAAACATACAGGTTTTTTTGATCTCTAGCCACCATAGTGGAAAATTCATTTGGTTCTGCTATGCCCTATGGCTCCATCCTCTGCTCAAGATGATTCTTTTATTTTCCACGGTGATCTGACTGAATTAGTCAGTGAAATGACCTTTCTTCCTTTCTTTCTTTGCAGAAGGAACAGGCTTATATTTGCTGGTCTTGTTCACTGTGAATTTTGAGCAAGAAGAGTATTTGCTACCTCCAAAGTCTTTACTTAACATGATGGCAGAGCTTTCAACTGATCTGCCAGGGCTGTGGCCCTCATTATAGTTTTAAGGCATGGGGATATTTAGTTATGTTGCTTTCATGTTTGAAAACATAACAAGGGAAAAGAACTGTGCGTGTATTGCATTGCAAGAAAGACACAAACACATGTAGACAAAGAGAATTCCTTAGGCCCATTTGAAGTAATGATCTAATCACTTGAACCCATGACTTAAACTATAACATGATAAATGATTTTATGACTTAACACAGTATTTATTAACCAAAAAGAGGAAATTTAAAGTTGGTGATAAGGAAATACTTATTTTATAAGTTTATTATATAATGCCAGGAAAATTAAGATGTGAACCCAAACTATTCTTCTCTGTGCAGTGATGCCCACTGAAATTTCTCACTTAAGGTTGTATAATAGAGGAAAGTGAGGGAAGTATTACTGTTCTCTTGTGTCCCAGCAGGGGTAGCATTTCCTTCAGATAGCCCACTGTTCCTTCTTATGTGGGTCAGCATTGGTGCAAGTTTCTTCAGTTGAAGATTCTTGCATGGCAGAAGCAGAGATGGGACAATTAGTAGGAAAGAATTAATACACCCAATTCATTATTAAAAAGCTTAAGAAATCCAATTACTTTACATTAGAAGTTTGGAGAAATTAACTATTACGTTTAAGTCCAATTTAAGGTTAAATAGGGATCCTTACCAGAATGAAATAGAAAAATGCCATCACTGTTGCCCTCTTCCTTGTCCCTCACTTGAGCATTGGAGTAAAGGAAACAGCTGCATTTTGTTTCATTTTTTGAAAATCACAATTCTCATTCAGCACACTAACAACTCTGATCTTTGGCCATTTCTGCACCGGGCATTTAAAATGGTGCAGAGCGACCTCCAACGGAGGTCTTCTGCACCACAGAGTGGACTGAGGTGGACTACTTTTTGTAGTTCCACACCTCAGTTCAGTTCTGCACGACTGGAGCTGGTCACACAGCATGCTTTTTAAAAACCTCTTTTTTGAGGTTTTTAAAAAGCACAGAGTGGGCAACTCCGTCACGCTCCATCACCACACTCCGGAGCAGATTTGCAGGCATGCGCAAGTGCGTGCCTGCAGATTTTCTAGGGGGCAGGTTTTTGGCTGGCGAGATTCTCCAGTTGATGGAGAGCCTCCACCAACCAGAATCCGCCATTTTGGATGCTGGAGAACTGCGGAGCAACGAACTTGCGCTGCTGCTCTTTGCGACGGACTCGCCCAGATGCAGGAAATATCCAGTGAGTCCCATTTCTGCCCATTTCTGCCCAATTCACACCCCACATGTGGAAAGGGCCTTACTTTCCTTTTCTCCCTCCCATATATACTCCTTTCCTTAAATCCCACTTCATTAGTTCACTGAATCCAACTCAGATCCCACCAAGAGTCCCAGGACATAAGCTGCAAAAACTCTGCTTGCTGAGAACAGATTAAAAGTTCTGTTTTTTGATATATCTGTGATCCTTTCATACCTGACAATCAATCAAAGTTTGGCCATGAACCAGAGTACTGTAGAATGAAACCATTAGAAAAGAGGAGCAGGAAGCCTTTCACAGTAAATCCATATTAATTATGAAGTATAGTCATCCCTCCACATTCGCTAAGTTTAGTGGCACAGGACCCCCATGAAAGTGAAAATATATAAATAACTCTAGGTCCTCCCAGACCATATTTAAAACAAAAAAAAAGTATGATCACCATATTCAATGCATCATGAATTCCTCTGAGGCATCAGGGTTTCTTCACAAGGCAGAAGTGGGTAGCTGGTGGAGCTCACTGCCACATCCACTGCTGCCCCACACCATTTTTAATAGGAATTTACAAGCCTCATTCACAGTTTATCAATCTCAGGAGGCTTGCAGTCCCTATTAAAAATGGCATAGAGAAGCAACAGAGGTGACAGCAAATAATCTGTGAATAATCAAATTGGCAAAAGTGAAACCTGCAAATGAGGTGGGCTGACTTGTACTGATAAAAACAATAAGGTGTCCTTCAAGATTAAAACATTTCCACTACAACTCTATACATAGAAGTAAGTGTCACTAAGTTTAATGGGACTTTATCCCAGGCAGATATATATAGAGATTTCAGCCTGATTGTTTCACAAAGTGTTGGTCAAAGTCCACTTCATTAGTTGCATGAAGTGGTGAACTAAAAAAATATTTATCCTGGGTACAAGTGGAAGATTTAAAAAACAAAGTATGGCCAAGTAAATCAAGTAATGCAGGGATAGCAACTGGTAAGTGCCAGAGCAATGTATAGTCCCAATGAATGTAAATTTCAATCAGCATGAGAACCTTTCCAAATACTTTCAGGGATCACAGATGGTATGGATTACCAAGCTAACCATTTATTTCCTCTTTTGCTGCCTATCAGGGTTGGTACTGGCAGATATAGAGTATAATGTAAAGGCAGTGAATCATAAATTATTTTGTTTACTTTTATTTTATTGTTGCTGCCTGACAGCGGGAAAGGTGCTTGTAGGATTTTCTGCCTCGTTTGCCAAATACCTTGGCCAGCATAAAATGCTACATATCTTAACATGGACAGGGTGGAACCATTTCCTACTGTGCCTCAGGTAGCAAAATGACTTGGGACACTCCTGCTGCCTTTGAATTCTCTAAGGGAGCACATATAGTACCACAGAGGTGTACTGCCTTTGATGGAAAATTGAGGAGGGGAAAAATGAAAATTTTAACAAGTCACATCCATTTATTCCTTAACTCTCTGTAAAACATACACATACATTTCTAGGCAAGGTTATACAGTTTTCATCTTGACTTAACATGAGGAAAACTGAAATATGTATTTAAATGTTAGCAGCTAAATTTACTGGATTTAAAAGTCCCTAAAGGTGGTGGGATCATGTCCATAGCATTTTAGAGTTTCTGTTACTCCTTTGCTAAAAGGAAAAGCAAATGGTCAAAACCAAAAGATTAAAGGTGTCTGTGTTTACTGTACCTATTAAGTGAATAAATACAAGAGGGTAACTTTGATGATTTCTGACCTGCATGAAAGGAAATAAAAGCTGCAGTCCATAATCCCTTGCAAGGTGAAAGAAGTCATTGTGTGAAGTTGTTATGAGCTCACTCACCCCCAAGTCTGATATGGTTTAAATTGGTGAAATATGATTTAATTGGCAAAACACATTAACTGGCATTGATATAAAATGGAACCTGAGATGACTGGAAGGTCAAGCTGGGCAGCAGAAACCTACTGACTGAACACATGCGACTACAGAGCGGGTCAGCAGTTCCCTTCTTGGAGTAGCAAAAGTCATTGTCAGGCAGCCTAAGCACATCACTGCTTTCTTTGCTGCTCTCTGGATCAGTATTTATCTCCTATCCTCTAAAAACTCCTCTGTCCACAACTTTCCTCCCATTAATGTTTGGTTAGCTCTTGTGTGAGTGTGTGAGTGTTTGGCTCTTTTGCATGCCTGAGTGATTTTCAATAAAACACATTTTGGAATCTCTGGCTGGTTCTTTCCTCAAAAACCCCACAAACATTGGTGGAAAAATCTTGTTAGGTTACCCTCCTCTTGGAAGCCTCCTATTTTGAATTAATTAATTCCTCACTGTCGTGTGGAGGTACTGGTATTGTGAGTGGACCCCAGTCACCCATGTTTGGGGGTAACAAAGTGAGTTATAATGGTACCCGAACTACTGAAAACTCTCCTCTCAGAGTTATGACAAATGTCGGCTCTGAAATCTTTCCAGTACCAATGAAAAATTCATTTACTCAGCAGTTTAATTTCAGGTATGTTTGCTTGTCTGTTCTATTGTTTTAGCTACCCATCAACTGTTTTTTTTTAAAGTCTTGTTTGCTTGCTTTTATTGTATATATTTTGGATAATCATTTTTTGCCATGCTCTTTGTATGCCATCTTGATACTTATAAGGCTGAAGGGGAGTTTTAAAATACATTAATAAGGCGATGGATAAAGAGGTAGGTACATAGGTAGATGATATATATAGATAGATGGATGATTGATAGATAGGTCAAGATCTGAGAATTGTTTCACAGCACTGCACTGAAGTAAAAGATCTTGGGATGCAGTTTTGGACTGCATACCACTTCACTGGAAATCCCTAACAATATTGCTTCTCCAAGCTACAGCTTGTTCTGCTAAACTGGCTGTATAGTAATAGCCACTATCTCTCTGAAAAACTCTGACAAAACTGGCATGGCCAACAAGGCAGTGAAGCGTGTCCAAGTAAGATTTAGCTTGTTGCTATTTCACACTTTTTTTCCAGTTGCAGTTGCAGAAATGGTAGAAAGGCATCAAGTGATTAAGAGTGGGAGGAAGTCTGATCAATGTGACTTTTATAAGACAAAGCATAGCAGGAACTCTAGGAAGGGCAAGGAAGGCAGACAGTCACAGAAACACTGTCCAGGTACCCTAAGGAAGGCAGGTCCATCAAAAGGATCTGGGCAGCCAAACAAGGACCAGAATCTGGCTGCCAATCACTCAGACAAAGACCTCATCACATAGTATAACCAGATTAGATAAAGGAGAAATTACAGATTGCTTAGGTGGAAACTATGCTGGAGCCTGAATGCAACTATTTCAGTTTCCTATTTGCTACATCAAAAGAAGACTGGGGTCTCCCACAATATTAGTCAACAACACTTTGAGATGTGGCTTACACTGTATTTGGGATGTTAAAGCTAATATCAGAAGGAGCAAGGCCTTCCTTCTTGTGACCCCAGAAGTTTGGAATGTACTTCGGGGGAAATACGTCTGGTTGTTTCTGCAATTTCACTCTTTCAAAGATGGATGAGAACATGTTTATTGCCCCAGACGTCTAGAGGCTATTTTTTTTATGAATACATGATGAGTAGGTGAGTGGGTGCACAAACACATGTATGGGGTGTCTGAAGTGTACATGCTGCTATGTTTGGTTTGATTGAGGCTGACGAAAATCAGCACAATCAGAGATAGCAACAAGAATCATGAGATTGGGGAAGAAGCTTAGCAGAGGGACCCTTCATGGGCCAAATTCCATTTTGTCAAAGGCAGTTATGAGGTCTGTGAACCAGAAGTTGTAATTCCCCTTACCTTCTGGAAAGAAGAAAAAAACAGAGACTAAGATGAACTGCTGTCTTGGTGTATCCTCCTCCAGTGGCATGGTATTGGCAAACTTTACAGCCAACTGTTCAAGCTGCTGGAGCTTATAAAAATAGGGTTCAGCATCTTGGAGAACTCCTTCACAGCCTTGATGAAAAGCTAGAGTGGATTCACTGCCCCGTGGACATGGGCACCACCACCTACCACTGCCCCATACAAAAATATATCAGGTGTTCAAACTCCCACCTTGAAACAGTCACTGGGACAATCCTTCCAGTTCAGTCCAATCTGAAGTCTTTATTTGCTTGACAATGGAGAATTTGAGGGCTGCAAAATGATATGTAAGAATTGCAAATTCTTAAACCAAAAAGAGTGTCTGATCACAAGAAGGAGGAGAATACAGAAGAGGAACAGACACATCCCAGTTTGGTTTTAGCTATTTAGCTATTCAATATGAGAATGTAACAGCATGGATTCTCTCTAAAGACAGATCTGAATAATTTCTAATATGGAAACAATATAAGCGGTTCTGCTGCAAACATAGGCAAAGGTGATCACTGGAGGTTTGAAACCAAGCCCTTTAATAACTTACAAGATCTGAATTAACCAGGACAGTTTCTTTGTATATGGAGGCTGTCTGATTTTTGTTTCATTCCATTAGACTGCTGAAGAAGGAGCTTTTATACACTAAGCGAGATCCTCAGTAGAACTGGGGAGCCATTTATCTCACATATTAAAGTCCCAGCCACTTGTGACCATGCAGCACTGATCATTTAAATCCCTGATGATTCCTCAGAGGGAATGAAGTGTGGCGCTTGGATACTAATGCGTCCCTGGTGATGCATTATTTTTAGTTCTTGTTTGGATTTGCTCATGCTTCCAAGAGTCGCTTGGCAAAGTAAGGTCCCAAGGCAGAAATCTTAAAGATAAGTGAGTGCCACTGACAAGTGGAACCCAATTGTGCCTCCTGGGAAAAAGCTGGCATAGCTCCTTCATGTTGGCAAGTTTAGAAAAATATACCAGCCATAAAGGAAGGGTGAGAGAAATATTGGATATTGGAGAAAATGCAGGGCCATAGTTCTCTGTGTGTCCTCATTGCTAATATCAAATCAAAATAGATCATTAGGGTAATCTGGGCCAGTAAAAGTGGGACCCTCCTACCAATATAAACAAATAAAAGAATCCACAGTCCTTATTTTTACATATTTTGTTTTGCAGTTCCTCCACTTCTGCATTTGTTTCTTAAGTCATAGGAGAATACAATGCATGGTGGCATGAATGACACTAGACATCAACATAACCTCCACATCAGGGCTGAGGAGACATGTGTCCTGGTCTGTCCCTTCTTCCAACTCTCTGTCCCAAATTTTGTAAGTTGCCAGTTGAAGGGGGCTCTGGAACTCCCTTCCTGGGTTAGACTGGGGTCCTGCTTGTTATCCTTCCAGAGGTAGGTGAAGACTTTTTTGTTTCTGCAGGCTTTGAGGGCTGATTGCTTAGGGCAGGAAGGGTCTTTCAGAATGTAGCATACTGCCTCTATCTGTTGTTTTGATTATCAATGGCTATGCTTTTAGCTGGATTTAATTTTATTGTTAGTTTAATTACATTCTTAACTTTTGTATGATGGGCATTTTAACTGTATTTATTTTAGCTTTTGTAAGCCACTTTGAGTTACAAACTGGTAAAAGGTGGGGTATAAATAATAATATTATTATACTAGGTAGCCATGACTTCTTATTTCTCTTCTAAACATTAAACTTTGATTTGCCACTACAATACTAGTGGTGGAGCTTGGCCCACCAGCAGCCATTTCACCTGCCCCGTGTCCTCTTGGACCAACATTACATAATAATAAAAAAATTATTCCAAATATCATGGTAAGGGTGCACAAAAATGGCAGCCGTTAGAAGGAAAGTGGAGCTGTGTGTGTGTGTGTGTGTGTTTATAATATTTAAACTGTTGACAAAGAATAAGGCAGCTGCTGCCATTGCTAGGTAACCTGCCCTGAAAATTAGAAATAATTACTTACCCATAAATTGTCTCCACATTTACAAACGCCACCTCAGTTCTGAGCCAAAAGCTGTCAGGTGAACCTTCGGCCAAAACCTATGAAGCCTTATTTGTATATCTCTGAGATTTTAACAGTCACACTGCTCTTATTTCAAGCGAGTTTTTGTAATGATAAATTGAAGCTTGCTATTAGAAATTCTCAGAATGACCAGCCCAGCCTTAGGCTTGGTGCTTTTTCTGCTCTAGATTGGAGTCAATCACAGTATACACAGGCAAGTTATATTGCCTGTAGTTCATAAAAATATAAGTCAAGCAACTGATTTTTCATATGAAATCAACCAGCAAATTAAAAAAAGAACTGAATGCAGCCTTAGGAATTCTGAAAGAGTATAATAGCCCTGTTGGACCACACTAGAGACTTGTCTAATCCAGCTCCAGCATCTCTCTGTAGCCTGATGCCTTCAGGGGGAACCATAGTCTTTGTTCTGCTCATCTGATATTCAAGGATATACTGCCTCTGACCTTGAAGGTTTCACTTAGCGATCATTCCTGATAGCCATAGCAGAGCTTGAAAGGTTACTTTTTTAAGACCACAACTCACAGAATCCCTTAGTTAACTTGGCCAAATTATGCTTCCGAAGCTCTAAGTCACAGATACCCTTCAGGAATTTGTCTAGTTTTTTGTAAAAAGCAATTTATAAGAGTCTACCTCAAATTTTACAAAATTCATTATTCATTTTATGTAGAAATACACAAGAACCATCAGCTTATTCGAGATTATCAGGCTGGCATATAATACTATGAACACAACTGTTTGGATCCATCCATCTTATAATAAATTCAGTGTGATTTCAAATTATCAAGACATAGAACCTTAACTTATTTATGTTACACCTACAAACATGAATATTTCAAGCACACATGTAAGCATTTTGTTTTCTTTTTTAACCACAGTCAGGAACAAAGCTTTTAGACTGGAGCAAACAGCTATTCCTAATTGTTATCAATATTTTATATTAATTTTAGAAGCTGCAGAAAGCAAAGCTATTTTATAAACTAATGCTGCACAAATCTTACATCAATAGTGAGGGAAAGAACATACTTGTAAGGCAAAGAAGAGATTCTCAATTGCTTTGGCAATCAAATGAAAGAGTGGTATTGATCACAATGCTCAGCTGGTCTAAAAAATATCATTAAGAGCATTTGGAAGAAATGCTCTTAATAATGCTGGAGATTAAGAGCCAGTTTACACACAGGATGTCCTTCCCTGTTATTTCCTTGAGAGTATAGGGTGGAAGGTGAGGAATGTCACTTCTGTTCTCAAACAGAAACTATGTGAATCAATACCACTGCCATGGTGCCGTGACCATTGTCATTGCTCTTGCTATCATGGGTCACACATGATATCTCCTTGCAAATCCAGCAGTGGAATGCATTGCAAAGTCTCTTAGTATCACCTGTGAAAAAAGCATCCACTCAATGGCTATGATTTGAAATCAGTGGTTTAGTTCACCCATTGGGAAGATGACTCATAAGCATAAGCTTGTATGTTCAAGTATTGGAAGACAAAGGGCTTTTCCGCACTTTGGGGGGAAAATGGGGCAGTCTGTTACTCACCGGACTGGCACGCTCCCCCCGACGATCCACGCTGATCCGCAGCAGCGCGTGCCCACGCTACACACTCTCCGGGGACAAAAATGGAGGCTTCTGGTTGGTGGAGAAGCTCGCCAGCCAGAAGCCCGCCCCCGGAAGATCTGCAGCCTCACACTGGCGTGAGCCTGCAGATATACACATTAGCTCAGCAAAGGACTGGGGCATGCCGGGCTATTGAAAGTCCTCTTTTAATCGATCTTTCAATAGCACGGGGAACCACCAGTTCTGGTCATTCCGGAGCAGGCTGAAGTCCGGACATACTTTAAGTAGTCCGGACCCAGTTCACCCCCAAGTGCAAACATCCTCACTGGAGGACGCGCTGCCCCATTTTAAAAATAAAATGCGGAAAAGGCCAGAGTCCAGTTTGTTGAAGAAAGTAAATTTGCATTTGATTCATCTGGGAGTAGAAAAAATGAAGGAAGTTCTTCCTAGTTTAAATATCCTCAGAGATTCATTTTGTTTAGAGAGCACCATAAGGACTATAAGAATATCTCTATTGTTGTTTTTTCTGACTTGTGGTGACCCTAAGGCAAACCTATCATAAGGCGGTTTTGGCAAGATTTGTTCAGAGGAGTTTGCCTTTGCCTTTCTCTGAGGCTTAGAGAATGTGACTAGCTCAAGATCATCTAGTGAGTTCCCATGGCCATGAACCCTGGCCTTTGGGCCCCTCCCTAAAATGCAAACCCAGGATTCAATAGGATGTTTAAAGTGGAGTAGTAGCACTATAGCAGTTTGTGGAAATGGCCTAACGTGTCACGTGATTCTCCCCCCTGCTTTAGAATAATCTCTGTTGAACACACTGAGAAATTTACTTCTGGATAAATATGGTGAAAGCCACCTAAAATTACCTAGGTGCACTACTGCTTCAAAGGCCCTTTCCACACGGGGAAAATAAATCGTTTCCTGACGGTTTATTTCGGGTCCGCCTCAAAGCGGATATTTTTCACCACGTTCCACACGCATGCAGCCTGTACCGTTTTAATTCGCACCCCACAGTACACACGTTACCCATCCACTTTTGTGCGTTATGCGCTTAAAACCACAGTCAGGAGGCCCCCGCAGGGCACACCGGGGTCCCGACAATCCCCCAAACTCCCCAAACCCTGTTTTTCGGTGCGAAAGCACTTACCTGCAAGCTTTTTCCCCTTTCCTAGCTGCAGGAAAATGCTTTCCGAGACCAAAAAACATGGCGCCTTCCTGCCCACAGCCCGCCCACCAATTACGTCACGCACGAATCGGCCCGTATTTTTGCTTCCACACATCCAGAAACGATCGATATAGAGCGATATGAAAAAAAAGACCACCTTCTCTCCCGGTTTTTAAAAAGACCGCACGCTGACCAATGGTGTCGTCTCCGTGAGATTGAACGTGTGGAACCTCAAAATTATGTCCGATCCAGTGCACTCCAAGGTGTGGACTACGTCCGTCGGAGGTCGCCCCGCTCCAATTTATTTTCCCCGTGTGGAAAGGGCCAAAATCTCATAATAACAGTGAACTCTCTTTTAAGCTTGTAACATTGGAGCAGCTTATGATAGGACTATTTTTGCTTATGACTTCCATGCCTAGTAGTCACTGATAGCCCCTCCATGAATTTGTCTAATGTCCTTCGAAAGCTACGTTTCTTAAACATTATACACAGTTGTGATTCTGCCCTTATAAAATTCAGGATCTTGCAGTTTCGTGTGACATTTAGAATTCTCTTTCAGAGAGATCTAAGTGCCTCACCAAACTACAGATCCTAAGATTTCAGTGGATACAGGAGAGGCAGCTGAAAACAGATTGAAGTGCTATAAATTTGTGTAACAGAAGGGTAAATTACAGGCCATCAACACCTTTTGTGGCACTGTATTTTGTAAACATGCTCCTAAGAGATAAATAGTAAATAGGCTGAGAACACATTTTATTTATATATATTTTTGTTGCATCCAGGCTAAATGACTTATTCTCACCCTTTCCATGAGAAAAATCCAAGGTGTATTTGGCAACTTATGCCTTCTTCCTCTTTATTTGTTGTACTAATCTAAACAGGAAGCAGAAATGTTGCTATGGTAACATCTAGACGTTACCACTAATAGCAAATTGTAAATGTAGTGAGCACTATTTGTAGGCAATCCATGACTCAAAATGTTTGCTGAACTATTCTACATAACAGATTAATAGAATACAAAGCAGCAATAACAAATAAGGCATTAAGAATAAGAGGCATTATGCTGTTTGCTGCAGACAGTTTCCCCAGATCTAATTTAGTTGTTCATTTGCTTTGTGTGTCTACTTACGGATATCTTTTTTCTCATTTCCACTGTTGTAAGTTTCACATATATTCACAAGGGAGTTAGCAATTGTATTCATTTTTTTTAACGTATCTATATTTTATAGAATGTTTCTTTTTCTTACCTAGCAGTGCACCATAACTCTACTTATTGGGGAAACCAGTAGGGAAACCACTATTGCCTGAAAGCCTGTTGCCCATTTGATAAAGAATGAAATTAGGTAAATTGGTATCTTGGCAGACACTCGTCAATAATCTTGTTTGACCTGCACTAACATTTGCAGGTGAAGAGTAGATAGATGTAAGGTTACGATATATCCTACTATGTTAATTATATGCATTTTGAAGACATTCTGAGGAAAGTAAATTGCTTAAATGATAATTATTTCGTAAAGCACTCACAGATTTGGTTGTGCTTATAGGCTGTGAGGGTAAGCAGTTTTTGTTTCCAAGAACAGCAGGTATAAAGGTCTTTGTCACTTTAGCTGATGATGTTTCTCAGAGTATTTGACTAATATTGCCTGAACAGCTTAAATTCAAGATGGAACTCTTCTCTGGATCTTAGTACTTGAATTGGGAACTAGCAAAGTACGGCACTGAAGTGGGGAGTAATTTTTAGCTCAGTATAAAATATGAGAAGTCTCTTTTTTAAAAAAATTACAAGCATTTCTCAACATACATAAAATCAGTCAATATACAAAATACAAAAAGCAAGGCTGTAGATCCAAACACGAAAGCTGCCACCCTGTTTTCATTCTTATCTGGCTGCACTGTTTTCTCAGGTACTGGTATAGAGAGAAACAAATGCAAAAGGGATCCTTCAATGCCATCTTCTCTTTGTAAACAACAACCATCTCGCTGCCAGCCTCCTTCTCTTCTCTCCGGCTCTCACTTGCTCTCTTGGGAATATTTATTTCTCAGCGGGTGGAATTATTATGTTTGACTTGGCAGCACTGCAGCAGCAGCATCACATGGCTTATAATGAAGGCCCAGAGTGCTGTTACTATTGTTGGTAGCTGGTTATGTCATCCAAATGGTCTCACATGTCAAGAGCAGGTGTCTCTGCTCCTGTTATAAATAAAATAATTTTTGGCCGGCCTCTTGATTTAAAAGGAAAAGATCAGTGAGTGTCCAGAGAGCTTCTCCCTTTACAAAAGCACACAGGCAAAGCAAAGCATTTGAAACAAGCTACCAGCGTGAGCTTAACATTTAGAAGGAAAGGCTATAAGTTTGAAAGTCAAGTATAGTTAATGCAAAAGGCGAACATTACTGAGAAAGTTTTGTTTCCAGTTGCAATTCTACAATGCTTCAAAGGATATCAGCCAATGGGAATATTCCAAGGATGTCAAAATACTGCAAATGATGTAATGAAATCACTGTGGTTAGTTAATAAAATCTTATGGGTCAACACACAACAATAACCTCACGGCAGGAAAGTAAGGGCTATTGAGAGTGAAGGGATGTGGAGGTAATGGTAAACTGTCTGAAAAATTGCCAAAAACTACCTAAAATGGGAGACAGTTCTTCAGCCTACTAGTTGAAAAATGCGAGTTTTGATAATAAACTCTATGATTGTATCAAATGTTAGGTGACCCTTACAAGTCCATATGCTTTTTTCCAGCTTAGATTAAAAAGAAGGAAGGAAGGGGAAAAGAAAGAGAAATTTGACAGCACCTTTAATTGGTTTTTGGTTTTTGCATGAGCTTTCAGGGATATAAACCTGTTTCTTTGGATGCAATACTTTTAAGCTGAACAAAAATTGAAACCCTACCTCTAGTGTTGCCAGGTTTTCAGAACAGCAATAAGGGACCATCAAAATTCATGACATGACAGTTTGTACTCCACTCAAATTGCAAATGGAAGTATCTAATTTTAGTTCAAAAAATTAAGATATTATCTATATTCATGAATTACATGATGCCTACACTTTTGACCATATGAAAAGCCCATATCCCAAAAATGTAAGGGTGGGGGTTATACAGAAGCAAAGGCTTTCCGACCCTCTAATAGGGGACATCTCTTATAATAATGGAAATCTACTGTTGTTGTGTGCCTTCAAGTTGTTTCTGACTTAAGGTGACCTTATGGAGTTTTCTTAGCAATATTTGTTCAGAGGAGGTTTGTCTTTGACTTCTGCAGATGCTGAGAGAGTGTGACTCGCCCAAGGTCACCCAGTGGGTTGTCATGGCCAGGTGGGAATTTGAACCCTGATCTCCAGCAATCTAGTCCAGCATCCAGATCACTACACCACACTGGCTCCCTGCAGGTCTCTACAGGAACACCTGCAGCTCTATAAAGGACAAGCTTTCTGGACCTTAAATAAGAGACGTAGACACCCACCAGAATCCTAGATTGGAAATTTAATTAAGGGGACTTAACTAAGTAATATCTTTTAATCTGCCTTCTCCTCCCTGCTCCCTTAAGAGTCAGCAGCCAGGATGCAAGGATGACAATGGCCATTGCCACGTTACACTGTTATAGTCTTTTTATTCCACTTTCAACATCCTATGGACTCCTGGGGTTTGCAATTTAGAATTCTCAGCCAGAGAGCAATTTGACCTCAGTAAACTACAAACTCCAGAATTCCATAGGAGGCTGAAAGTGAAATAATAGCACAATAACAGTGAAGGGTGGGAATGACCAAAGTTGCTACTAACCTCCCACCAGTGAATGAGGCTGCGACAAGGACTTGCAACAGAAGTCTTGCTTCTGATTAGGGATGGGCCAACCAAATCCTCAAAAACTCAAATCCTGCATAAGGATTTGAGATTCCTGAATCTGAATCCCTGTGCCAAAAGAGGCAAACCGAATCTTTTGAATCTGCCAACTAAATAGATCGTTGGGAGACCAAGATGCCTGAAAACCAGGGATACCAGGACGCCTGAAAACCTGGGAGACCATACATACAAGGGAAGACAGTAAGCAGGTGAGTTTTCCCCTCGCAGTAATAATGGCCTTTGCTAACTATTTCACAAATTACAGCTGGGCTTGTATTCTAAGATATTTAAACTGAACATTTCATATTTAAGTTCAGTACTTGACTGGAAGCTACAGACTTGAGATTTCAAGGACAGCTGAAACATTCCTTTGCAGAGCTCCCTTGCAAACCTCTTTCAGACACAATTCTGGGGTTTGGAGTTTTACAAGGGGTCACACCCTTCTCTGCCAAAGTGTACTGGTGCATCATCAAACTACAAACCCCAGGATGCCAGAAGGAGCTATGAAAGAAAAGCCAGTTGGACCTCCATTATCTCTCTACTGTAGTATGTGGCCCTGTTTACACAGGCAGGAAAATGTGGGATTAATCCACATTTTCCTGCCTGTGTAGAAAGGACCTTCATGTCATTTTCAGTCTGGGGAGATCCTGAGGCAAAACTATGACAATTGTCTTGGCCAGATTTCTTCAGAGAGAGGTTTGCCTTTGCGTAGGCTGTTGCTAAGGCTGAGAGAGTATGTCTTGCCCAAAATTATCCTTCTTTCCCTTGCTTTTTAAACTCTTTTTTAAAAAAGGATTCAAAAGATTCGAGATTTGTGAGATTCATGGATTCCCAGAACCTTCCAGGGATTCGGATTTGGAAAATTCTGTTTTCGTCCCATCCCTACTTCTGATGGTCACAGCCTTGTTTGCTGGTGGGAGAAGGGTGGGAACATCAACCTTCTTGCAGCCTCTGAATTGACCTCTTTTGCTCAATCTATCTGCCATCAGGCTGAACCAGAGTGACATTTATATAAGTGGAGAGTAAAGCTGTGTAGGCTCATTGAATAC